>CM038676.1:620129441-620629350 GCA_021605205.1 Aegilops longissima
CTGTTTGATTGCAATACACACAACAAAAACACTTTTCGAAAGGTTTCAGTAGATAGAAAATTTTCTTATGAAATGTAGTACAAAATATCCTTAGGAGTTAGGACATTTCTTATAGTACTCAATCCTAACAAGCCATGTAGAAAACATTTCCAAGAAACCCAATCCTCCATAATTCATAAAAAAGAATGCTTTGAATCTAAGAGGCCTAAGATATTAAGACGACCAACTTAGTTGAAAGAATGCTCAAGGTGCCCATCAATCTATTCGCAAAAAAAAAAGGGTGCCAATCAATCGAATCCCACAAGTCAAGTGAGATAAAGATGAAAAAAGAACCTAGAAAACAAAACTGAGGAGACTGTAAGAAGTATTTTTTTTTTAGGATGAAGAGGTCAAGAAGAGAAAAGTCTTGCCCGTAAGAAGCAGGTGTAAAAGTGAACCGTACAACATCTGCGCAGTTACGGTGGCAATTTTCTTTCTGATGGAAGCCTGCATTGCATCGCATCAACCGAGGGCGATCGAGGGAGTAAATGCTGGCAAGGAGCATGTCATAAACGGCATTCAGAGAGCCAGTGACGCCTGAGCTGATTGGGCACACAAGATCGCCAAGTAGTACAAATTGTCAGCCACCGGCAGTCTGACTCTGTCACGAAGTTAGGGACACCATAAAAAAAGTCAGGCACCGCCTAGCTTTGCCATGGCGATCAAGGAGACACAGTGCAACAGTGACAGTTTGGTCGCCTTGCTAAACCCAAATAAGCAGCGCATCAGCGTGACACCGAGGCACTTAACTGTAAGTGCAAATCTAAACCCAAATACAGATTCTCAAAAAATCGCATTTTAAAATATTTAGCTGAGAGAGAGAGAGAGAGAGAGAGAGAGAGAGAACAGACAGTTGTCAAGTTTAAGCAGTCGCTTTCAGTGAAGAGTACGGAGTAGGCAGACCAGGATAATGATTGGGAGATCATGCGGTTTGGACTCATTACCCAACACAGCCTCTTTCTTTGCAAGTCTTTTCTTTCCATTTAACCAGCCTGCGTCATGTGCTAGCCAGGAGCAGGACATCAGCACCCCATTCTCTCAAGTTTCAGCATGGATGTCTGAAGCACTTACATGGCAGTCAAATGGCCCTGACCTGGGTTTGCTGCTAACCATACCTTAACCTGGGTTTGTTCTGCTGCTAACCTTACCTTTGCTTAACTGAATCTGGAAAGATTGGCCAAGTGTTCCTCCTAACTGATTTTGGCCGGCCTATTCCTGCTGCATCTCTGTCTTCGTGCCGAGTTTGAGTGTGAGCAGCAGCATGCCCAATTGCTTATCCAAATGCTGTTTAGATAAAAACAAGGGAGATTAGTGTACTGATGCTACCAAACTGAAGGCAGTTTCTTGCTTTCTGTACTGATGCTACGAAACTGACCTAGGGAGGGGCAGTTTCTTGCTTTCTGTCAGATGGAGACGAGCAAGTGCTGCTGGACATATCCGGAATGTGGTGGTTGTGGCAAAAACTAACCACTGAACATATAAACAGAGCAGAGTATGCATGGCTCCCAAAAAAGAAAAGAACACATGAACAGAGTACATCTACTGTTCTAGCAATGCAGAGAGTTCAGATCAAGATGGAGAAATGCTTCAGAAAAACCAAAGATGCAGGAGCAAAAAAGGATATAAATTGACGACCATGACTGACATGAAAAGTTGATGAAGATTCTACAATAGTCCCATTTCTGCCGGCCTGCAACCAAGATCTGAGGTTCTTCTGCAGCAGAACAGAACTGGCTTCTACACTCAGCAACAGAACAGATACGGGAGCAAAACAGGAGAAGTCCTTGAACCATATCCCGATGACAAACCAACCAAGAAAACACCCCACAACATACACTGTATTAGGGTTTGACTGACTCACATTACATGATACACGATCAATTGCCAAAGCATTGACGAACTGAAACTATTCAACCCTGAATCTATCTATCGACTCTGACGACATGACGCACTTCGACTTCAACCTCAACTCTGATGATGAACCATCCCTTGCTCGACCCACAATTCCCGGCAGGAAATCCATCTCTTGCTCCCAATCGCGACTCCCTCATCAGAATCCCCCTTTCTGCACCAATCCAGCGCCGAATCAGCGTCCGGAACGAACAGGAACAAGTGCCAAATGGACCAAAGATTGAAATTTTTTATTTGGAGAATGCTTACCTCGTTCACCTTGTAGCGATCGCGGTTCACCTCCGAGAGAAACTCGCCGGGGGAGATGGACTGCGGAAGAAGAAGAAGACAAGATGAGAGGTGAGTAATCGGAGGAGGGAAAGGGAGGATTTCGCGAGCGCGATCGAGGAATTTTTTTGGGGGCGTGTCTTGCTTACGCACGTTGATTTGGCGCTGGACGGCCTTGGGCCGCCTCTTGTACCGGCGCGGCGGCTTCTTGCCGGTCATCGCGATGAAGTCCGCCTCGATCTCCTGCTTGGTGAGCTCCACCGAGAACCCGGCGCTAATCCTGCCGCCGGAGGAGGAGCCGCCGCCGTCCATGTTCCACAGCTTCCTGTGCTCCTGCGCGTCCTCCGCGCCGTCCCGGCCGCCCCTCCGGTCCCTCAGCTGGTAGTACTGCTTCCGGGCAGATTCCTCCGCCGCGGCGCCCTCGTCGGCCGAAGGGGCGTGCTTGGCCTCCCCCGGCGCCGCCGCGGGGGCGGCTTTCGGCGGGGATCGGGAGCTGTTGCGCAGCGCCTCGTCGCCCGCCGCCGCCGCCGCCGCAGGGGGGCTGGAGTCGGGGTCCTTGCAGAAGGCCATGGGCCGGCGGTAGCCCCAGGAGGCCGGGAGGTCGAAGCCGACGAGGAGGCGATTGTCCCTCGATCGCGACGAGGAAGCGGGGGACGGCGCCGGCATTGCTGACGCGGGCGTCGGCGAGGACTCCATCGGCGCGAGACGACAAGGAGGAGGGAGGGAGGGAGGAAGGGGATTAAAGGGGGCAGCAAATGTGTTGCGGAGGTTCTAGTCTGGCAATTGCTTGCATGCGCCGTCTATATATAGCAAAATTCCGAGGAGCGAACGCTCGCTGTGGTTTTCTTTTCTTGTGGGTTTGGGCTCGACGCCGGCGTGTGCCGCCCGCAGGAGTCCGGGCGCGTGTGTGTGGGGCATGAGCTCCCCCCCTCCATCGAACCGTGGAGGGCCGTTGGATCACAGATCCGACGGCGTGTGTGCGTGGCATGAATTCCAGATTTGCTTAGTATTTCCATATTTATTGTTTTATTTATTGAAAATTAATAATTTGGAATACATCCGTGTACGTATCTTTGGAAGGTATTTAAGGAATGACTAAATGAATGGACATAGATATCGGAATATCTAACACGACGCGAGTGGTATCATTCACAACACCCACCTGTCCGGCGATGTGCTGGAGGGCCGCGTGTTGGGCTAACGGCTGGCTATTGGCACGCCACGCCACACCAGTTGGCTGCCAGGCGATGTGCTGGAGGGCCGCGTGTTGGGCCAACGGCTGGCTACTGGCATGCCACGCCACACCAGTTGGCTGCCAAGCGATGTGCTGGAGGGCCGCGTGTTGGGCCAACGGCTGGCTGCTAGCACGCCACGCCAGCTGGCTGCCAGGCGATGTGCTGGACAGTCACACGTTGGGCCAACAGCTGGCTGCCTGACCAGGCGATGTGCTGGAGAGCCGCACGTTGAGCCAACGACTCGCTTCTGACACGTCACGCAATGCCAGCTAGCTGCCTGATCCGGCGCCATGCCAGCAGGGGTTTTCTTTTCTTGTGGGCTTGGGCTCGACGCCGGCGTGTACCGCCCGCAGGGGTCCGGGCACGTGTGTGTGGCATGAGCTCTCCCTACCTCGTGATCCAACCGTGGAGATCCGACGGCATGTGTGCGTGACATGAATTCTAGATTTACTTAGTATTTCCATATTTATTGTTTTATTTATTGAAAATTAATAATTTGGAATACATCCGTGTACGTATTTTTGGAAGATATTTAAGGAATGACTAAATGAATGGAAATAGATATCAGAATATCTAACACACCGTGTGTGGTATCACCCGCAACGCCCAGCTGTGCGGCGATGTGCTGGAGGGCCACGTGTTGGGCCAACGGCTGGCTGCTGGCACGCCACGCCACGCCAGCTGGCTGGCAGGCGATGTGCTGGAGGGCCGCGTGTTGGGCCAACGGCTGGCTGCTGGCACGCCATGCCAGTTGGCTGCCGAGCGATGTCGACGGGCGGTCGCGCGTTGGGCCAACGGTGGGTCTTCGGCACATCACGCCATGCCACCGGCTACGACCAGCGATGTCTTTGGAGAGCTGCACGTTGGGCCAACGACTCGCTCCTGACACGTCACGCAACGACAGCTAGCTACCTGATTTGGTGATGTGGGTCACGCGTTTGGCCAATGGATAGCTCCTAGCACGTCACGCAACGCTAGCTGGCTGCCTGATCGGACAATGTGCTGGAGGGCCGCACGTTGGGTTAACGGTTGGCTCGTGGCACATCACGCAATGGCAGCTAGCCGCGCTGATATGACAATGTACTGGAGGCACGCACATTGGGCCAACAGATGACTCCACACATGTCATGCCATGCCCAGCCGATCGTCTGATCTGGTGATGTGCTAGAAAGAGCTGGCTCAATGCACCGCACGTTGGGCAAATAAACAACTCCTGGTACGTGTCGCAAGGCCCAAGCGATCACCTGATCCGGTGATGTGCTGGAGGGGAGTTGGCCCAATGCACCGCGTGTTGGGCCAATGGACAGCTTCTCGCACGTCACATAACTGATGGAAATACCTAGAGGCAATAATAAAATGGTTATTATTATATTTCCTTAATCATGATAAAGGTTTATTATTCATGCTATAATTGTATTGACCAGAAACTTAAATACATGTGTGAATACATAAACAAATACCGTGTCCCTAGTGAGCCTCTACTGGACTAGCTCGTTGATCAAAATATGGTTAAAGTTTCCTAACCATAGACATGAGTTGTCATTTGATAACGGGGTCACATCAATAGGAGAATGATGTGATGGATAAGACCCATCGTTATTAACTTAGCATATGATCATTCAGTTTACTGCTACTGCTTTCTTAGTGTCAAATATATGTTCCTTCGACCAAGAGATCATGCAACTTCCGGATACCGAAGGAATACCTTGTGTGCTATCAAATGTTACAACGTAACTGGGTGATCATAAATATGCTCTATAGGTATCTCCGAAGGTGTCTATTGAGTTGGCGTGAATCGAGATTGGGATTTGTCACTCTGTGTATCGGAGAGGTATCTCTGGGCCCTCTCGGTAATACACATCACAAGAAGTTTGCAAGCAAAGTGACTAAGGAGTTAATTGCAAGATGATGTATTACAGAACAAGTAAAGAGACTTGCCAGTAACGAGATTGAACTAGGTATATAGATACCGACGATCGAATCTCGGGCAAGTAACATACCGATGGACATAAGGAATTACGTATGTTGTCATAAAGGTTCAACCAATAAAAGATCTTCATGGAATATGTAGGAATCAATATGGGCATCCAGGTCCCGCTATTGGTTATTGACCGGAGAGGTGTCTCGGTCATGACTACATAATTCCCGAACCCGCAAGGTCGCATGCTTAACGTTCCTTGATACTAGAGTAGTATTGGGATATTTGATGAGTTGTAACCAAATGTTCTTCGGAGTCCCAGATGAGATCCCGGACGTCACGAGGAGTCTCGGAATGATCGAGAGATAAAGATTTATATATGGGAAGTCATATTTTGTGTTCCGGAAAAAATGTGCAGTTTTTTTGGTATTGTACTGGGAAGCTTCCAGAAGGTTCCAGAGGATTCCGGAGGGGTCCGGAAGTCCACAAGTGGGTCCACCATGACCTAAGGGCTAGCATGGGCTGTGGGGAGGCGCCCTGGCCTTATTGGGCGAGGCGCACCAAGTCCTCAAAAGCCCATGTGGCTAGGGAAGGCAAAAAAGGAAGGAGTCCTAGTAGGAATAGGATTGGACTTGGAGTCCAAGTCCTCTCCCCCTTAGCTGCGCCCTAGGGTTTGGAGGAGCTGTTTCCCACGCCCCTCCACCTATATATAGAGGGGAGGGGGCGCCCTAAGAGGATACACCAAGCCCTTGGCGCCCCTCTCTCTCCCGTTACTTCGTAGTTCCACCGCCTCATCCCGGCGACGCTTAGCGAAGCGTTGTCGGTACTCCACCACCACCATCACCACCACACCATCATGTTGGTTGTGATCCCATCTACTTCTCCTCTCCTGCTTGTTGGATCAAGAAGGAGGAGACGGCATCGAGCCGCACGTGTGCTAAACTCGGATGTGCCATCCGTTCGGCACTAGATCAGTTGGATTGTGATTGGATCGCGAAGAGTACGACTACATCAATCGCGTGATAAATGATTCCTCTTAACGGTCTACGAGGGTACGTAGACACACTCCCCCTCTCATTGCTATGCATCTCCATAGAT
This sequence comes from Aegilops longissima, assembly GCA_021605205.1. NCBI lineage: Eukaryota > Viridiplantae > Streptophyta > Magnoliopsida > Poales > Poaceae > Aegilops > Aegilops longissima. The sequence continues at coordinate 620,135,910 of CM038676.1, forward strand.
AGATCTTGCCTATGCGTAGACTTTTTCTGTTTTCCATGCGACGTTCCCCAATAGTGGTATCAGAGCTAGGTCTATGCGTAGATGATATGCATGAGTAGAACACAAAGAGTTTTGGGCGGTGAGTTTCATACTGCTTACCACCAACGTCTTCTTTATATTCGGCGGCATTGTGGGATGAAGCGACCCGGACCAACCTTACATGTCCACGCACATGAGACCGGTTCCACCAACTGACATGCAACTTGTTTTGCATAAAGGTGGCTGGCGGGTGTCTATTTCTCCTACTTTTGTTGAATCAAATTTGACTACGGTCGGTCCTTGAAGAAGGTTAAAACAACAAACTTGATAGTCACCGTTGTGGTTTTGCGTAGGCAAGAATGGTTCTTGCTAGTTGCCTGTAGCAGCCACGTAAAACGTGCAACAACAAAGTAGATGACGTCTAACTCGTTTTTGCAGGGCATGTTGTGATGTGATATGGTCAAGACGTGATGTGATATACGTTGTTGTATGAGATGATCATTGTTTGTAAAATCAACAACCGGCAGGAGCCTTAAGGTTGTCTCTTAATTATTGAATGAAATGCAAACGTCAAGTAATTGCTTTACTTTGTTGCTATGCATTAGCAATAGTTGGCGAGACGACCCCGATGCAATGATGGAGATCAAAGTGTCGAGTCGGTGATGATAGAGATCATGACGATGCTTTAGAGATGGAGATCAAAAGCACATGATGATGATGGCCATATCATGTCATATATTTTGATTGCATGTGATGTTTATACTTTATGCATCTTATTTTGCTTAGAACATCGGTAGCATTATAAGATGATCCCTTCAATAAATTTTAAGATAAAAGTGTTCTCTCCGAGTATGCACCATTGTCAAAGTTCGTCATTTTGAAGCACCTCGTGATGATCGGGTGTGATAGACTCTACGTTCACATACAAAGGGTGTAAGACCGTTTCGCACATGCATAATACTTGGGTTAAACTTGACGAGCCTAGCATGTACATACATGGTCTCGGAACACTGGAGACCGAAAGGTCGAACATGAGTCATATAGTAGATATGATCAACATAGAGATGTTCACCATTGATGACTACCCCATCTCACGTGATGAACGAACATGGGTTAGTTGATTTGGATCATGTATCACTTAGATAACTTGAGGGATGTTTATTAAGTGGGAGTTCATTAGTAATTTGATTAATTGAACCTAATTTATCATGAACTTAGTCTTAATAGTTTTTGCATATGTATGTTGTAGATCAATAGGTCGCGATATAGCTCCCATATTTTTGATGTTCCTAGAGAAAACTAAGTTGAAAGATGATGGTAGCAATAGTGCGGACTGGGTCTGTGATCTGAGGATTATCCTCATTGCTGCACAAAAGAATTATGTCCTTAATGCACCGCTAGGTGACATACCTATTGTAGGAGCAGATGTAGACGTTATGAATGTTTGGCAAGCTCGATATGATGACTACTTAATAGTTTAGTGCTCCATGCTTTACGGCTTAGAACCGGGACTTCAAAAACGTTTTGAATGTCACGGAGCATATGAGATGTTCCAAGAGCTGAAATTGGTATTTCAGATTCATGCCCATGTCGAGAGGCATGAGACCTCTGACAAGTACTTTTCCTACAAGATGGAGGAGAATAGCTCAACCAGTGAGCATGTGCTCAGAATGTCTGGGTACTACAATCGTTTGAATCAAGTGGGAGTTAATCTTCCAGATAAGATAGTGATTGACAAAGTTCTCTAGTCACTATCACCCAGCTACTAGAACTTCACGATGAACTATAATATGCAAGGGATGATGAAAATGATTCCCGGGCTCTTCACGATGCTGAAATCGGCGAAGGTAGAAAACAAGAAAGAGCTTCAAGTGTTGATGGTTAACAAGACCACTAGTTTCAAGGAAAAGGGTAAGGGAAACAAATGGGACTTCAAGAAGAATGGAAAGCAAGTTGCCACTCCCGTGAAGAAGCCCAAAGCTGGACCTAGGCCTGAAACTAAGTGTTTCTACTGCAAAGGGAATGGTCACTAGAACCGGAACTTCCCCAAATACTTAGCGGATAAGAAGGATGTCAAAGTGAACAATGGTATATTTGATATACATGTTATTGATGTGTACCTTACTAGTATTCGTAGTAGCCCCTGGGTATTTGATTTTGGTTCAGTTGCTAAGATTCGTAACTCGAAACAGGAGTTGCAGAATAAACAAAGACTAGTTAAGGGCGAGGTGACGATGTGTGTTGGAAATGATTCCAAGGTTGATATGATCACCATCGCACACTCCCTCTACCTTCTGGATTAGTGTTGAACCTAAATAAATACTTTGTGTTTTTGTTGAGCATGAATATGATTTGATCATGTTTGTTGCAATACAGTTATTCATTTAAGTCAGGGAATAATTATTGTTCTGTTTACAAGGTTTTATTCATGTAAATAGAACAACAATTATTCTCTGACTTAAATGAATAACCGTATTGCAATAAACAGGATCTAATCTTGTTCATGCTCAACGCAAACACAAAATAACATTTATTTAGGCCCTTAGCTAGTCTCCGTTTATTCCGCAACTCCCATTTCGAGTGACTAATCTTAGCAACTGAACAAGTATCAAATACCCAGGGGCTACTACGAATACTAATAAGGTACACATCAATAACATGTTTATCAAATATACCTTTGTTCACTTTGCCATCCTTCTTATCCGCCAAGTATTTGGGGCAGTTCCGCTCAGCTACTATTCCCTTTGCAAGAGAAGCACCTGGGCCTGTGGTTGGGACCAGCTTTGGGCTTCTTCACGTGAGTGGCAACTTGCTTGCCATTCTTCTTGAAGTTCCCTTTCTTTCCCTTACTTTTTTTCTTGAAACTAGTGGTCTTGTTAACCATCAACACTTGATGCTCCTTCTTGATTTCTACCTCCGCCGATTTCAGCATCGCGAAGAGCTCGGGAATCGTTTTCGTCATTCCTTGCATATTTAATTCATCACGAAGTTCTAGTAGCTTGGTGATAGTGATAGAGAATTATGTTAATCACTATCTTATCTAGAAGATTAACTCCGACTTGATTCAAGCGATTGTGGTACCCAGACATTCCGAGACATGCTCACTGGCTGAGCCATTCTCCTCCATCTTGTAGGCAAAGTACTTGTTAGAGGTGTCATACCTCTTGACACGGGCATGAGTCTGAAATACCAATTTCGTCTCTTGGAACATCTCATATGTTCTGTGGCATTCAAAACATTTTTGAAGTCCTGAGGGAGTCCTGGAGTAAGGGGTCCTCGGGCATCCGGCCTGTTAGCTATGGGCCGGACGGATGGGCTGTGAAGGTACGAAGATTGAGGACTCTACCCGTGTCCGGATGGGACCCTCCTTGGCGTGGAAGGCAAGCTTGGCGGCCAAATATGAAGATTCCTTTCTTTGTAACTGACCTTATGTAAACCTAGATCCCTCCGGTGCCTATATAAACCGGAGGGCTAGGTCCGTAGAGCCTAATCATCATAATCATAGTCAGACAGGCTAGACTCCTAGGGTTTTAGCCATTACGATCTCGTGGTAGATCAACTCTTGTAATACTCATATTCATCAAGATCAATCAAGCAGGAAGTAGGGTATTACCTCCATAGAGAGGGCCCGAACCTGGGTAAACATTGTGTCCCCTGTCTCCAGTTACCATCGACCTTAGACGCACAGTTTGGGACCCCCTACCCGAGATCCGCCAGTTTTGACACCGACATTGGTGCTTTCATAAAGAGTTCTACTATGCCGTCGTCGAAAGGTTTTGATGGCTCCTTCAATCATCTGCAACGATGTTGTCCAAGGAGAAGTCTTCCTCCCCGGACAGATCTTTGTGTTCGGCGGCTTTGCACTGCGGGCCAACTCGCTTGGCCATCTGGAGCAAATCGATAGCTACGCCCCTGGCCGTCAGGTCAGATTCGGGAGCTTGAACTATGTCACAGATATCCGCGGAGACTTGATCTTCGACGGATTCGAGACCCCGGTAGCCACTCCCCACCACCACGATGAACATGACCTAAATCTGTCATCGGACCATACCCAGGAAATAGCACCTGTAACCGCTCTGGCCCTAGATCCGGAGCAGATCGCGCCATCCGAAGACAGGAAGCTCAACCCCGTCACGGATGCCGCAGTCCCAGCGGTGTCAGAGCCGCACACAGACCCAGCCTCGAGTGAAATCTGTGTCAGCGAAGCCTGGGACTCGTTTCTGGCTACAGGTTCTGAACCATTTGTAAGCGTCGAGCTCAATCAGTCATCGATCGTTGAATTCAGCTCCGCGGACATTTTCCGGCAATTGCCTTTGGGCGACATGTTAAACTCGTTAATAGCACTATCCTTAGCGGGGGACTCACAGCCAAATACTATCCGGTTTGAACTAGAGGCTGATAACGGAGAATTTTGCTTCCCACCCACCACCCACTGTCGAGGACCTAACTGACATGCTTGATTACGGCTCTAAAGACATCGACGGTATGGACGACGATGCCGGAGAAGAGGAGGCCCAAAGCCCGCTGTTTGCCGGAAGTTGGATGGCCACCTCCTCGTATGACGTATACATGGTGGACACACCTGAAGATAACAAGGGCGACAACAAGAAGGATCCAGTTGAGGATAAACCTCCTGAGATACCACCAAAGCGCCGGCGTCAACGGCGCCGCTCAAAATCACGCTGCAGCAAAGATAGCAACACCGACACAGGAGAAGATAACACTCCGGACGGTGCCGAAGATAATGAAGACCCCGTTGAAGCAACTTCCGAACAAGAAGAACGGGAAGATGGGCAAGTTAGCCCTGATGAACATGCCATAAACGAAGACTTGGAGGACAGTAATTATCTTCCGCTCTCCGAGGAGGAGGCGAGCCTCGTCAACGAGGATTTTATCGTGCCGGAGGAACCTCTCGAGCAGGAGCGCTTTAAGCGCCAGCTAATATCCACTGCAAGGAGCCTGAAAAAGAAGCAACAACAGCTTCAAGATGATCAAGATCTGCTAAACGATATATGGACTGATGTCCTGGCAGCCGAGGAATACGACCTCAAGGGCCCAGCCAAAAGCTACCCGAAGCGTAAATTGCTACCTCAGTTCAACGATGAGGCACTGGAGCCCGTACTGAAAGGGCTAGTTATCGACTAGAGGGGGGGGGTGGTGAGCGATTTTTATGGAAGTCTTCAAGAGATGGGAGTTTCGAAGACAAACAATATAAACAACACTATTCTAATGCAGCGGAAGGTAGACTACACTAGACAAGCCATAGTCAAGTATTCAATGGAGTGAAAGCATGAAGACTAATAGCAGCTAGGTAGTAAAGATCGGGATGGAAGATAGTATGAAGCCAATCAGAACAGATAGTCACACAGTGAAGTCAAACAGATAATACAAGCAGGCAATGACTTCATGAAGACAAACTGTAAGTAAAGAGGAGTAAGAGATAGAACCAGTGGCTTCAGAAGGACACATGATTTGTTGGACCAGTTCCAGTTGCTATGACAACTGTATGTCTGGTTAGGGAGGCTGAGATTCAACTCAGAAGACCACGTCTTCACCTTATTCCCCTTGAGCTAAGGACACACAATCCTCGCCCAATTACCCTGGTAAGTCTTCAAGGTAGACTTCCGAACCTTCACAGACTTCGTTCACCGGCAATCCACAATGGCTCTTGGATGCTCAGAACGCGACGCCTAACCGGCTGGAGGATTCACAGTCCTCAAGTGTAACAAGTCTTCAGATCACGCGGACAAAAATACTTCAGTGATGCCAAACACTCTTTGGGCTCTGGGAGGTTTGGGCTTTGTCCTCGCAAGGATTCTCTCTCGAAAGCTTCGGCGGTGGGTTGCTCTCAAACGACAAAAGCCGTGTACTAACTCTGAGCAGCCACCAATTTATGGTGTAGGGGGTGGGCTATTTATAGCCACTGGGCAACCCGACCGGATTTGTCCGAAATGACCCTGGGTCACTAAGGAACTGACACGTGTCGCAACGGTCAGATTTCAAACACGCGCGGTAGCTTGACTTGGGCTACAAGTAAAGCTGACTTATCCGACATAGGATAAGATTAGCTCTCATTTTATTCGCTCGAAGACATAGGATTTGGTTTGAGCATCACTTCAGTCACTCTGACTTTGTTCACTTGTACCCCACTTAACAGTGCGGTGGTTCCTATGACTCAACAAAGAAGAAAAGGAAACAACGAAACAACTAAGTCTTCGCGCTCCATAGTCTTCACTCAATGTCTTCTCATATCATAGTCTTCAATGTGAATATCTTCACAGACCACCATTGTCTTCAATGTCTTCACACTTTTTTAGGGGTCATCTCCGGTAGGTAAACCGAATCAAGGAGGGACTACTACCTGTGTTATCCTGCAATTCTCACAAACACATTAGTCCCTCAACCAGGTTTGTCGTCAATACTCCAAAACCAACTAGGGGTGGCACTAGATGCACTTACACGTACCATCATCGCGCAATGCGGTTGACCGACCACCACGCGTTCGGGACAAAGCGGCAATTCAAGCCGAACACCAGCCTGCTCCACCTCACCATAAAAGCAGAGATAAAACAGCTCGGGGTCATACCTACGACCTGCGGCAGAAACTGGACAATAGAGCAGGACATACTAGATCGAGTGGGTGGAGTGGAGTCGAACTTTAATCTCTCAGTGAAGCCATCGTCTTGAAGATCAGCTTCAGCACTTAGCAATGTCAGACTCTTCCAAGACCTCCGACAGGTTTCATGGGTGACAAAGGCATTCTGGTGGCAAGATTGTGAATGCGATTGACATCCACCAAGAGGCTTTGCATTTGACGCTTCATCCAGTAGTGGTGCTTGTCATGCTTTTGATGCAAGGCCACGAGAAGCTCTCGGTCATTGAGCACACGAGAGCGCTTCCGAGGCGTTGGAGCAATGGTGCTTTCAGTGGCTTCAGTGCGTGCATGGCGAGTGTTGCCGGCCAGTGGATAAACACGGGAAGCAACCTGAACACCTTCAACATGCTGGGAAAAGCTCTGATGATCTATATTGTGAAGATATAGTGCTTCCTTGGCAGGCTCTAGGTAAATGGCTTCAATGGACATATCAACCTCTGGTAAAAATATGAGATGGTTACGAGCAGAGGGCTGATAGTCAATGGTAGAGTGGAGCTTGATTAGACGCATAATCAAAGGAGCATAGAATTTCAGACCAAAAATGTCAGACCCAGATGCAACAAACTGGCGAATGAAGAAATCTTGAGTATTGAAGCTTTTGCCATTTAGAATGTAGAAGACCAATGTCTTCATTGCACCTCCAAGCTTTGCCGAGGAGGAATGCCCTTTGATGGGCCATAGAGTTCGCCTAATGATATGATAAATAGTGCGGGGCAGATACTCTAGGTCTTCCACAAGGAATTCCTTGGGATACTCAGCATCCTGGGGCAGTGGCTTCATCATACTAAGCATCTGGCTCATGTTGGGCTCTGGCTTCTGGAAGAGGCTCTCCAATGCATCGCGATGAAGCTGACAACCAGGTTCATACAGTTCGCCTGGAGTGGAGAGGCCGGTAAGCTCAATGAGATCAAAGGCTTTGGCTTCATGATGAACGTTGCCCGTCATCCACTCAAGGACCCATGTCGTTGTATCCCTATTGTAGCCGCGAATGTGGAGGGTTGCATAGAATTGCAGGAGAAGCTCTTCATTCCAATGTTCCTTGTCGATGACAAACTGCAGAAGGCCAGCATCACGAAAGCAGTCTAGGGCTTCTTCTAGGCAGGGCAGACCATCAATGGCTTCAGTGTCCAGACGCATATGAGGAAATATGCGCTCCTGATTGTATAGAATACAAGAGTAGTAGCTGCGCTGCTGATAGCTCCAGAACCGATCTGATGATATTCTTGTCTTGGAATATGGGTTCTTTCCGGTATTGAAGAAGGTGTTGTGTGCAATGAAGCCGTTGATATTGAATGAGCCTGGCACCGATGCAGTTCCTGGGAACCTTGGCAGCCTTGGTTTTGGCTTCTGAACCAGAGGCCTGTGCTCCACATGATAGTCAAATTGTGGTCCAGGAGCAGGAGGAGGAACCAGAATGGGCCATCTGACAGGAACATGCTTGCCTTGGTAGAATGCATGCTCAATGGTGTGGGGCCTTGGTGGCGGAACAGGAGCAGTGGCATCAGCAGAGGCATCAGGCTGCACATTCGGTCTAGGAGCAACAGTGGCTTCAAGCACAACGTTCACTGCAAGCGCCACATTGTCTTCAGTCAAGACAACGTCATTGGCTTCAGAGGTGTTGTTGGTGGCCGCCTCAGGATTCTCAACATCCACTTGAGGAGCTAGAGGGTCGGGCACATATACGTTCTCCTCGAGAACAACTTCTTGGGTGGTAGGGGGAGTAGCAACATGCTATTCTTCTTGTCTTTTTTCGGCTGATGCAGCCGGATTGTCTTCAACAACATTAGCTTCAGACGAGGGAACCGTCACAGAAGGATTATCTTCAGGGAACACTTGACGTGCCACTGAGCTAGTCTGGTTTGAGTCTCCTTCTGTGATGGTGGTCATGGAGACAGAGGGCTTGAGACCTTTGCGAAGCCGTAGAAATACGGGCGACGCCTTTGGCGAAGGTGTTGTCTCCATGTAATTATCATCATGCACCAACGGACTGGTGGCTTGCGCTGGTGGAGGACGGGGAGTGCTTGGTGAATCTTGACTTGGAGTTGCTGGTTGGGGACGATCAGCCCACGAGGCATCTTGAGAGATTGGCATCAAAGGACGACCAATGCTAATGAGCTCGCTGTTCGTGAGAACAGGCGATGACACCGTTGGTCGCTCAATTTGAGGAAGGACTTCATCATCTTCTACATTGTCATGAGGACAAATGTATTCAGTCGCGATGGGGTCAACGACTGGAACTTCTTGAGCCTTAGGAGCCTCTGTGGAAGCAGACTCATGGACTATCAACCGACGCTCTTGATTGTCAGGGTGAGCGTAAGCAATGGGTTCAACTATAAGGGGCTCTGTGGGAGCAGCCCGATCTCTCTTCTTGGTTTTTCTCTTCTTGGGGGGTGGTGCATCATCAGTAGTGCGCTTGATTTTGTGCTTTCTGGCTTCGGCTTCAGCTGCCTTGGTTTTCTGATGATCTGAAGCCACCGTGGAGACCTTAGGCTTCGAGCCTGTCATGCTGGCTGGGAAGACAATGTGAGGTTCTTCCCGCCGTGGAGCTTTAGTCTGGGCCACAGTATGCTTCTTCTCCTGCTTGGCAACCATCTTGGTGTCAATGCCAGGATGCCCAAGAGCCTTGCGCTTTTCAGCTTCGTTGTAAGCCTGAACACACTTTGCAGCTAGACTTTTCATGCGCTCTCTTGAGCCTTTGGCTTCCTCACGTTTCTTTCGAAACACCTCCTTGAGGTCATTGAGCATCACCTTGAATTTATGGACATCAGCCACACTCAGCTTGGCCACATGCTTCTTGAACTGTTCCTTCTCAAAATCAATGTGCTTTAGTTCAACAACCACTGAGCGAGCCATTTCAGGAGCAATGCCGCCTTGAAAGGAGGCCGATGCCAATAGGGAGTTGAAGATTATCAAAGCTGAGATCTTGATTTTCGAACCATTCATCAATGAAATTGTGCAAGATGTTCACATCGAAGAGGGGCAGATCATTGAAGATCTCCGCCTCTTGCTTGCTCTTGATCAACTGCTTGAGAGCATCATTGCCAAATTCTTCATCTGAAGACAAATCAATGGCTTCAGATTCGTTCCTCAGAACGGCAGCAGGTGTCAGTGCTTGACTGTGTCGCTGAACAGGTTTCTTTTGTGGATTCTCACACTTCTTGGAGATGCGAGAGAGATCTTCAGAGGTGTTACTGGGAGCAGGAGGGGCAGTTGCCAATGGCTTCACTCGCGAAGCTTTTGGAGCAGCAGATGACTTTGAAGCTTTAGTCTTCTTTTGCTTCTGCGGCTTTGGAGGAGGAGCTGGAGCTTCATCAGTGTTAGCACCATCATCAGAATGATCCACTTTGGCACCTTGGACAACAATGTGGGTGATGAGGCCAGCAAGGTTGTAGAAGGGGCCGATCCTGTTCTCATTGGCTTCACGGGTGCCATAGTCCCGAGGTGAGGAAGGACCAGGGTTGAAGTCAAGCCCTAGATCCGTCTTGTTCTTCGTAGCTGAGTCTTTGATGAACTGGTAGTTGCTCTTGAACAGATGGTCCTCACGGCACCACAACAGAGAAGAAGGATCAACGTTCTCTGGCTGCAGTCCGCAATCATGCACGGATAGAATTCTCATTGGATGGCTTCAGGAAGGGACTGGGGTTGAAGATTTTGGTACACAATATCTCCCCAGGGTCCCTTGATGGCATTCTTCTCTGCATATTCTTCAGTGATGAAGCGGTATTTGAACCATTCCTCTGCCCAGTATCTCCGAATCCACTGGATTCGATTCTTGCGGATGGTATAGGTTTCCTCAGGGTCTGTTTTGTACAGCTCGTGCAAATCTGGAGGCAAATCCTTGGAAGTGTTACCACGACGCTGTCTACCTCCCTTTTGTGCGGACTTCTCAGGTTCCATGAAGTTTAAACTGAAGGGCTTCAGTACGTGCAATGGCTTCAGACGGCTGGTTAGACAAGAACTGGCTTCAGGTGAATTGATGTGACTCTGCAAGAATTCTGCAAACGAATGCAGACTATGAGAACCAAGGGATTCTCCCACGGACATGTACGTGTGACAACATTAGAGGTGTGAGGGAAGGGGAAGAGGTCATATGCATTCTCAGAAGATTTTGAAGATAAATCAGTTTGAAGACATTGACCTCATAATGCGAAGACATTCACTTATTTGATGAGAGTTGGTTCCAGAGTTGTACAAATCCAAGAATAAGTACAAGTGAGGAATCTAACTTGTAAAGAAGCATAAGTGAATAGACTAGGCAGAATATGAGATGCAGAATGAGATAGATTCAATTTTGGAGATCTAGAAACCACTTTTGGTAAAGACGGATGAATCTATCAGATCGAAAAGACGGTAGAAAGTAAAATTTAATTACCACATGAAGAACTGATAGACGGAGCGAAGGAAGATGCCGAGCAGCTCGATCTCCCGTGCCCTAACTTGGCGACGGAAGACACCTACGGCGACGGTGGAGAGGACGAGGTCCGCGGCCGGCGTGAGGACGGCGTCGAAGAAGTCGCGGCAGCTAAGCGCTTCGTCGTCGGCGTCGTCGAGAGGTAGCAGAGGCGCTAGGGTTTGCGAGAGGTGGCGAGGAGGAAGAAGAATTTTTTACCGAGACGAGACGGGTATGTCAGATTTCGGGTTCCGGCAGACCCTTGAGGTTCGAACACTGGGGTGCACGCGGAGATCTTTCCCCTACCAGCTCACGCGTTAATGGTTTGCAAGGGATCTAAACTAGGAACGATGAATAGCACAAGAGACACAAGATTTATGCTGGTTCGGGCCACCGTTGTGGTGTAATACCCTACTCCAGTGTGTGGTGTGGTGGATTGCCTCTGGGACTGATGAAGAACAGTACAAAGGAAGAACAGCCTCGCGAGGGGCTGTTCTTGAGCTGGTGCGATGGACTGCTTGGGTGAGTCTAGTCGCTTCTCTCTCTCTCTCTCTCTCTAGCGGGTTCGACTTCTCTTGGTTCGTTTCCCCTTCTCTCTGTGGTGGCTAGTCCTACTTATAGAGGGAGGCCCCAGGCCTCTTCCCAAATAATGAGCGGGAAGGGCGCCAACAATTGGCCATTTTGAAGGGGAATATCTAGTACACTTATCCTGACTAAAGTTGGTCTTCGTCTGCCAAAGGCTCTGATGGTGACACCGTCCTGGGCTCCACGATGACCTCCGTCCTGCCGCTCTGCTGGTCTTGGTCTTGTTGCACCGAAGCGGTAACCTTTGCCTGATGCCTTGGCCTGTGCTTGCCTCCTTTGTACCAAAGGGGAAACGAGGACACTGCGCAGGCTGGCGCCCGCCTGGCGCCCGCCTGATCTCGATCGTCATGGCTTGCGTCATAGGGCACCCTCGTGAGGTACCCTGCCTTGATCGCTCCGCTTACTTGTGAGCCTGCCTGACGAGGCTGCCCCGAGGAGGTTCTGTCGTCCGCCCATGAGGCTTGGCCCCTCGAGGGTCTTGAGCTTGAGTGATGAAGCTGGCCATGGCTGGGCCCCACTTGAGCCACGCCGCGGGCCGCAGAGCAAGTCTGGGACCCCGTTCCTAGAACGCCGATAGTAGCCCCAGGCCCAAAGCGCGCCGGACTTGGCTTAGTAGAAGCGAAGGGGCAAGTGCGAGCGCAAGGCCCTAACAGCTTCTTGACCTTGGGCGCCGCGTGGCGATTGATTGGTCATGGGCGTCTCCGCTTCCCCATGATGCCTCATTACACGCCCCGCTAAGCGGACCCGGGGTTGCACACAGCCATTCCCCTTTCATCGTCCGCGCACTCCTGGCCCTTCCTTCTTCCTCTGGCTCCAACTTCCGCCCTTGATCCAACTCGGACTCTCACCCTTCCTGTCGCCATGGCGCCAACGAAGAAGGAGAAGGTGAAGAAGCCCGCGCCTTCGTCCCGCTCACCTCCGGCGGTGGCCCCTGCCGTCGGTCGATCTATCATACTCAACCCCGAGGCCTTGGGCAAGGTCTGCTCTGCCCTTGCCACCATCTTCAACGAGTGCGGCAGGACCACGGCATGGCCTGCGTCCCATGCCTCCTTCGACAGGATTGTCACGGAGGTCTGGTTCTTCGCTGATGCCCTGTGGGCGGGTCTGGTTCCCCCCTTTTCTGCTTTCTTCAATGCGGTGCTCTCCCACTATCAGATCCACATGATGCATCTCGGGCCTGAGTCCATTACCCTCCTGGCTGTTTTCGCCTTTGTCTGTGAGGCAATGGTGGGCATCCCTCCTTCCGTTGCCCTGTTGCGTCACTTCTTCTCTTTGCGCCTGAGTGATCCTACTCAATGCTCGGGGTGTGTGAACTTCCTCGCGGTGCCAGAGACGGCTGCTTCGGGGATCGATTTCGGCTCCCTCCCCCTGAGGCCAAGTTCAGAGAGCGGTGGTTGTATGTGGACGTTGGGGTGCCCAGCCCCCTGCTCTCGCACCCTACCTTGCCTGTTGTTCCCAACTCAGGCTGGGGTCACGAGATGCTCGCGGACACCCGGCTTGCATTCGCTTACGCCGCCGAGAGCTTGAGGGCGCTCAACGTGTGGCGCCTAAGGTGGTGAAGGAGTTCTCCAAGTGTCGCATTGCTCCTCTCAGCACCACTCTCATCGGATGTGGGACTTTATGGGCGCCAAGACCGCATGCGACTTCGTGGAGGGGACTGGCGCTGAAGTGCTGAGGACGGTGCTCAGGGTCCTGGTTAGCGATCCTTCCCCAGGCAGCCTTCGACATGGTGGTGCCCTCTTGTATCTCTGTTCGGGCAGGGCCGATTTCGTGAAGCAGATGCCCAGCTTTGACGAGTGGGGGCTGCGCCCGGCTGGCCTCAGGGGGCCTCGCGAGAACCCAGTTGCCGTGGTTGCTCTTCCGGTCGCCCAAAGTGGCTCTGTCTCAGGTGATGGAGCAGGGAGACGAGAACCGTCAGGAGTTGAAGAGGACGATGTTGAGGTGGTGATGCCACACGGAGCCTTGAGGGCAGCATCTCCCGGAGCTCGTTCGGGAATAGTGACAGGTGAGGAGTCGCGGCCTCCGGCTCCCGAGGTTGGGCCCCCCGAGGCCCCGGTCGTCCCTCATGAGGCGGCGCCTGGTGGCGTTCCCCAGGCTGGTCCCATTGGCGCTGATCATCTTACTGCCTCCTCCACGCCACAAACCGACCCCCTGCGCCGAGCGCTTAGGCCGGTTCCGCGTAGACTTCGTGGCCCTCCGCAAGAGGAAGGAGGCCTCGGGCGGTGACGATCGCCCTTGCCGCTTGCTGAAATGCAGGAGGTACTTCACCACAGACGAGTAAGTCCTCTTCTCTCTCTGCTCCCCTACTTCTCGGTTCTTGCAGCTGACTATGACCTTTCAGGGCCCTTCTTGCCGAATTTGCGGAGACGGCTAAGGAGCCATCTCCCCAAGCTCCGTCCTCGTTGCTGGTCCTTGGTGCGTCGGGTTCAAGCGGCGCCCTTATCACTCAGCCGGTCGGAGAGGCGGTGTCGGTGTCAAAACCGGCGGATCTCGGGTAGGGGGTCCCGAACTATGTGTCTAGGCGGATGGTAACAGGAGACAAGGGACACGATGTTTTTACCCAGGTTCGGGCCCTCTCGATGGAGGTAAAACCCTACTTCCTGCTTGATTAATGTTGATGATATGGGTAGTACAAGAGTAGATCTACCACGAGATCAGAGAGGCTAAACCCTAGAAGCTAGCCTATGGTTTGATTGTTGTTCGCCCCACGGACTAAAACCCTCCGGTTTATATAGACACCGGAGAGGGCTAGGGTTACAGAGTCGGTTACAATGGGAGGAGATCTACATATCCAGACGCTAAGCTTGCCTTCCACGCCAAGGAAAGTCCCATCCGGACACGGGACTAAGTCTTCAATCTTGAATCTTCATAGTCCGAGTCCGGCCGAAGGTTATAGTCCGGCCATCCGAGACCCCTAATCCAGGACTCCTCAGAGCCCTGAACCAGTCTTCAATGACGACGAAAGTGCGCGCGCAGATTGTCTTCGCATTGCAAGGCGGGTTCCTCCTCCGAATACTTCATAGAAGATTTTGAACACAAGGATAGTGTCCGGCTCTGCAAAATAAGTTCCACATACCACCGTAGCGAGAATAATATTTACACAAATCCAATCTGCTGACGTATTCCGCAGCGTGACATCACACCACGGCCAAGCCTTTATTCGAATTGTTTTTACTGTCCCACCTCAGCGCATTTAGCGAGGCGGTTTCCTTGGCACGTCATTGACGAAGCAGAGATCGTGTCCCCTTATTCCGGGATTCTCATCAATACGGGCGTGGGTAACCCAACCGTGCCATTAATTACAGCACTTGGGAGATAAGCGAGTTTTACCAGGCTGGTGGGGGCACATAGTTTCGTCCGCCCATATAAGGGGATAAGGATCCGCATTTTTCATCTACGCCTTCTTTCTCCTTTGCTTATCCATCTTCGCGCACTCGAGCTCCAGCGCCCAAGTCCGCACACCCCACCTCAACCTTCTCCAGCCATGTCCGGAGCGGGAGGCAGGTGGATGGTCTCCTCCGTCACGGAGGGACACATCAAAAAGCTGAGGGAGGCCGGATACTTGTCTGACGACATCGCGCACCGGCTCCCAGAAGAGGGGTAGTTCATCCCCACCCCTAGGCCCCATGAGAGGGTGGTGTTCCTCACCCATTTCCTCCGTGGACTAGGCTTCCCACTCCACCCATTTGTCCGGGGGCTCATGTTCTACTACGACCTGGATTTCCACGATCTGGCCCCGAACTTCATCCTCAACATCTCGGCGTTCATCGTCGTGTGCGAGGCCTTCCTCTGCATCAAGCCGAAGGTAGTGGGCGGTCGCCAAGCGGAGTGCGAAGGCGCCATGGTGGGCAAGATGCCCAACGTTACATGGCTCGAGGGCTCCTTCGTGGAGACCATAAAGGGGTGGCAATCAGGGTGGTTCTATATCACCGAGCCGCGTGACCCTGAATGGGCAGCGGCCCCCGAATTCCGATCTGGCATCCCCACATGGCTCACCTCCTGGAAAGAGAAGGGCCTGTCGTGGGGTAATTCGGAAGAGCGGACCGGACTCCAAACCTGCGTCCAAAACCTGGTGGACAAAAAGGTTAAACTCGTCAACGTAGTCCAGGTCCTGCTCATCCTACGGATCCTCTCGTGTCAACGACGGGCTTTTAACTTGTGGGAGTTCAACCCGGCCCAGCACCAAACTCTGAGCAGGCTCTTTGACACAACGCACGAGGATGCTTGGAAGGTGTTATTCAAGGGCGCCGAGGTTCCCCCTCCCATCACCGAGGATCGTGGATTCTGCGCGAAGCGCCAAGCCAGCGTAGTAAGCTTATTTTACCCTTTACGGGATACTTGTTTTTCATAGTTTGACTCTATGCGGGATCTAAGCTCCCGTTCCTTTGACAGGAATGGCAGAAGAAGACCGGATAGATCGACTGTCCGGCTCCTTTGCCCAAAGACCCAGCGGATGCCCGCTTGACGGGGATGGTGGTTCTGGCACCTTACGTGGTGCCAGAGAAGAAGGCCAAGAAGATGGCCAGGGGAACTTGAAAGAGTTCCCGGCGCCCGGTGGTGTCGGATTCATCATCCGATGGCTCCGAGGCGCACTCCTCCCACGAAGACGAGGAGGAGGAAGAAGAGGCCTCTCCCCCTCTAGCGGGGGGAGGAACGAAAAGGAAGGCCGCCCCAACTGTGGGGGGAGGGTCAAGAAGGAAGGACCCTTCCTCCGGACTACTCCACCAACATGCATTTACGGCCGAAGAGAAGTGGCCATCCAGGGCCAAGCCCCTGGCAAAATAGTAAGTATCCGGATACCAGAATAACTCATGGCGTTCCTCTATTGCACAGTATCTTATGACGCCAAATATAATCATGCAGTCCGCCCAAGGCCGGGCTCGACGCTTCGTCGAGCGGCTCCCTGGGTTCGTCGGATGTGAATAGCACTTCACTTCCGGCCGCCTCCTCCCCTCGCCCAGCGGATGATGCCGAGGTGGAGTCCCAAAAGGGTCCAAGCCAGGAGGAGGTGGTCCTGGAGGCGCCGCAAGGCGACCTCCCGGACTCCAGGCGCAAAGGGGATAAAACCCCCAAGGGCTCCAAGTCCGGCCACAGGTGGGACACCGCACTGTAACCTTCAATGGTTCGGAATCCTGCAGCAGCCCCTAGTAAGAAGGGCAAGCCTACCACCTTTGGTGACCTCCGTCCAGCCGGGGCACAGGATAATTTGCTGGAGGTGCTAACTGGCGCCTCCATCGACGAGACCACCGCACTATTATGAGTGTGGTGATCCGGAAGGTTCGATCCGCCAAGAGCGGGCTGACTGGCTTCGTGCCAGCCTTCTAACGAGCTTTGAGGTATGTAAAAATATTACCGCATAGACAAGTAGCCCACGATGCTCGGTTTGCTGTTGGAAAGAAAAGCGAACTGAGGATCTAAAAAGATATCATGCAGGAGTCTAACATAAGTATGTCAATATGGGAATGCAGGCTCTTATTTGCTAACATGTGCCGTGACCGGCTGCGGTCGATGCATTGAAGCAGAGCCTCGGCGGTCGAGAACGAGCTCGGCCTTGCCAAGAAGCAGCTCGAGGACAAGGAAGGTAAGTAATACCTTATTTAAGTATATATAAAAAGATGTGGTTGCAAAAAATGACAGGACCAGCGTGAGTATTACAGGGGCCACAACCGAGGTGGCGACCCTGAAGGAAGCGCTGTCCAAGGCCGAAGACAATGCGGCCGTGGAGCACACCGAGCGAGAAAAGCAGGAGGCGCGGGTGGCGGAGGTGCAGCAAGAGCTCCTAGGCTCTCATGGAAAAACACGAGTTTGGAGCTTGACTCAAAGACTCGAGAGTCCGAGCTCGCCTCGGCGCTTGAGAGCGCCTAAATCTGCCAAGGCGAAGCCAAAAAGCCCTCCGGGAAATTGAGGCGATGAAGAAGATAGCGGCGGGTAAGGCATTCTTTATGCAAAGCAAGCATGTGAAAGTGAATTACTTGTTACTTACCCGAGTCCGAGCTCTCTGAGGAGCATTCGCAGATCTGCCCCTTGTGTGTCAAGCGCTGCCGCCTACTACTGGCCGAGGAGGGAGCTCGGCGGAGAAAGGTGTTGGTCTTAGTATGATGAGGCGGACACCGGTGCCCTTTGGCGACCAGCTGAAGCAACTGGTCGAGCTCCATAAGGTGGCCTAACAGGCCATGAAGGGTCTCATAGTCCGTCTATGGCCTGGGGAGGCCCTGCCTGGGAGCTACTTCGGGCTGGTGAGGCGGCTGGTGGATGCTGTCCATGGCTTGAAGTCATCAAAGCCCGTATGCATCAAAGGTGCCGTGGGGCCCTTGCCCGTGCTAAAGTGCACTGGGCAAGATGGACGCTGAAAAGCTTGTGACAGACGGACCACCACGGGCAAGGAGCATCGCAAGCCCGAGATGTATTATGAGGCGTCTGAAGGGTGCCCGCCTTATAGCGGATGAATGCTCCCAAGATGTAATTTTGAGTAAACTCGCGTTTGTGATCTGTCGCTGAAAACTTGTTCATATCGCTAAGCAACACTTTTGAATATAAAATATTACCTTCTCAGGCGGCTGTTTATTAAATTTGAGAGATGGCGAGTCGTCGGCCACGCCCCCATGCCACGAAAGTTGGGGTGTTAGGGATAAACTTGAGCTCTTTTTTCCCATTCTTGGGGTCCTTCGAGGGAGGCGCTCAACACAGCGAACAAGGCAATCGGACTATAATGCTTGAACACTCTCACTTAGCCATAGAATTCTACAATTTTAAATTTCTGTGAAGCCCCTAGTATTCGGAAGACCGAGTTCGGGCGCTATCCACGCTAGGCGGACAAGCCGACTCCTCGCTCTAAGCGGCATAAGTCTTTAGGGACTCGAAAACCTCTCGAACAGCGACCAGCTCTCGCCCTATCATGACAGTCAATTTTAGCTTTCTCCATTGGGGTGCTTAGCCCAGCTCAACCGGGCACAATCGCATTGGTTCTCCCAGCGCTACCTTAGCCGATATAAGAGGCGTAAGGTACCAAAACATGGGAGCCGGGCAAACCCAACTATTGACCCAAGACATGATTGAGCCGATGCATATAATGCTATAAGTTGGGTGCCGTGACTCGTGAGAGTGTTGGACTTCTCACACCATATTATGGGGTACTTGTTACTGGTGCATTGGCCGTACCAAAGTGTACGGTTGCATAATGTCATAACTGAACATATTCACATAAAAAGGAATGCAATAATAGACAAAAACTATGTATTGTTTATTCGAAAAGGCTGCGGTAAAAGCAGAACGATACAAATAGTGCGATAAGCAAGAGATGGGACTATTTGACATGTCCCCCTCCAGGGGCGAGCTGCGGGATGGTATGTAAGAAAGGTATTTAGCTCGTTATAGAGACCACCTTGACATTCGACGTAGCTTTCTGCCTCCCTGGCTGTTGCATCATGTGTTCGGCGATTATACTGCCGGACAGGCCTTTCGGAGAGTGGAGACCTGAAAGTAAGAAAAAAGAATGACAGTAATCGGGAGCCCCTAGTGCGGTTGAGCCGCATTTTGGGCGTGCCGTGGTCGTGCCCCTCCCCCTATGCCCATGGTATTTCCGGAGCGTAATTATGTACACGTGGTACTGGTTTCGCAATTTCGCGAGGGCTGGGGATGGGGCCGCATTGCTCGCATGCTCGGAACATGCGAGGAGGTCTTGTTGTAGAGTTACTCCGAGCGTAACAGCGGTGTCCGGACGTTTAATAGCGGATGGAGAATTGCCTTGAGAGGCTATGAGGGAGTCTGGACTAGGGGTGTCCGGATAGCGAACTATCATCTTTGGCGGACTCCTAAACTATGAAGATACAAGATTGAAGACTTCGTCCGATATGCGGATGGGACTTTCCTTGGCGTGGAAGGCAAGCTTGGCGTCTGGATATGTAGATTTCCTACCATTGTAACCGACTCTGTGTAACCCTAACCCTATCTGGTGTCTATATAAACCGGAGGGTTTTAGTCCGTAGGGACGAACAACAATCATACCATAGGCTAGCTTCTAGGGTTTAGCCTCTCGATCTCGTGGTAGATCTACTCTTGTACTACCCATATCATCAATATTAATCAAGCAGGGTAGGGTTTACCTCCATCGAGAGGGCGAACCTGAGGTAAAAACATCGTGTCCCTTGTCTCCTATTACCATCCGCCTAGAAGCACAGTTGGGACCCCCTACCCGAGATCCGCGGTTTTGACACCGACATTGGTGCTTTCATTGAGAGTTCCTCTATGTAAATGCGCCGATAGGCCCGATGGCTCCTCCGATCATCAACAACGGCAGCGGTCCAGGGTGAGACTTTTCTCCCGGACAGATCTTAATGATTCGGCGGCTTTGCCTGCGGGCAATTCACTTGGCCATCGGAGCAGATCGAAAGCTCGCGCCCAGCCATCGGTCGATTTGGAAGCTTGAACTATCGGCCGATGTCCATGGAGACTTGATCTTTGGCGAATTGAGCCACAGCCAAGCGCGCCAGCTTTGTCTCGATGGAGTGCGATCTAGCTCTACGCCGACGATGCCTTGGAGGCCGCACCGGCATCCGCTCGACCCTTAATCCGGGCGGATTCCCCGATCGAGGGCGAGTGGTTGGACACCGCCTCGGGGCTACGATCTCAACGGCGATTTAGCCGAACTCCATCCTTGTCCTTTGCGAAGACCGTGACTCCAAGGTGCGGACTCCTTTCCGGACTCCGAAACCCCAGCGCCCTGCGGTCGAATCCGGTGGCGCGCGGTTATGGAGTTCACCGCGCGGACATCTTTAAGACTCGCCCTTTGGCGATATCCTGAACTCATTAAAGTCTCTATCTTTGTCAGGAGAGCCCTGGCCGGACTACGGTCAGGAAGGTTGGGATGCGGACGACGAAGAAATTCAACGCCCACCCACCGCCCACATTGTAGCCACGCGTCGAAAGCTTAAGCGGCGTGCTCGATTTGACTCGAAGACATCGGCGGTATGGGCGGCGATGTAGGAGACAACCATGAACCAGCACCTATTGGATCTTTGGACAACTTGGATAAAAAACCCGTCCCGGCGAAGATAACGATCCGAGACGATCTCACGCCCGGACAAATTGTTGAGCTGAAGAACCTCCACAAAGGCTCATCGCCCTTCGCGTAGCCTGAAAAGCGTAAGCGGAAGCTCAAAACAGCGGAAGATGCACTCAGAATCAGATGGAGCAAAGTACTCAACACCGCGGAGACAAATCTGGCGGCAGTCGCCCGAACAAGAAACTAGCCAAAAGAAAGCTACTGCCTGAATTTGATGAGGAGGCCGTAGAAACCCCCACAATCAAAAAGCAAGAAGGCCACCTGGTCGGATGGGCGACCCCACGGCAAACAGAGAGGCGGCAAATGGCACCGCACACAAGCGATCTGCGATCCGCATAAGGATTCGCATCGAAAGGATGGCCCGATTAGGTCCATCTATGGGCCAAGAAAGCAAGCTCTTCAAAGCAATGCAACCGCCAAATATCCGAACATCACGGCACACCCAAATATAGGGGTGCACTTTTGTGTTTCACCGATGAGGTGTCTTTGGATCACAATTTCAATGAGATTCAAACCCGTAAACATAAAGGTATACGACGGAACAACAGACCCAGGAGTCTGGATTGAGGATTACATCCTCCACATACACATGGCTAGAGGAGATGATCTCCACGCCATAAAATACTTACCCCTCAAACTCAAAGGGCCAGCTCGGCATTGGCTTAAAAGCCTTCCCGAAAACTCCATTGGAAGCTGGGAAGAGCTCGAGGATGCGTTTCGGGCAAATTTTTAGGGGACCTATGTCCGCCCTCCGAATGCAGACGATCTAAGTCACATAACTCAACAGCCCGGAGAGTCAGCCCGGAAATTCTGGAACATGTTCCTTACCAAAAAGAACCAAATAGTCATTGTCCGGACTTGAAGCCTTAGCAGCTTTCAAACACAACGTCCAAGGCGAATGGCTCCCGGACACCTCGGCCAAGAAAAGCCGAGAACAATGGCCGCATTAACAAGCCTCATGACCTGCTTTTAGCGGGAGAGGATAGCTGGCTAGCAAGATGCAGCACCAGCGACCCATGTACATCCGAAGTCGAGGGATGGAAATGGGAAACCACGGCCATAACAAGGACCAGCGCGGACCAGGAAACAGTCAAAAGCGCGACAGTCAATGCGGATTCAAAAGCTCTCGGGAACAATAAAAACTGCCCTTAAGGATAATAGCGACGAGCTATCAACAAACAAAATCTTGGACAAGATATGTCAAATCCACAGTACTCGGGAGCACGCAAACCATACCCATAGAGATTATTGGGTCTTCAAGCAGTCCGGCAGACTCAACGCTGAACACAAGGGCTTGACACACCATGTGAGGATGATGGCCAGCACCACAAGCAGAGCCCGGAAAACAAAAGAATTTCCCACAAGAGGTCAAAACAGTAAACTTACTTCAAGTAACAAAAGGGAAAAGCAGGCGGCACCCATTGAATTCTCGCGCCGCACAATCTACCCAATGAGTCCCAACACTGGTTGTCAAAACCAATTACCCGACCATCGGGACTACTCGAAAGTATCCGGAGCATGGGATGGACTGCCTTGATATTGGATCCTATAATCGACGGATTCCAATTTACACAAGTCCTCATGGACGGCGGCGGTGACATAAACCTGATATGTCGAGGACACAATCCATGAGGATGGGGATAGACCCAACCAAAATTAGCCATAGCAACACCTCCTTTAAAGGGTAATGCAGGCCCATATGCCCATTACACGGGCTCCCTACTACTAGAAGTTGTGTTAGGTTCATCCGACAACTTCCGCCATGAAATATTAACCTTCCACATCGCCCCATTCGAAAGTAGCTATCAAGCACTCTGGGCGTGAAGCTTTCGCCGCTTTAGCATAATACCGCATTATGCATCTCTTACACTTAAAATGCCGGTCCACGCGGCATCATCTCATTAAAGGGGTATTAAGTGTTACTCGAGCACGGAAGAGCGTGAGACTGCCTTGACAGCCCACACCAATCCGGCTCCGCTAATCAAAGCACTGAATAGGTCATTGAACCCCGGACACGGCTAGGCGAGTCCGGCGCCTATAGCGTACCCATTACAAGGGCTGCACGCACGTACTACAAGAGACAATAAATCTCAATTTTATTCACCTTTCGAATTGTACTCTATTTACTTAATGTAAAGTACATTTTTCGCACGATCCTTTTTCTTTTCAACTAAGTTCCTCTCTTTTACAGATGAACAACGTGCTACATCAAATCGAGGATCACGGCTGCGGAGACATAAGCGCAGAGCGTGCGGTAGGGACCGTTGCAAGGATTCTTTTGATTAAGACCACTGCATAAACCTTTTTACTGTCTCTTGTTGATACACATCCCTGGTTTCTAGCTATAACCGAGGAGGAGGCTGGCGTTTGGCATCGGCCGCACCAAAAATTTTGCGTGCACGGACACGAGGGGCTTAGGGCATTATTCTGCCCATTTTATAAAGACCGAATACCTTAGGGAGTGTTCGGCGTCTCGAGTTAGGCCTTATATGCATCAGCTCGAATCATGTCTTTGGTAAAATGTTGGGTTGCCCGGCTCCCATGTTTTGGTACCTTATGTTCCATTATATCGGCTAAGGTAGCACTGGGAGAACCACTGCGATTGTGCCCCGGTTGAGCTGGGTTGAGCACCTCGATGGAGAAAGCTAAAACTGACTGTCATGATATAGCGTGAGACTGGTCAACCACTCGATGACCAGTGGAATGTTTAGAATTCCCCGCATTGTGAAGGGCGTTTCGGTCGAGGCACATCTGGCGCCCAGGTCGGGAGGCGCGGTACCCCTAGGGGCTATATAGTAGCCCCACCATCGAACTCCTATAGCTAAGTGAAAGTGATAAAGCATTATAGTCCGGTTGCCTAGTTTGCTATGCTATCACCTCCTTCACAGGACCAAGGCGTTGGATGAAGTGTGAAAATCGCCTTTTTGCAAACACCCCGCATTATGTGCGTGGGGCTGAAGCCAAAGACTGCCATCTTTCAGTTATATACACATATACATCAGCGGCCGCACATGAGGCGTTTAATACTTGAGCGCACAAGTATAAAAAGCTCTTATATTATATTGAAACATTGTTTTCACAAATCATACATGTCATTTAAACATAATATCCTTGAGCATTGCGTCTCTATTAAGCAGCGCCTGCGAGACTTCCTCAAAATAGTGCTCGGCGGTACTCGGCTTCTGTCCGAATCTTGGGATGCAACGTCGGTGGCCTTCATCTCCGCCCGAGTATGTCTTGACACGGGCAAGAGCCATCAGCGCTCCCTCTATGCATCTTGACCGCTTCATTGCATCGATATGCGGCACCGCACCAAGGAACTGTTGCATCAAGCCAAAATAACTCTTCGGCTTGGGGCTTTTCGGCCACAAATAAGTCACGACAGCCTTCATGGCAAGTCCGTACAACCTATTCAGCTCGGCCCATTCGGCCAACCGATCGGCTGGCTCTGGACTATGGAACTGCGACCAAAACAGCTCTTCCCTTTCTGTGCCCCTTCTGGCCTTGGAAGTGCTCAATCGCGTCCGCAGCAGTCGCCGCTAAGTCCAGATAAGCATCCTCCGAACTCCACAACTTGTCCAACTGAGCGTACTTAGGATCCGTGAATTTCCTCCGCCGCGAAAGGGCTTTCCGGCCGCAATATCTTGACTGGCGTAGCTCCTCCTTCATAGCTCTCATCGTGAGCGAGTATCCTTAACCTCGGTGGTGGCCTTTTTCAGGTCCTTTTGTTTCGCTCGATCTTCTTTTTCAAGAAGCTTGCAACGGTCAGTAGCATTCTTCAATTTCACGGCCATATCGGCCATCTCCTTCTTACTTTGGCAATGAGCAACCTGTTCGGCTTTTAGCTCTGCGGCCGCCTTTAAAGCGATCGCATCACTTTTTTTAAGCTTGCTCCTTGGCTCGAAAGGAAACTCCGTCGAAGGCTCTCCATAGCAGCGGCACCATCTGCATTAAGCATACATGTTGTAAGGCATGGGCGTTAAGCTCCCTCACTAGGTGTTCGCGGAGAAGTTGCATACCTTGTGACTCGTCAAACCGTTTATTAACCAGCGCGATGTCCGCATCCGCCTCGTTAAGTTGCCGCTTTAGTTCGGCAAATTCATTAGTCCGGCTGGCCACCGGACGCCCCGCCACCTATTCAGGAGCGACGATATGTTATAACTGAGATTATGATCCTCGGCACGCTGTCAATTTTGACAACATACCGAGTCTCGGGGCTACTATCTATCTGAGGCGCATTCAATATGCATAACTGTCAGAAGGTACATCATTTTCGCGTACCTCGAACCCCGTCAATAAGCTTCTGACGGCTTCATGCAATCCGCTCTCAACGGATGCAATTCTTTCAATCACCGTACCCATTAGCGCACGGTGATCTTCTGAAATAGCCGCTTGCCCGAGCAGATCCTTCAGCTCCTCCGACCGCCGCCCGATCGGCGCGGACCTTCCGGCCCGCCGGTTCGGGAAACCCTCTGCGATGAAACCTCGGTCGTCCGCGCTGCGCGCATGAAGGTGCGACAGGTGGAGGCGTTTCACTCTCCATCATCTCCGGAAGAAGATCCCTCGAAGACGAGCTCTGCTGAGAAGGGATGAGATCCGAACTACAAGGTACAATTTCGGTTATCCTCAGAAATAAATACAGGGATGTTATTTATTCACAGGACCCCTTCTTTTTACTTATGGCTTCTTTGGAGGCTGACCCCTTGGGGAAATAGTGCTGCTGGGGTACTTCAGCGCGGACTCTCGGCGAAGATTTCTTTCCCCTCTTTGAGGCCTTGACCTCCGGATCTTCCGAAGCGGTCCTCTTCTCTCCTTGGAGGGTGGGACTTTTGATCCCTCCTTCCTCGAAAGCCTCCTTCGTGGAGGCAGTTGCTTCCCTGCTCCCCCTTCGCCTTCTTTAAAAGGCGCGGCCTTCAACATCTTGGTCAGCATGGGATCCGGCGTGGTCTCTGGGAGGGGAGCCGGACACCTTATCAACTTTGCCGTGGCTATCCACTCCTGTTAAAGAA
The DNA here is from genome assembly GCA_021605205.1 of Aegilops longissima. NCBI lineage: Eukaryota > Viridiplantae > Streptophyta > Magnoliopsida > Poales > Poaceae > Aegilops > Aegilops longissima. The sequence continues at coordinate 620,161,628 of CM038676.1, forward strand.
ACGGCTCCCTTAAAGGGCATATATATGATAAATGAATGAACAGCCCGTCCAGTTACAAGATTACTTCTTGAGTATCTGGGTGATGGCAGCTTAGACCTGCGTCCTCGGTCAAGTTCGGACACTTCTCTTGTGATCCGAAGAACAGTTTATACATCTCCTTGGGCGTCGCGCCCATAAAATGTTGGAGAGCTTGTGGTCCCACCGGATTGAATTCCCACAGACGGAGGGGGTGACGTTTGCAGGGAAGAAGGCGCCGAATCAACATAACCTGCGTCACTACGACCAGATTGACCTCTCTTTCTTGGAGGTCTCGAATACGGCCCCGCATGAGGAGCGTCCTTGGACGGCCCCCAGTCGAGCCCCCGGTTGACCCATGATGCCAGCCGCTGTGGTGGACCTGAGCGAAAGGCGGGTGGCGCCACCGATTTGGTGCCCCTGGGAGTGGTAATATAAAACCACTCCCGTTGCCACAAACCAAACTCCTCTTGAAAGGAGCCCTCGGGCCACGGAGCATCAGCATACTTGCTTATGACCGCGCCTCCGCACTCTGCTTGTTGCCCCTCGATCATCTTCGGCTCCACCTTGAAGGTCTTGAGCCACAATCCAAAGTGAGGGTAATATGGAGGAAGGCTTCACATCGACAATGAATGGCGAGATATGGAGGATGGACTCGGGTTCAAGTCATGGAAATCCAGCCCATAATAAAACATGAGCCCCGCACAAAGGGATCCATCGGAAGCCTAAACCCGAAGGAAGTGAGACCACGAACACCACGCTCGCCGGGCTCGGGAGTGGGAATGACCTGCCCGGGAGGCGAGGAAGCCTATCACGAGATCTCCGGTTAGATACTTGGCGTCTCGCAGCTTTAGCACATCTTCTTCGTGACGGAAGAAGACATCCATCGGCCGAGCTGGTTGGAGCGGACATCGTCGAAGGTCGGCGCCTAAATCTGAAGCTTTGGGTGTTAGAACTTCGAGCGCGAGGCGAACTTGATGGAGGTGGAAAAAGAAGAGGGCCTTGGTCTCATTATAAAGAGGTTGAATACCAAGAGCCCTCCCGTGGTTGATTAGGACTGCGCCGATAGAGGCGTACCAATGAAACGCGGTTGGGTTACCCGTCCGTATTGATGAGAATCCGGAATAAGGGGCACGATCTACACTTTGATAAGGCGTGCCAAGGAAACCGCCTCGCTAAGCGCTAAGGTGGAACAGTAAAAAGCGATTCATATAAAGGCCTGGCCGTGGTGTGATGTCACACCGCGGAATCGTCGGCAGATCTGTGCAAAAGTTATCCTCTCTACGGTAGTATGTGGAACTTGTTTTGCGAGCGGACACTATCCTTGTGTTCAAAACCTTCTATGAAGTATTGAAGGAGGAGGAACCCGCCTTGCAATGCCGAAGACAATATGCGCGCCGGACTAAATCGCCATTGAAGCCTGGTTCGGGAGCTCTTGAGGAGTCTGGACTAGGGGTGTCCGGATAGCGAACTATCATCTTTGGCGGACTCCAAGACTATGAAGATACAAGATTGAAGACTTCGTCCCGTGTCCGGATGGGACTTTCCTTGGCGTGGAAGGCAAGCTTGGCGATCTGGATATGTAGATTTCCTACCATTGTAACCGACTACTGTGTAACCCTAACCCTATCCGGTGTCTATATAAGCCGGAGGTTTTTAGTCCGTGGGGCGAACAACAATCATACTATAGGCTAGCTTCTAGGGTTTAGCCTCTCACGATCTCGTGGTAGATCTACTCTTGTACTACCCATATCATCAATATTAATCAAGCGGGAGTAGGGTTTTACCTCCATCAAGAGGGCCCGAACCTGGCTAAAAACATCGTGTCCCTTGTCTCCTGTTACCATCCGCCTAGACGCACAGTTCGGGACCCCCTACCCAAGATCCGCCAGTTTTGACACCGACAGGCTACTTTGTACTTCCGCCGCGAGGGCCACCGTATGCTCCTCCGTTCGGAGAGAGCGTTCGGTGTTTCCATTGACCGTAATGACTCCTCGAAGGCTGGCATCTTGAGCTTGAGGTATCGTGATGCGGCACCGCATTGAACTTTACCGTCGGTTCGTCGAAGCGATCGCGTGATAACCCGCTTGAGCAGGACTATGTCAAAGATTAACTCCGCGCTTTGGAAATTATCCGAGGATCCGAAGACCACCTCAAGTGTGGCGAGCCTGTGCAGTTGGCCTCTACACTGGTATGGCGCCTTTAAAGGTCGTCTTTGTGGGTTTAATCCTTGAGGGATCTATGCCCATTTTTCTTACTGTATCCTGATAAAGCAGGTTCAGGCTGCTGCCGCCGTCCATAAGGACTCTAGTGAGGTGAAATCCGTCAATGATTGGGTCTAGAACCAATGCGGCGAATCCGCCATGGCGGATGCTGGTGGGGTGGTCCCTTCGATCAAAAGTGATCGGGCAGGAGGACTGAGGGAGTCCCAGACTAGGGGTTGTCCGGATAGCCGGACTATCGTCGCGGCCGGACTCCAAGACTATGAAGATACAAGATTGAAGACTTCGTGCCGTGTCCGGATGGGACTTTCCTTGGCGTGGAAGGCAAGCTTGGCGATACGGATATGTAGATCTCCTACCATTGTAACCGACTACGTATGTAGCTAACCTATCCGGTGTCTATATAAACCGGAGGGTTTAGTCCGTGGGGCGAACAACAATCATACCATAGGCTAGCTTTTAGGGTTTAGCCTCCTTGATCTCGTGGTAGATCTACTCTTGTACTACCCATATCATCAATATTAATCAAGCAGGGGTAAATTATTACCTCCATCGAGAGGGCCGAACACAGGTAAAAGCATCATGTCCCTTGTCTCCTGTTACCATCCGCCTAGACACAGTTCGGGACCCCCTACCGAGATCCGCGGTTTTGACTCGATATTGGTGCTTTCATTGAGAGTTCCTGCGTATGCGTCACCGATAGGCCCGATGGCTCCTTGATCATCAACAACGGCAGCGGTCCGGGGTGAGACTTTTCTCCCGGACAGATCTTCGTGTTCGGCTGCTTTGCTGCTGCGGGCAATTAAGCAGCCATCTGGAGCGATCGAAAGCTTCGCCCTGCCATCAGGTCAGATTTGGAAGTTTGAACTATCTGGCTGATATCGCGGAGACTTGATCTTGACAGATTGAGCCGCAACCAAACATGCGCCTTGTCTCGATGGGCATGATCTAGCTCTGCTGCCAAATAGTGCCACAGGCCGCACGATATCCGCTCGACCGTTAATCCGGGCGGATTCCCTGATCGAGGAAGAGTGGTTGGACACCGCCTCGGGGCTACAATATCTCTGACAATCGAGCCAAACTCCATCCCGTCCTTTGCGAAGACCTCGACTCCGGTGCGGACTCCTCTCCGGACTCCGAACCCTCAGCGCCCCCTGTCGAATCCGATTAGGCGCCCGGTCATGGAGTTCACTGCCGTGGACATCTTTCGGCTTTTCGCCCTTTGGCGACATCCTGGGTCACTAAAGTCTCTCTCTTTATTCGGAGAGCCTGGCGGACTACAGACGGGAAGGTTGGGATGCAGACGGCGAAGAAATTCAGCGCCCACCACCACCACTTTGTATCCCTTTGCCGATGATTTAACCGACATGCTGACTATGACTCCGAAGACATCAGCGGTATGGGCGGCGATGCGGAGGCGACCAAGACCAGCGCCTACGAGGGCCTTTGGAAGGCCACCTCGTCATATGACATATACATGGTGGACAGCCCAAAAGATAGGAGCAGCGATGGAACAGCGGAGGATGACCCCTCAAGAAACAGCGAAGCGCCCGGCGTCGTGGCGCCGCTCTAAATCCGCCACAATAAAAGCGGTGATTCCGGCACGGAGATAATAACACCGGACGGTGCGAAGAACCCCCTCGGTAGGACTCAGCACGGGAGGAGGAGAAGCAAGTCCCAGACGGTCTGGCGAAAGAGAGGTCGGGGCGATAATTATCGCCTCCCTCCGAAGATGAGGCAAGCCTCGACGACAGCCAATTTATCGTGCTGAGGATCCCACCGAACAGGGCGTTTCAAGCGTGGGCTTATAGCCCGGCAAGCAGCCTCAAGAAAAAGCAGCAATAGCTTAGAGCTGATCAAGACACGCTAGGCGGCGGATGGGTGAAGTCCTTGCGGTGAAGAGTATGAACTCGAGCGCCCCTCAAAAGCTACCCCCAAAGCGGGCCGTTGCCTCGACTAGAGGAGGAAGCACCCAAGTCACCGCGCATGCGACATGGCAGACCGGCCACCCGTGGCCCGACGAGAAAGGCCTCTCGGCCCTCGCTCAAGCCACACCCGGCGCGCTCAAAAAGTACCAAGGCACGGGAAAGCGCGCCGGACTTGCGAGATATATTGGAGGATAGGGCAAAACATACAAGATCGATCTACGGATCGCGTGGGTGCTCAACGGCGGGATGATTACCGTCGCGCGGATACAGCAAACTGGCGGGCGAACACGATGAACAAAGCTCATATGAGCTACGTCGTGATATATTATCTGAGGCGCGCACACCACTATGCTTCAAAGATGAAGTAATGGATCATCAAATCCCGAGGGCTTCAAGCCCGTAAACATCGAATCATACGATGGTACCACATATCCTGCTTGATGCGGATCGAGATTATCTCCTCCATATCCACATGGCCCGCGGTGATGATCTACATGCCATCAAATACCCCCACTCAAGCTTAAAGGGCCAGCTCTGCGTTGGCTCAACAGCTTGCCGGCGAGAATCAATTGGTTGTTGGGAGGACACGGAAGCCGCATTCCTTGATAACTTCCGGGGCACATATATGCGACCACGAGGCGCCGATGACCTTGGCCACATAATCCAGCAGCGGAAGAATCGGCGGACAATTACGGACACGGTTGCTAACAAAGAAAAATCAAATCGTTGATTGTCCGGATCAGAGGCCCTTGCAGCCTTCAAACATAACATCCGCGATGAGTGGCTTGCCCGGCACCTAGGACAGGAAAAGCCAAAATCCATGGCAGCCCTCACAACACTCATGACCGCTTTTGTGCGGGAGAGGACAACTAGCTAGCTCGAAGCAACAACTTGGCCAAACATCACGATAGTTCGGATACCAAGGACAGCAATGGCGGTCGCGTCGCAGCAAAACAAAGCGCCACATTACTTGGCGACAACACGAAGATCTGACCGTCAATGCGGATTGAGGCTCTAAACCGGTCAGTGGAAGAAGCCATTCAAAAGAAATACCGAGGGCCGTCCAACTTGGACCGAATACTCGATATCTTGTGCGGATACATGGCACCCCAGCTCAACCAATCACACCAGAGAGACTGTTGGGTGTTCAAACAAACAAGCAAGTTAAGTGCGAACTCAATGACAAGGGCTGCATAGCGATGGCGAGGAAGATCTGGCCGCCCGAACAATAGAGGAAGAAGGGTTTTCCCACGCAAGTGCGGACGGTGAACATGATATCGCAACCCATATACCCAAAAGGGGCGAGCGTGCACTAAAGGGCGTATATGCGATGGAGCGATCGCCGAAGTTCAACCCATGGTCTTCTGCCCGATCACCTTGATCGAAGGACCACCCACTAGCATCCGTCCACGGCGGTTTCGCGCATTGGTTCTTGACCCAATTATCGGAGTTTCACCTAACGAGTCGATGGGCCGGCGGCGGCAACTGAACTTGCTTTATCGGGATACGGTCATAAAATGGGCATAGACCCCTCAAGATTAAAACTACAAAAGCGACCTTTAAAGGCGTCATCTGGAGTGTAGAGGCCAGTTTTACGGGCTCAGTTACACTCGAAGTGGTCTTGGATCCCGGATAACTTCGAAGCGAAGAGTTAATCTTCGACATCGTCCCATTCATGGCGGCTATCATGCCTTTGCTCGGACGAACCGCATTTTCAAAGTTCAATGCGGTGCCGCTTTTCGCATACCTCAAGCTCAAGATGCCAGGCCCTCAAGGAGTAATCACGGTCAATGGAAACACGAGCGCTCTCTCGAACAGAGGAGCACACGGTGGCCCTCGGCGGAGGTACAAAGCAGCCTCTCACAACAATTCTTGAGTCCGGCCACTAAGCGTCCGAGACAACATCAGCGGCCGGAGTAACCTACAACAAGACCGCCTGGCACGATTCAAGCACGCGTAGCAATCCGGCCCCAACCCCTGCCCTCGGCACTAGAATCGCCGAACTCACGATGCAACAGCCAGGGAAGGAGAAAGCCACATCAAGTGTTCAGGTGGTCTCTATTACGAGCATTATACCTGTTTTACATACCATCCCGCAGCTTACCCCTGGAGGGGGACATGTTAGATATTCCCATCCCTTGCTTATCGCACTATTTGTATCGTTCTGCTCCCATTGCAGTACCTTTTTGAATAAACAATACATAGCTTTTGCTTATTATTGCTCTACTTCCTTTATATATACATATGCTCATTTCACGACATGTTGCAACCGTACACTTTGGTAAAGCCAATACACGAGGGCTTAAGTATCCCAAAATTATGGTGTGATAAGTCCGAACACTTTCACAAGTCGGCACCCGAACTTATAGCATTATATGAATTGGCTCGAATCATGTCTTGGGTCAATAGTTGGGTTTGCCCGGCTCCGTGTTTTGGTACCTTCGTTCCGCTATATCGGCTAAGGTAGCACCGGAGAACCACTGCGATTGTGCCCAGTTGAGCTGGGTCGAGCACCTCGATGGATAAAGCTAAAACGGCCGTCATGATAGAGGCGAGCGATGCGCTGTTCGAGAGGTTTTTGGGTCCCTAAAGACTTATGCAGCTTAGGCGAGGAAGGAATTGTCGGCCAAAGGCGTGGATAGCGCCCGAACTTCGGTCTTCGAATACTAGGGCTTCGCCGAAATTTAAATTATAAATTCTATGGCTAAGTGAGAGTGTTCAAGCATTATAAGTCCGGTTGCCTTGTTACGTTGTGTTGGCGCCTCCTAGATGGACCCAAGAATGGGAACAAGAGTGCTCAAGTTTATCCGAACACCCCAGCACTTTCGTGGCATGGGGGCTGAAACCAACGACTTGCCATCTCTCAAATTTGATAAGCGGCCGCCTGAAGGTAATATTTTAAATTAATAAGCGTTGCTTAGCGCATATGAACAAATTTTTAGCGTCTGGGATAACAAATGCGGGTTTATTCAAAATTACATCTTTGGAGCACTCATCCGCTATTCGGCGGGCACCCTTGAGGAGGCCCTCATAGTACATTTGGGATGCGATGCTCCTTGCCTTTGGTGGCCCGTCCATCACAAGCTTCTCCGCATCCAGCTTGCCCGGTGCACTTTAGCACGGGCAAGGGCCAACGGACACCTTCAATGCAGGCGAGGCGCTTGATGGCTTCAAGCGCGGACATGCATCCACCGGCCGCTACACCAAGCGAAGTAGCTCCGGGCATGGCCTTCAATGGCCACATCCAGCTATAAGGCCCTTCATGGCCTGTTCGGCGACCTTGTGGAGCTCGACCAGCTACTTCAGCTGGTCGCTCAAGAGCACCGAATGTTCGGCCTCGGCATCGAGACAGAACACCTTTTCCGTCGAGCTCCCCTCCTTGGGGCGGTAGAATCTTGCGACATCGGACTCCTCTTGGGCAAATCTGCGAATGCTCTGGAGAGCTCGAATCCGGGTAAGTAATAGGTAACACTTTCACATGCTTGCTTTGCATAAAGAATGCCTTACCCCGCTATCTTCTTCATGACTCAATTTCTTGGAGGGCTTTTTGGGCCTCGGCCTTAGCAGCTTTGGCACTTTCAAGAGCAGGCGAGCTCGGACTCGAGCCTTGAGTCAAGCTCCAAACCCTCGTGTTTTTCCACGAGGCTTGGAGCTCTTGCCGTACCTTAGCCAGCTCGCCTCCCCTTCTCTCGCTCGGTGCGCTCCATAACCGCTTTGTTTTCGGCTGCGGGACACGCCTCCTTGAGGTCGCCACCTCGCTCGTGGCCCTGTAGTACCCATGTTATTCCTGTTATCTTTTGCAACCAAATCCTTTCTATAAGGTATTTCTTTAATAAGGTATTACTAATCTTCCTTGTCCTCGAGCTGCTTTTTTGGCAAGGCCGAGCTCTTTCTTGGACGCTCGAGGCTCTGCTTCAATGCATTGACCTCCATGATCGGTCTTGGCGGAGGTCGGCAGCGTAGCCTGCATTCCCATATTGACATACTTATGTTAGACTCCTCGTATATCTTTTAGATCCTTAGTCCGGCTTTTCTTTGGAACACGAACTAAGCATCGAGAGCTCTTGTCTATCTGTAATATTTTCACATATTCTAAACTTACCTCAAAGCACATTAGAAGGCTGATGCAGACTTCAATCAGTTTGCTCTTGGCGTCTTGAACTTCTGGATCACCACACTCATAATAGTCGGTGCTCCTCCTTGATGGGGCTGTTAGCGCCTCGATGCTATCCGGTGCCTCGGTTGGGCCGGAGGACACGGCGTCTTCTTCAATGAAAGGGACCGCTTGCGGACTTGAACCGCTGAAGGTTCGGTATGGAATCCGGACAAGGGTGGACTTAGAGCCCACAGGGGTCTCGCTCCCCTCGCGCTGAGTCAGGAGGCTGCCTGCGGCGCCTCCTGCGCCACCTCCTCTTGACCAGGCCCCCTCGGGGCCCCACCTCGGCATCGTCCATGGCGTGAGGTGCGTGGCGGCGGAAGTGAAATACTCTCCACTTCCGGCGAATTCGAGGGACCCACTTTCGAGCGGCGAGCTCGCCCTTGGGCGGGCTGCATGATTGTTCGGCATTAGAGAACACTATGCAATGAAAAAGCCATGGGTATCCGGACACTTACAATCTCGCCATGGGCTTGGCCCTTGTTGGGCACTCCTCCTCGTCGTTGTCGACATTGGTGGAGAAGTCCGGAGGAAGGGTCCTTCCCTTCTTGGACCCTCCGGCCTCCCCAGATGGGGTGGCCTTCCTTTTCTTCCCTCCCCCCGCTGGGGGAGAGGCTTCTTTTTCCTCCTCCTCTTCCTCAAAGGAGGATTCCGCCTCAGAGTTGTCGGGCGGTGAGTCCGACAGCACTTGGCGTCGGGAGCTCTTTCGAGTTCCCGTGGCCTCCTTCTTGGCCTTCTTCTCCGGCACCACGTGAGGTGCGGAGCCAGCTCCCCATCAATCGAGGCGTCCGCTGGAGTCTTCGGCAAAGGGCAGACGGTTAATCATGCGGGCGTCTTCAGCCGATCCTATCAAAGGTTAGGGAGTTTTAGATCCGCATAGAGTCAAACTATGAAAAAGAGTTCCATAAAGGTAAAATAACTTACCTCGCTGGCTTGGCGCTGCGAGCTGGATCCGCGATCTTGATGGCGGATGTAGGAACCTCGGCGCCCTTGAACAACACCTTCGGGCATCTTCGTGCGTAGTGTCGAAGAGCCTTTCAGAGATTGAGTGCTGTGTCGGATCGAACTCCCACAATTTGAAAGCCCGTTGTTGGCATGGGAGAATCCGGCGGATGAGCATCACGGATTACGTTGACAAGCACGAGATTCTTGTCCACCAGGTTTGGACGCAGGTTTGGAGTCCGGATAGCTCGTCGAATCCCCCACGTCGGGCCGTCTCTTTCCATGATGAGAGCCGTGTGGGAAGCCGGATCGAATTCGGGGCCGCCACCCATTGAAGTCCTTGGCTCGGTGATGTAGAACCACCCGATTGCCACCTTTATGGTCTCCACAAAGGCCCTCGAGCCATAGGACTTTGGCCATCTTGCCAACCATGGCGCCTCCGCCTCCGCTTAGCGGCCGCCCACTACCTTGACTGGCGTTGAAGATCTTCAGCCATAAGCGAAGTGAGGCTGGATCTGAGAGGAAGGCCTCGCACCTGACGATAAGCGCCAAGATGTTGAGGTTAAAGTTGGGGCCGGATCGTGGAAGTCCAGGCCGTAGTAGAACATGAGCCCCGGACAAATGGGTGAAGTGGAAAACCTAGTCCAGCGGAGGAAGTGGGAGAAACACCACCCTCTCATGGGGCACTGGGGGTTGGAGCAGGCTGCCTTGTCGGGGGCCGGTCTTGTGATGTTGCTGGACAAGTATCCGGCCTCCCGGCTTGTCGATGTGCCCCTCCGTGAGGAGGCCATCCACCTGCCTCCGCTCCGGACATAGTTGGAGAAGGTTGAGGTGCGGTGTGCGGACTTGGTATTTGGAGCTCGAGTCTTGTGAAATGGATGAGCAAAGGAGGAAGAAGGCGTGGCGAAAAGGTGGATCCTTATCCTCTTATATGGGCCAGACGAAGCTATCGTCCCCGCCCACCTGGTAAAACTCGCTTATCTCCCAAGCGCCGTAATCAATGGCGCGGATGGGTTACCCACGTCCGTATTGATGGGAATCCCGGAATAAGGGGGCACGATCTCCGCTTTGATAAGACGTGCCAAGGAAACCGCCTCAGTAAACGCGCTGAGGTGGGATAGTAAAAAAAATGATTCATATAAAGGCCTGGCCGTGGTGTGATGTCACGTCGCGGGATACGTCAGCAGATCTATGCAGAAATTATTCTCTCTACGGTGGTATGTGGAACTTGTTTTGCAGAGCCGGACACTATCCTGGTGTTCAAAATCTTCTATGAAGTATTGGAGGAGGAACCCGCCTTGCAATGCGAAGACAATATCGCGCGGACTAAATCGTCATTGAAGCCTGGTTCGAGGGAGCTCTTGAGGAGTCTGGACTGGGGGTGTCCGGATAGCGAACTATCATCTTTGGCGGACTCCTAGACTATGAAGATACAAGATTGAAGACTTACGTCCGTGTGGGATGGGACTTTCCTTGGCGTGGAAGGCAAGCTTGGCGATATGGATATGTAGATCTCCTACCATTGTAACCGACTTTGTGTAACCCTAACCCTATTGATTGTCTATATGAACCGAAGGGTTTTAGTCCATAGGACTAACAACAATCATACCATAGGCTAGCTTCTAGGGTTTAGCCTCTCGATCTCGTGGTAGATCTACTCTTGTACTACCCATATCATCAATATTAATCAAGCAGGGTAGGGTATTACCTCCATCGAGAGGCCGAACCTGGGTAAAAACATCGTGTCCCTTGTCTCCTGTTACCATCCGCCTAGATGCAGATTCGGGACCCCCTACCGAGATCCGCGGTTTGACACCGCGGTTGCCTTGGGCTGGCGGCATGGCGTGGGCGAGCCACACCGCCCAGCGGTCGGCGTTAGCTGCGGGTCGCTTGACATCGAGCAGCGAGGTGGCAGAAAGCGGCGGCGGAGGAAGGATTCGGCGCACCTACTGGCGGCGCCAAATGCCGGATTTTGGGTTGGCAGACCCTTGAGTTCGAACACTTGGGGTGTCTTGTGGAGATCTTTCCCCTACCAGCTCATGCGTTAATGGTTTGCAAGGATCTAAACTAGGAATGATCAACAACACAAGAGACACAAGATTTATCTTGGTTGAAGGCCACCGTTGTGGTGTAATACCCTACTCCGGTGTGTGGTGTGGTGGATTGCCTCTGGGGCTGATGAAGAACAGTACAAAGGAATAACAGCCTCGCAAGGGGCTGTTCTTGAGCTGGTGCGATGGACTGCTTGGGTGAGTCCAGTCGCTTCTCTCTCTTTCTCTCTCTCTAGCGGGTTTGACTTCTCTTGGTTCGTTTCCCCTTCTCTGTGGTGGCTAGTCCTGCTTATAGAGGAGGCCCGAGCCTCTTCCCAAATAATGAGTGGGAAGAGGCGCCAACAATTAGCCATTTGAAGGGAACATCTAGTACACTTATCTGACTAAAGTTGGTCTTGGCTGCCAAAGGCTCGGCAGTGGCGCGTCACGGGCTCCCACGATGACCTCCGTCCTGCCGCTCTGCTGGTGTTGGTCTTGTTGCACAGGCGGTAACCTTTGCTGATGCCTTGACTGTGCTTGCCTCCTTTGCAAAAGGAAGCGAGGACAACTGCGTGAGCTGGCGCCGCTTGGCACCCGCTGATCTCGTCGTCATGGCTTGCGTCTGGGGCACCCTCGTGAGGTACCTGCCTTGATCTCTCCGCCTCCTCGTGAGCCTGCGGCGAGGTGCTCTGAGGAGGTTCTGTCGTCCGCGCATGGCTTCAGCCCCTCGCGAGGTCTTGGCTGGGCTGATGAAGCGGCAGCGGCCCCCATGAGCCACGCCATGAGGCATTTGGCGAGCAAGTCTAAGGACCCCGTTTCCAGAACACCGACAGGGTATTTATAAGGAAAGAGACAGCACCGTGCAATTACGAAGGTGCCCCTGGCGGTTCACATCTGACGGACACGTGGCAAACATGCAACACCTTGGGATTTGTTCCATGTTCCCACGCACGCGTGGATAGTCGGGGTGGTCGTTCCGAATTCTTCGGTTTTCAGGCAAATAGGATAAAGCATTAAAAACAGATATAAATGTTTGTCAGATTGACTTCAGCTGACAAGGTCTCAGTGAAGACAATCGACAGTTTTCAATAGAATGCATATGACTTGGACAGATAGAGTTGAGGTAGAAGCATAGATAGGTTAGGGTCCTATCACATTCACTTAGTTCAAAAGATTCAACACGAAGTCATAGCTATAAGTGAATGCTGTAGAGGACAGAACACCGATAAGTATATATAGTACTAGTCCAATTCAACCAATTGCAGACAAACTTGAATATAAGCCAAGGATGAACTATGCAAACATACCGCCAATAGAAACACTTAAAACAAAAGTTTGGTGGTGGCGTTACCCACCGTATAGGAAGTATTAGACCCAGACACGGCGCACAATTATCGTGGCGCTCCGAAGTCAAATTCCGCATTAATGTATTCACAATTAGAGTGTATGTATTCATTGATTGAAGATATACATTACTTCGTGTGTTGCACATCTAAGTCATTAAAATGCATAAGTGTTAGGATGTGTGTCCATTCACAGGACATTTGAGGATTCCAAGATATTTAGCTCACACCACAACTTGCAAAACCTTCTCAACCAAGGGCTTTGTGAAGATATCAGCCAACTATTCTTCTGTCTTGACGTGAATGATATCAATATCTTCCTTCATAACGTGATCTACGAGAAAGTGATGGCGAATTTCAATGTGCTTTGTCTTGAGTGCTGAAGCGGGTTGTTGGCAATCTTGATGGCACTCGTTTTCGCAATAAAGAGGCACATTCTTGAGATGGATACCATAGTCTTTGAGAGTTTGCTTCATCTAGAGAAGCTGAGCACAGCAGGATCAGCAGACAATGTATTCAGATTCAGCGATGAGAGAGATACAGTTACGCTTCTTTGAAGACCAACATACAAGAATTGTCCCGAAAGTGACATGTGCACGATGTGGACTTGCGATCAACCTTGTCACCAGCATAATCAGCATCGAGAATCCAACTAGATCAAACTCTGAGCCCTTTGGATACCACAATCCTAGTGTTGGGGTGTAAGCCAAATATCGAAGAATTCGCTTCATAGCTAAGTGCTGCGATTCCTTTGGTGCCGCTTGGAATCGGGCACACATGCAAACACTAAGCATTATATCTGGCCTAGATGCACATAGGTAAAGCAAAGAACCAATCATGGAACGATATACCTTTTGATCGAACTCTTTACCATTGTCGTCGGGACCCAGATGACTTTTGGTTGGCATTGGCGTCGTGTATCCTTTGCAGTCTTGCATTCCAAACTTCTTCAGGCAATCTTTGAGGTATTTTTCTTGAGATATGAAGATGCCGTTGCGTTGTTGATGGATTTGGAGACCCAGAAAGAACTTCAGCTCGCCATCATGGACATTTGATATTGCTCTTGCATCATGTGACCAAATTCATCACTGTATTTCTTGTTGGTGCAGCCGAAGATAATGTCATCCACATAGATTTGGCACACAAATAGTTCACCATCATATCTCTTCGTGAAGAGTATAGGACCTAGTGAACCAGGTTTGAAGCCTTTGCTCTTCAGAAAGTCTTTGAGTGTGTCATACCAAGCACGAGGGGCTTGTTTGAGGCCATACAATGCCTTGTTGAGCTTCTATACCATATCAGGATGTTTTGGATCTTCAAAGCCTGGAGGTTGTGCGACATATACTTCTTCTTCTATCTTTCCATTGAGAAAAGCACTTTTCACATCCATTTGATCTGAGAAGAATGTTGTGATGATTTGCATAGGCTAGCGATATCTGCGAATGGCTTCAAGTCTTGCCACGGAGCAAATGTTTCATCAAGTCAATTCCTTCCACTTGAGTGTAACCTTGTGCAACGAGGCGAGCCTTGTTTCGACAACTTGACCATGCTCATCTTGCTTGTTGCGATATATCCATTTGGTGCCAATGATATTGTGCTTCCGAGGATCGGGCGCTTGACCAATTCCACACATTATTCAGCTCGAACTGTTGAAGCTCTTCTTGCATAGCTTGAATCCATTCAGGTTCCATGAAGGCTTCATCAACTTTCTTAGGTTAGAGATTGAGACAAATGCAAAATGCCCACATAAGTTGGTTAGCTGTGTTGCTCTTTGAGTTGCTTTTGAGCAGTGAGTGGACCAGGTGCATTCAAGCTGTCAATTATCTTCTCAATCTGAACTTCATTTGCAACATGAGGATGAGCGGGGCGAAGATTTTGCTCTTGCTTGATCAATGTCATCATTTGGGGATTGTCTTCAGACTGAGCATTGTCTTCAGGTTGATTAGGTGCAGAAATGACAAGCTCCTCTTCAGATTGATTCTCAGAGGGTATGATATCTCCAATTCCCATCTGCTTGATAGATTCACTTGGAGGTACTTCATCTAGCACATTTGGCAGGTGCTCTCTTTGCGAGCCGTTTGTTTCATCGAACCGCACATCCACAGTTTCAACCACTTTATAGTGAAAGAGGTTGAAGACTCTGTAGGAGTGCGAATCCTTTCCATAACCAAGCATAAAACCTTCATGTGCTTTCGGTGCAAATTTTGAAGTGTGATGTGGATCCTTGATCCAGCACGTAGCACCAAATACTCTGAAGTAGCTTACATCTGGCCTCTTACTAGTTAGGAGCTCATAGGATGTTTTCTTCAGAAGCTTGTGAAGATAAACGCGGTCGATGATGTGGCAAGCAATGTCAATGGCTTCAGGCCAGAACTTCCGTGGAGTCTTGTACTCATCAAGCATCGTTCGGGCCATCTCAATGAGAGTTCTGTTCTTGCACTCGGTGATGCCATTCTGCTGAGGTGTATAAGGAGCAGAGAACTCATGTGTGATGCCAAGTGTATCCAGATAGAGGTCGAGGCCAATGTTCTTGAACTTAGTGCCATTGTAAACCGATGTGCTTGATCTTGCGCCATAGTTAGTCATGGCACGATTTAAGCGTCTGAAGACATCCTGCACTTCATCTTGTAGAGGATTATATGTACCCAAGTATATCTTGAGTAATCATCAACAATTCTGAAGCCATAGAATAGCGGTAGCATTGAGAGTAGAGTAGTGAGTAGGGCGAATAGATCCATGTGAAGCAGCTTGAAGGGTTGAGATGTAGTCATGATTGTCTTGAGGGATGCTTGGCCTAGTCATCTTTCGACCATGAGCGCCACAGATGGTCCTTCTTGAACTTGGCGCCGATGCCCACGACATGCTTCTTCTTGGCGAGAGTGTGCAAGTTCTTCATGCCGGCATGCCCTAGCCTTTGATGCGAGCCGGCATTCGAAGCCTTTGCTAGAAGACATACGACCATCTGTGGTCCTGTGAAATCTACCATATGTAGATCGTCTTTTCGATACCCTTCAAAGACTAGAGACTTGTCGATTCCATTAGTACAAGGCATCGATATTTTCCAAATAGCACAATCATGTTTAAGTCACAAAGCATTGAGACATACATTAAGTTGAAACCAAAGGATTCAACAAGCATCACTTTATCCATGTGTTGATCCTTTGAGATTGCAACTCTACCTAGACCCAATACCTCGGTTTTACGGTGTCGACCAAATGTGATGTGACTTTTTGCGATGGGCGTAAGAGTTGAGTCCATGAGAAGACTTGATCACCAGTCATATGATTAGTGCATCCGCTATCCATAATCCATTACGAAGCATGAGGTGTCATACCCTCTGATGCGATTAGGGATAGGCTTCACCAAAGTATTGTGAAGCATAAACATATAATGAGCAAGAGGATTATCAAAGCTCATATCAAGATTAGGACTGATAGGATGTTTGGCAAACGATTCAGGAACAAAATAAATAGTAAGGACCAGCGGTGTCTGGACTAGGGGTACTCACCACGTCGTCTCGATCGATTGGATTGGGCGAGGATCCCCATGGCCGTATACTCATGGGCGAGTCCGGACGGTTGCCGCATACAAGGAAGATTCCACAAGACTTGGCGATCAAGACAAGGACTCCTCCCCCACCGGCGTATTCGTCTAGGACTCTTGTTATCCTAGGCCTCTAGTGCATTATATAAACCGAGGCCAGGCTAGTCGATAGATATACAACAATCATACCATAGGCTAGCTTCTAGGGTTTAGCCTCCTTAATCTCGTGGTAGATCTACTCTTGTACTACCCATATCATCAATATTAATCAAGCAGGAGTAGGGTATTACCTCCATCGAGAGGGCCCGGACCTGGGTAAAAACATCGTGTCCCTTGTCTCCTGTTATCATCCGCCTAGACGCACAGTTCGGGACCCCCTACCCGAGATCCGCCGGTTTTGACACTGACAAAGACCATTTGGGTATTTGATCTTGCACCCTACAAGATGTTTTAGGTCCCCAACAATAGCAGCAGACGCCTTTGATTTCCGGCTGGAGACCTTTTCCTGCAAAAGAAAGTTAATTCTTCTTGACCACCCACATCTGCAAGGGTGGCTTAGAAGCAATGAGTCTAAGTGCAGCATCTGAGAACTTGACTTTGGAGCCCTAGCAAATAGCCTTGCGGAGAAGAGCGATACTCATATGAATAAGCGAGAAAAGTTCTCGAGTTCTATGAACATAGCGGTTTGAAGACACGCTCATATTCATAGAATCGAGTATGGTTTCCCTACAAAACATTAGCGTTAGGGTGACTCGGTGAGTCCTCTGTATGTATGAAGCCTTTGGGTCATATGAAGCCTTTGGTCTAGGATTTGTCTTCTTCCCGGTGGTGTCATGATGACATTCACGGGAAGATTCTCAAGACAACTTTTGGGAACCGGATCTTCTTCATAGGTGGCCCGTTCCTGCGGTTAGTACCAATATCGTGGAAAACACTTCACCATTCTGATTCTTAAATAGTTTATAGTTTGCATCAAAGGATTCATCAATGATAATAGGGTTAGCACGGTGAAGCGGATAAGGTGGATGGATCATTGAAGGTCCCTTGCAGCAACCCATGTGGTTTTGAAGTCTTGCTCGGGCTTCGATGGAGCCATCAACATTCATTTCCTCTCAGACCCAACACCCTCTTTCCTAGGGTTTCGGTTCAGAATCTGCTTTTGAAGACATCATACGGTGTCGATGCCCTTTGAGACTTTTATGCGTCCTGTTTCAAGCAATGTCTTCAACCTAGCATTTTCATCAACAATAGTAGTGGTATCCTCCATGAGAGGGTTAGTTACCACATTAGCGATTGATGATATTGCATTGATAGCAGCGATAGAACATTCACAACGAGAGGTAGCGTTGTCACACTCAAGGCATTTTAGACATTGTGGTTCAAATCCTTCTGGCGGAACTGATCATTGGCGCAAAGTGACTCATTCTCTTTTTAAGATCTTCATGAGCGCTCTCAATTTCTCAAGCTCTTGCTTCCTTTGAAAATAATCATAGGAGAGCTTTTCATGAGTGGTTGTGGCGTTTCATGGCGACTTCAAGTTCTGGTACTTAGCATGAAGATTTTTATGTCTTCAACTAGGACTGAAGCAGGTCATTCGCGTCCAACAGGTCATCGCTTTTGTCTTCAGTTTTGAGTATGTTCCATAGCTTTACATTGTTGGTTGCAATTTTAGCAAGAGTTTTGTAGCTGGGTTTGGATTCACAATCAGAGTCATCTTCACTTGATGTTTGAAAGTAAGCGTCGCGTGATTTTACCTTGGAACCACGTGCCATGAAGCAGTAGGTGGGAGGCGAGTCGTCCTCGTCATTAACATCAGTGTTGGTGACGGAGCCATTGTGTTCGGTGTTGAAGATGGACTTGGCGACGTAGGCAGTAGCTAGGGCCAGACTCGCAACAACCGAGTCAGACTCCCCCTCTGACTCCACCTCCGCCTCCTCGGAAGCAGACTCCTCTTCTGAATCCATCTCCTTGCCAACAAAAGCACGGGTGTCGGTGTCAAAACCGGCGGATCTCGGGTAGGGGGTCCCGAACTGTGCGTCTAGGCGGATGGTAACAGGAGACAAGGGACATGATGTTTTTACCCAGGTTCGGGCCCTCTCGATGGAGGTAAAACCCAACTCCTGCTTGATTAATATTGATGATATGGGTAGTACAGAGTAGATCTACCACGAGATCGAGAGGCTAAACCCTAGAAGCTAGCCTATGGTATGATTGTTGTTAGTCCCTACGGACTAAAACCCTCCGGTTTATATAGACAGGAGAGGGCTAGGGTTACAGTCGGTTACAATGGGAGGAGATCTACATATCCGTATCACCAAGCTTGCCTTCCACGCCAAGGAAAGTCCCATCCGGACGGGGCGAAGTCTTCAATCTTGTATCTTCATAGTCGAGTCCGGCCAAAGGTTATAGTCCGGCTATCCGGATACCCTCTAATCGAGGATTCCCTCGGTAGCCCTGAACCAGGCTTCAATGGCAGCGAGTCGGTAGCGCGATTGTCTTGGCATTGCAAAGGCGGGTTCCTCCTCGAATACATCATAGAAGATTTTGAACACAAGGATAGTGTCGGCTCTGCAAAATAAGTTCCACATACCACCTTAGAGAATAATATTTACACAAATCCAATCTGCTGGCGTATTCCATGGCGTGACATCACCTACGGCCAAGCCTTTATTGAATTGTTTTCTTGTCCCACCTCAGCGCATTTAGCGGCGGTTTCCTTAGCATGTCTTTGTCGAAGGAGAGGTCGTGTCCCCTTATTCAGGATTCTCATCAATACAGGCGTGGGTAACCCAACCGTGCCATTAATTCGGCACTTGGGAGATAGCGAGTTTTACCGGGCTGGTGGGGGCACATAGTTTAAATCCGCCCATATAAGGGATAAGGATCCACCTTTTTCATCTCGCCTTCTTTCTCCTTAGCTTATCCATCTTGGCCTTTTTGACTCCAGCGCCCAAGTCCGCATACCCCACCTCAACCTTCTCCAGCCATGTCGGGAGGCGGGAGGCGGTGGATGGTCTCTTCCGTCACGGAGGACACATCAAAAAAGCTGAGGAGGCGGATGCTTGTCGGCGACAGCGCACCAGCTCCTAGAAGAGGTAGCTCATCCCACCCAGGCCCCATGAGAGGGTGGTGTTCCTCACCCATTTCCTCCATGGACTAGGCTTCCCTCCACCCATTTGTCCAGGGGCTCATGTTCTACTCGGCCTGGATTTCCACGATCTGGCCCCGAACTTCATCCTCAACATCTCGGTGTTCATCGTCATGTGCGAGGCCTTCCTCTGCATCCAGCCCCACTTTGGCTTATGGCTGAAGACCTTCAATGTCAAGCCGAAGGTAGTGGACGACCGCCAAGTGGAGTGCGGAGGTGCCATGGTGGGCAAGATGCCCAACGTCCTATGGCTCGAGGGCTCCTTCGTGGAGACCATAAAGGGGTGGCAGTCGGGATGGTTCTACATCATCGAGCCGCGCAGCCCTTCATGGGTCGCAGCCCCTGAGTTCCGATCTGGAATCCCCGGCTCACCTCCTAGAAAGAAGGGCCTGCCGTGGGGCAAAAGGAAGCTGACGGACTCCAAACATGCATCCAAAGCACTGGCGAGCAAGCTCTAACTTCGTTAACGTAGTCAGGTCATGCTCATCCGCCGGATCCTCCGTGCCAACAACGGGCTTTCATCTTGTGGGAGTTTAATCCGGCACATCACGAACCTGACGGCGCTTGACACTACGTCGAAGATGCACGGAAGGTGCCGTTCAAGGTGCGAGGCTCCGCATCCGCTCCGAGGATCGCGGATTCAGCGTGCAGCATCAAGCCAGCAGCGTGGCTGTTTTACCTCTTACATGATATTTGTATTTCATAGTTTGACTCCATGTGGGATCTAAACTCCCTTACCTTTGCGAGTTGGCGGGGAAATGCAGGCAGATTAGCTGTCCGGCTCCCTTGCCCGAAGACCAGCGGATGCCCACAGCCAGGGCTGCTGGTTCCGGACCCCTATGTGGTGCGGAGAAGAAGGCCAGAAGAAAGCCACGGGAACTCGAAGAGTTCCGGCGCTAATGGTGTCGGACTCATCGTCCGATGACTCGGCAGTATCCTCCCAGCGAGGAGGAGGAAGAGAGTCTCTCCCGGTGAAGGAAAGAAGAAAAGGAAGGTCGCCCCCAGCAGAGGGCGGAGGTCAAAGGAAGGACCCTCCTTCCGGACTACTCCATCAACACCGACGATGACGAAGAGGAGTGGCCGCATAGGGCCAAGCCCTTGGCGTTCCTTTATTGGACAGTATCTTGTGACACCGAATATAATCATGCAGTCCGCCCAAGGCCCGGCTCGGCAACCGTCGGCGGCTCCCTGATTCGTCGGATGTGAATTCTCTTCGGCGCTACCTCCCTCGCCCTACAGACGACACGAGGTGGAGTCCCAAAAGGTCCAAGCCAGGAGTAGGTGGTCTGGGCGCCGCAAGGTGACCTCCCGGACTCAGCGCAAAGGGACAAAACCTCCTAGGGCTCAAGTCCGGCCCGGGCGGACACGCCGCCGGAACCTTCAAGGGTTCGGAGTCAGCGGCGCCCCTAGTAGAAGGGCAAGCCCTCGGCGCGGTGACCTCCGTCAGCCGGAGGCACGGATAATTTCTGGAGGTGTAGCGGCACCTCCATCGACGAAACACCGCACTATGAGTGCGGTGATCCGGAAAGATTCGATCCGCCAAGCGGGCTTCTTGAAGCTTGTGCCAGCCTTCTAACAGGCTTTGAGGTATGTATTTAAGATATGTAAAAATATTACCGCATAGACGGTAGCCCTGATGCTCAGTTTGGTGTTCGGAAAGAAAAGCGGGCGAGGATCTAAAAGATATATGCAGGAGTCTAACATAAGTATGTCAATATGGGAATGCAGGCTGCTGCTTGACCTCTACCACCTTGGCTGCGGAGGTTGATGCATTGAAGCGAGCCTCGACCGGTCGGGGAGCAGGCTCGGCCTTGCCAAGAAGCAGCTCGAGGACAAGGAAGGTAAGTAATACCTTATGTAAGTATATAAAAAGATGCGGTTGCAAAAATAGCAGGACCAACGTGAGTATTACAGGGGCCACAACCCAGGTGGCAACCACGGAGAAAGCTGCATCAAGGCCGAAGACAATGCGGCCGTGGAGGCATCGGCGACAAAGCGGGGAGCAGCGGGTGGCGGAGGTGCAGCAAGAGCTCAGGCTCTCGTGAAAAAACACGAGTTTGGAGCTTGACCCAAGACTTCGAGTCCGAGCTTGCCTCGGCCTAGAAGCGCCAAATCTGCCAAGGCGAAGCCCAAAAAGCCCTTGAAATTGGGCGATGAAGAAGATAGCGGCGGGTAAGGCATTCTTTATGCAAAAGCAAGCACGTGAAAGTGAATTACTTGTTACTTACCGAGTCCGGAGCTCTCCGGGAGCATTCGCAGATCTGCGCCTTGATGTGTCCGGCGCTGCCGCATACTACCGGGCCAAGGAGGGAACTTCGGCGGAGAAGGTGTTACGGTCTCGGTATCTTGAGGCGGACACCAGTGCCCTATGGCGACCAGCTGAAGCAGCTGGTCGAGCTCCATAAGGTGGCGAACATGCCATGAAGGGCCTTATAGTCCGGCTATGGCACAGGGAGGTCATGCACAGGAGCTACTTTGGGCTGGTGAGGCGGTGGCGGATGCTGTCCCGTCTTGAAGTCATCAAGCGCTCCATTATGCATCGAAAGGCGCCGTGGAGGCCCTTGCCCGTGTTAAAAAGTACACTGGGGCAAGATGGATGCTGAGAAGCTGGTGACAGATGGGCCACCGGAGGGCAAGGCGCATCGCAAGCCCGAGATGTATTATGAGGGTGTCCGCCTTATGGCGGATGAATGTTCGCAAGCCCGAGACTATAATGCTTTATCACTCTCACTTAGCCATAGAATTCTATAATTTTAAATTTCGGCGAAGCCCCTAGTATTCAGAAGACTGAGTTGAGGCGCTATCACGCCTAGGCGGACAAAGCCGACTCCTCGCTCTAAGCGGCATAAGTCTTTAGGGACTCGAAACCTCTCGAACAGCGACCAGCTCTCGCCCTATCATGGCCGGTCAGTTTTAGCTTTCTCTCTTGAGGTCTGAACCCAGCTCAACGGGCACAATCGCAGTAGTTCTCCTAAGCGCTACCTTAGTCGATATAGCAGGCGTAAGGTACCAAAACATAGGAGCCGGGCAAACCCAACTATTGACCACAGACATGATTAGGACTGATGCATATAATGCTATAAGTTCGAGTGCTGCACTTGTTAAAGTGTTAGGACTTCTCACGCCGTATTATAGGGGTACCAGAGCCTGGCGTATTTGGCGATACCAAAGTGTCTGGGTGCTAAATGTCATAACTGAACATATGCATTGAAAAAATAGAAAATGCAATAATAAGCATGGTGAGCATTGTTTATTAAAAAGGCTGCTGTGAAAGCGAGCGATACAAATAGTGCGTCGCAAGAGATGGGACTATTTGACATGTCCCCCTCGAGGGGCAAGCTGCGAGAGCGGTATGTAAGATAGGTATTTAGCTTGTTATAGAGACCACCTGGACATTCGGCGTAGCTTTACATCCCCCTGGCTGTTGCATCAGCGTGTTGGCGATTATCTTGCCGGACGGGCCTTCCGGTGGAGTCTGAAAGTAAGAAAAAGAATGGCAAAATCGGGAGCCCCTAGTGCGGTTGAGCGCATTTTGGGCATCGTGGTCGTGCCCTCCCTATGCCCATGGTATTTCGGGCGTAATTACGTCAGCGTAGTACTGGTTCGCAACCGCGAGGGCTGGGGTTGGGGCCGCATTACTCGCTTGCTCGGGCGTGCGAGCGGTCTTGTTGTAGGTTACTCGGTGCGCAGCGGTGTCCGGACGTTTAATAGCGGATTGGAGAATTGCCTTGAGAGGCTACTTTGTGCTTACGCGCGAGGGCGCCGTATGCTCCTCCGTTAGGAGGCGTTTGGTGTTTCCATTGACCGTAATGACTCCTCGAGGGACTGGCATCTTGAGCTTGAGGTATGCGTGGTGCGGCACGCATTGAACTTTGCAAATGCGGTTCGTCCGAAGCGATGCGTGATAGCCAACTGCGAGCGGGACTATGTCGAAGATTAAGTCCTCGCTTGAGAAATTATCCGGGATCGAAGACCACCTCAAGTGTGGCGGAGCCTGTATAGTTGGCCTCTACACCTGGTATGAAGCCTTTAAAGGTCGTCTTTGTGGGTTTAATCCTTGAGGATCTATGCCCATTTTACGCTTTGTATCATGATAAAGCAGGTTCGGGCTGCTGCCGCGTCCATAAGGACTCTAGTGAGGTGAAATCCGTCAATGATTGGGTCTAGAACCAATGCGGCGAATCCGCCATGGCGGATGCTAGTGGAGTGGTCCCTTGATCAAAAGTGATCGGGCGGGAGGACCACGGGTTGAACTTTAGGCGTGGCTCCAGCGCATGTACATCCACGAGTGCGCTTCCGCTCCCTTTTGGGTATGTGGGTTGCGTATATCATATTCACCGTCCGCACTTGTGGGGAAGCCCTACATCCCCTATTGTTCGTGGCCGGGGCTCCTCCTCGTCATCGCTATGCAGCCCCTTGTCTCTTTTCGGCATTTAACTTGCTGCTGCTTGAACACCCAACAATCCCTGTTGGTGTGATTGGCTGGTTTTCGAAGTGCCGTGTATCGCGCCTGACGATCAGTATTCGGTCCAAACTGGACGGGCCCGGAGTATTTCTTTTAAATGGCTTTTTCCGCTGACCGGGTGTAGAGCCTCTGAATCCGGCATTAACTGCCGTATCCTCAGCATTGTCGCCCTTAATGCGGCGCTTGTGCTTCTTGTGACGCAACCTGCCATTGCTGTCCTTGGTATCCGAATTACCAGGGCTCTTGGTCATGTTATTACTACGAGCTAGCCAGCTATCTTCTCTCGCGCAAAAGCGGGTCATGAGTGTTGTGAGGGCTGCCATGGATTTTGGCTTTTCCTGTCCTAGGTGCCGGGCAAGCCACTCGTCACAGATGTTATGTTTGAAGGCTACGAGGGCCTCTCCGTCCGGACAGTCGACTATTTGATTTTTCTTGGTTAGGAACCGTGTCCAGAATTGTCTGGCCGATTCCTCTGGCTGCTGAATTATGTGGCTTAGGTCATCGGCATCTGGTGGTCGCACATAGGTGCCCTAGAAATTGTTGAGGAATGCGGCTTCCAGTTCCTCCCAACAACCAATTGACTCTGCTGGCAAGCTGTTAAGCCAATGCCGAGCTGGTTCCTTAAGCTTGAGTGGGAGGTATTTGATGGCGTGTAGATCTTCACCTCGGGCCATGTGGATATGAAGGAGATAATCCTCGATCCATACTGCAGTATCTGTTGTGCCATCATATGATTTGATGTTTACGGGTTTGAAACCCTCGGGGATTTGATGATCCATTACTTCATCTGTGAAGCATAGTGGGTGTGCGGCGCCTCTGTACTGGGCTATATCACGACGTAGCTCAAATGAGCTTTGTCTCTTGTGTTCGGCCGGCGGATTTGCCATATCCGGCATGGCGGTTATCAAATCACGTGTAGGTAGGCATAGCGATCCGTAGATCGATCTTGTTTGCCTTGCCTTGTCCTCAATATATCTCTTGGTCAGGCGCATTTCCCGATGCCTTGGTATTTTTTGGCGGCGGCGGAGTGCGGCTTGAGTGGAGGGCGAGAGGCCTCTCATCGTGACCACAAGGTGGCGGTCGGCGCGTCGTCTTGCTGGTGATGTAGGTTTAGGTGCTTCCTCCTCTAATCGGGGTAGAACTGCGCTTTGGGTAGCTCTTGGAGGCGTTGGGTTCGTACTCTTGACGCAGGACTTGATCCATCTGTCGGCTAGCAAGTCTTGGTCAGCTCTAAGTTGTTGCTGTTTTTTCTTGAGGCTGCTTGCCGTGGCCATAAGCCTGCATTTGAAGCGCTCTTGTTGGCGGGATCCTCGGGCACGACAAATTAAATCGTCGTCGAGGCTTGCCTCGTCTTGGAGGAGGTATGTAATTATCGTCCTCTACCTCTCATCGGCCGCTCTCTCATGAGGATGGCTTCTCCATCCTCTGTCTTGAATCCTGCTTTGGAGGGTTGTCTTGACCTTTATGCAGGGTGTTATTATCTCCCGTGCGGAATCGCCGTTTTGCTTTGGCGGGATTTAGGCGGCGCTTGGCCTGGGCGCAAAGGCTGCTTCTTGGGCGGTCATCCTCCGTTGTTCCATTGCCCTTCCCTTCTTTTGGGGTGTCCGCCATGTATATGTCATACGACGAGGTGGCCTTCTAGTGCCCTATAGGCGCTGGTTCTTGGTCGTCTCCTGCATCGGCGTCCATATCGTCGATGTCTTCGGAGTCGAAGTGGAGCATGTCGGTTAAATCATCGACAGCGGCTATGAAGTGGGTGGTGGGTGGGCTTTGAATTTCTTCGTCGTCCGCATCCCAACCTTGCTGACCATAGTCCGGCCAGGGCTTTCCTGATAAAGAGAGAGACTTTAGTGAATTCAGAATGTCGCCGAAGGCGAGTCTTTGAAAAGATGTCATGCGGCGAACTCCATGATCGGCGCCCAATCTGATTCGATCGGCGGTAGCGAAGGTTGGTCGGGAGGAGTCCGGCACCTTGGAGTCACGAGCTTCGCGAAGGACAAGGCTGGTGTTAAACTCGTCGCCGTAGAGATTGCAGCCCCGGTGGTGTCCAGCTACCGTCCTTGATTGGCGCAGTCGGCTCTGAGCTAAGGGTCGGAGCGGACACGGGTGCAACCTCGAGGGCACTATTGCGGCAGAGCTAGATCATGCCCATCATAGCGATGCGGCGGCAGGCTGTGGCTCGAACCCGTCGAAGATCAAGTCTATCGGACGTCGGCCGTGTAGTTCAAACTTCAAATCTGACCGATGGCGGGCGTAGCTTCGATCTGCTCCGGATGGCCAGCGAATTGGCCCGCGATGCAAAGCCGCCCGAATCTGAAGATCATGCGAGGAGAAAAGTCTCACCCTGGACCGCATCGTTGTTGATGATCGGAGAGCCATCGGGCCTAAATATGGCGACAGGAGGAACTCTCAATGAAAGCACCAATGTCGGTGTCAAAACCGGCGGATCTCGGGTAGGGGTCCCGAATTGTGCGTCTAGGCGGATGGTAACGAGGAGACAAGGGACACGATGTTTTACCCGAGTTGGGCCCTCTCGATGGAGGTAAAACCCTACTCCTGCTTGATTAATATTGATGATATGGGTAGTACAAGAGTAGATCCACCACGAGATCAGATAGGCTAAACCTAGAAGCTAGCCTATGGTATGATTGTTGTTAGATCCTACGGATTTGAAACCCTCTGGTTTATATAGACACGAGAGAGGGCTAGGGTTACAGAGTCGGTTACAATGGGAGGAGATCTACATATCCGTATCGTAAGCTGCGTTCCACGCCAAGGAAAGTCCCATCCGGACACGGGACGAAGTCTTCAATCTTGTATCTTCATAGTCCAGGAGTCCGGCCAAAGGTTATAGTCCGGCTATCCGGACACCCCCTAATCCAGGACTCCCTCAACGGGCCTTGCCAGATGAGCTCTTCTTGTGTGATGAAGATCTGGAAGCAGACTTGGAAGAAGACTTTGAGGATTTATTCTTCTTGTTATCATCAGAATCATATTCTTTGGTCTTCTTCTTCTTCTTCTTCTTCTTCTTCTTCTTCTTCTTCTTCTTCTTTTTCTTCTTCTTCTTCTTCTTCTTCTCATTGTCCCTCTGTGGATACACAGAGATGTAGTGACCAGGTTTCTTGCACTTGTGACAGGTTCTCTTCTTGTGATCATAGGCAGAAGCTTCATCATTTCTTGAGCTGGATCGTGAAGACTTTCTGAAGCCTTTCTTCTTGGTGAATGTCTGAAACTTCTTCACAAGCATAAGCTCCT
The DNA here is from genome assembly GCA_021605205.1 of Aegilops longissima. Taxonomy (NCBI): domain Eukaryota; kingdom Viridiplantae; phylum Streptophyta; class Magnoliopsida; order Poales; family Poaceae; genus Aegilops; species Aegilops longissima. The sequence goes on from CM038676.1 coordinate 620,188,675, forward strand.
TTCCAATGTCTTGAGGATCACGGAACTGCGGTCAGATTCTTCTTGGATGAGAGCGGCAGCCTTTGCCTTCAAAGCTCGAGTTCGGCCATAGTTGGGGCCATAGATATCTCGTTTCTTAGATAGCTGGTACTCATGTGTGTTGAGCCTCTCAAGTATGTCAGACGGATTGAGAGTCTTGAAATCAGGGCGTTCTTGTATCATCAGGGCTAAGGTGTCAAATGAGCTGTCAAGAGATCTCAGTAGTGTCTTCACTATCTCATGCTTCGTGATCTCAGTGGCGCCGAGTGCTTGGAGCTCGTTTGTGATATCAGTGAGGCGATCAAACATGAGCTGGACATTCTCATTGTCGTGTCTCTTGAAGCGATTGAAGAGGTTGCGGAGAGTACTGATACGTTGATCTTGCTGAGTTGAGACGCCTTCATTGACTAACCGGCGTTTCGGAGCACTCCACGGCCATCTTGTCCTTTGGTAAGGTGACCACGAGATGATGTTCTTGGCGGTAGAGTCCGTTGAATGAACTTCTTAACATCAGCGGGGTGACACCTTCACCCGATCTTAGGAGCGCCGTTCTTGACGACATACCATAGATCGACATCAATGGCTTCAAGATGCATCGCATCCTATTCTTCCAATAAGGGATATTGATTGCCGCCGAAGATGGGGACGCATAGCGGAGACTTTGATTATCCTTGCGATCGACATAGTTAAACTCCGGTGGTTAAAGCGAATCACACGAACAAGGGAGCACCTTGCTCTGATACCAATTGAAAGGGCTAGTTATCGACTAGAGGGGGGTGAATAGGCGATTTTTATTAAAGTCTTCAAAACATGGGAGTTTCAAAGACAGACAATATAAAGAACACTATTCTAATGCAGCGGAAGGTAGACTACACTAGACAAGCCATAGTCAAGTATTCAATGGAGTGAAAGCATGAAGACTAATAGCAGCTAGGTAGTAAAGATCGGGGTGGAAGATAGTACGAATCCAATCAGAACAGATAGTCACACAGTGAAGTCAAATAGATAATACAAGCAGGCAATGACTTCACGAAGACAAACTGTAAGTAAAGAGGTAAGAGATAGAACCGGTGGCTTGAAGGACACATGATTTGTTGGACCAGTTCGATTCTTTGTGACAAGCTGTGCGTGCAGTTAGGGAGGCTGAGATTCAACTTTCGAAGCCGCGTCTTCACCTTATTCCCCTTGAGCTAAGGGCACAGTACTCGCCCAATTACTCTGGTAAGTATTCAAGGTAGACTTCCGAACCTTCACAGACTTACGTTCACGGAAATCCACAATGGCTCTTGGATGCTCGAGCGCGGCGCCTAACCGTTTGGAGGATTCCACAGTCCTCAAGTGTAACAAGTCTTGAGATCCAGCGGACATAAATACTTGGTGATACCAAACACTCTTTGGGCTCTGGGAGGTTTGGGCTTTGTCCTCGCAAAGATTCTCTCTCGAAAGCTTGGTGGGTTGCTCTCAAGCGACAAAAGCCGTGTACTAAATTTGAGCAGCCACCAATTTATGGTGTAGGGGTGGGCTATTTATAGCCTTTGGGCAACTTGACGGTTGTCGAAATGAACCTGGGTTACTAAGGAACTAACACGTGTCATAGCGGTCAGATTTCAAACACAGCGCGGCAACAACTTGGGCTACAAGTAAAGCTGACTTATCCGACCACAGGATAAGATTTGCTCTCATTGTCTTCACTTTCGAAGACATAGGATTTAGTTTGAGCATCACTTGATCCTCGACTTTGTTCACTTGGACCCCACTTAATAGTGCGGTGGTTCCTATGACTCAACAAAGAAGAAAAGGAAACAACAAAACAACTAAGTCTTCGCGCTCCATAGTCTTCAGTCAATGTCTTCTCGTATCATAGTCTTCAATGTGAATATCTTCACAAACCACCATTCTCTTCAATGTCTTCACACATTTTTAGGGGCCATCTCCGGTAGGTAAACCGAATCAAGGAGGGACTACTACCTGTATTATCCTGCAATTCTCACAAACACATTAGTCCCTCAACCAGGTTTGTCGTCAATACTCCAAAACCAACTAGGGGTGGCACTAGATGCACTTACATGTACCATCATTGCGCAATGCGGCTGGCCGACCACCATGCGGTTGGGACAAAGTGGCAACTCAAGCCGAACACCAGCCCGCTCCACCTCACCATAAAGGCAGATATAAAACAGCTCGGGGTCATACCTACGACCTGCGGCAGAAACTGGACAATAGAGCAGGACATACTAGATCGATCTATGGATCGCGAGGACGTGCCTCGACACATGACGACGGCTACCTATTTAGACGTGACAAGCCTAGTCACGCCCGGGCCGAAAACCGCAGACGGACTCTGTCGTGGTTTTGTCACGGCAGATGTCCTCATGAAAGGACTTAGTCGTGGAGCCATCGCTACGGGTTAACTTGAAGGGGTTAAAGCGGACGCAAAGACATAAGAGTTATACTAGTTCGGCCCCTTCGTTGAAGGGAAAGGCCTACGTCTAGTTGTGATGGAATTGATATGGTCCCGATGACTAGGGAGCAAACAAGCCGCCTAGGCCTCGAGTTGTTGTTGTCTCTCCTTGAACACGCCCGGGTCGTCCCCTTATATACAGGTGGCGCCCGTCGGTTGAAGTCCTAATCTACGGTTCATATTAGTATCCGGGTTGGTCTCTCTCTATTCTAACACAATACAAGTTTACATATCAGGCGGTTTACGGCTACAGGTTCTAAACCGACTACAGGCCTTGGGCCCTTACTTTCATGCCTCTTGGGCTTTTACACCATTGAACTACTGATGAAGTTAACCCAGCCCAGATAGGCCGGTTTATGCCCAGTAGTAATATCCCCAACATTAGGCCCCAGATTGATTTGAACAGGTTCATGACAATTCTTGATAAAAAAACCTTCATCTTCAATACCATCTTGAAATCGTTGAACCGCCGTCATGTCACTTTCTCTGGTTGCTGTAAACCGGCATGACGTCCTCATAAAGATAGCATTCACGATATCTTCTTTGTTTAATAGATCCACAATAATCGAGGCGACAGCTCCGCTTCCTAGGTTTGTGGTTCCTTGATTCCCGCACCTGACACAGGTATCTTGCCTTATAAATAGGACCGAAGGGTCTTTCCTTTTCTCCCCTCTGTCCTTTCTCTTCGTCTTCCTCGCACCACCAGCCTCGGAGCTCCGCCGCCACCGTCGACCTCTGCACCGTCTTGGGCCGCTGCATCAACCTGAACGCACCAGAGAAACGCAGATTCTTCCGCATCTCCTCAGGTAGGTCCTGGTTCCCCTCGACCTAGATCCGTTCTAGGGTTTCCTGTTCTTGCCGTGCTCCATGAACTGTTCCTGCTCATATTAGACTCCTGGATAGATCTGCGACACCTTTGCTCTGACTAGCAGTAGCTTTTAGCATCCGCCTGTAGTCCCGTGCTCACGTCCATAGATCTCGCACATCATTTCTGCTCATTGCATCAATACTGCTCTGTTGTATTCCTTTTTGGATATTTTTCTTCTTTTTCTGATCTGGCTTCAGATCCTTCGTTGTATAGAAATCTTGCGAAATCTGTTTCCGCACACTTAGCCGTTCGCAACCTCAATACTTAAACCTTAGATCAGGCGGTTTAACTTAACATAGAAAAAAATTAGATAAACCGGTATACACCATTAGTCCCCTTGTTGAACCGCCAGAACTCCTTAACCAGACACTGTCGCTTCATAGAACTCCGGTTTAGATGTATTTGCCTCCGATTTAGCATTGTACACAGGTTCTCTCTTTGTCCCAACACATTTCTTGAACCGGATTTGTTTATTTTTTTGTAGATGGCCAAACAAGTATATGAGTGCAACTGGGCTTCTTCCCGTGTCACGAAACTCAATTAAACAATCTGGTCTGGCTGGCGCTTTAGGCAGTAAAATACTATCCATTGGAGGGTTCACGGCAAAGAATGTCCACCCACACCTCAAGAAGGAGAGGTTGTAGTTTTGCAGATCACCTAGCCCGGGGTTTCAATCCGCCCGGTTCAAAATTTTACCGGGATGTGTTAGCCAATTTTCAACTCCGCCCACAAGATACGGGCCCCAATTCTGTTACCAATATTTGTCACTTCCAAGTGCTTTGTGAGGCATACTTTCAAGAAGAACCTACACTTGAACTGTTTAGAGACTGCTTCCATCTAAACGCCGCATAGAATTCAGCAGCGGGCCCAACACAGAATTGGGTGCTGTGGCGATTCAAAAAAGAAAGGAGGTCACTTATCCTCATGTCAAACTGCATAGCCACCCCAAGGAATGGAATCAAACATGGTTTTATTGCAGAGACACTTCACCTGCCAATGAGAATCCTTTGCCCGGTTTTTTCGTCGGGACGACTCGATAACACATCCCTTTCCGCAAAGATTAGCGCCAATGAGAGAAGTAAATATGCTCCTCAACTTTCCAAGCTCGAGCCTTCATGGCCAGCGGTTTAACGGGATTGATCTCGCGCTGTTGGATATCATGGAGCATCTGCCCCTCTCCCAGCGCTCGGTTTAATGTGTGAGTACCTTTGATGCTGTCGGCGACCCCCTCCGACACGTTAATATCCAGCTCACCGATGATGAGGTCACCGAGGCTGTGAAGAAAATGTTGAATGAACTGGAACACCTCTGTGCCCGAACCGGTCTGCTCCCCTTCTGCGCTACCACCAAACCACCATCTGTAAGACTTTTGATTATTTTTTACTGAATATATTATTGCCATCCCTGTATAACTTTTAATATCAACTGCTGCTTAACCATGGTGATGATCCATTCTGGAGCAAGAAACATCCACAGGAGAAACCGGAGAAGCGGACAAACGGAAAACCCACTTAGGCAAAAGACCAAAGCTATCAGAAGACTATCATAAAGGAAAACCCTTTGCATCTTGATCCGGTGTTGATGATGATGTGGGTAATCCGGACCTTGAAGCAGAACTTGATTCACTTGGCTTACTTTTCACGCCTAATTAATGATGATGTTTGTTAGGATGATCTGAAACCAGATAATCTGATGTTGTAGAGGTAACTATTCTCTCCTCGACTCAAATCCCTTGCCTTCACTTTGAAAACCGTCAGGCAAACCGGAAAATTAAATTTTCTCATCCCTAGCTTACTTGGATCCCAAATTTCTTATGAAGACTCAACAACATGAAGCTACGCCGCACAACTTCGGCACATGGCCAGGTAGTTACCTCCACCGGTTTACGAACAGTCCGGTTCGGAAGCGTCGTTCGAAGGTCTCTAATTTGCTTGTCGGTGCTTATCCTAAAGCAGGCTGTTTTCGTCAACCCTTAATCCATCGACTCCGATTATCGGTTACTTCCCTCCTCATCTGGCGAGTCATCAGCCACTCAGCTGCCACCACTTAAAAGCGGTGCTTGGGTAAGTTGTACCCTTCATATTGTTTCTCTTGCATCATTATGTAGTATATGCCATATTGTTGTTATTGTGCCTTTTCAGGGCCAAGTCTAGGCCGAGCAAAAAGGCTGGTCTGGATAAAGCGGCCGATGAAGAAACTGCCCCTGAACCGGACAGCGCCCCAAATCTTGAAGCGACCATCTGTGAAGACACGCCCAATGATCCGCCACAGCAAGATGGCGATTTAGTTCTTTGAAAGGCTTGTTGACACCGCCCTTCCTGGCTGACCAGCCCAAGCCCGACCAGATTGAAAAATCCACCAGTCCAATCCGACTGGCGACAAACCGGCCCTGGTCAAACCGGTGATGCCAGGGCGATGGCGTCGTGATTCTTGGCTTTGGCCACGCGAACGGGTAATCCGTTCGCTTTATCTAAACATTCTGCCAAGAAGAGTTTGCCACTATGAGCAAGGGCAAGTGGGATATTGATCTGGCAACTTATGCCGCTCTGAACCCCCAAGACCTTCATTCTGGCTACTTGAACCGGCTATATACCAGCCGCGATTATGAAGCTGGCCTGGTGAAGATGATGAAAGAAAAATTCGAGGTAACTTCCATGTTCTTTTCCTGATTGGATACTTCAATTTTTGTTAATTCTCCTAGCCCCCAAGGGCCGGTTCAACTTACTATAGTTAAACCGGGACTTAACATAAACTTAATGCTTCAGAATCCACTGATGTAGCCCCCAAGGGCCGGTTCAACTTAGCATAGTCAAACCGGGACTGTAATTTATATCACCGCATCAGAATATGTTCGAGCAAATAACCATTAGCCCCCATGTGCCAAGTTGAATACTTGTATTGAGCTTGGGACTTTATTGATAGAGGAAGATCAAATATGCATTAGCCCCCAAGTGCCAAGTGAGGGAGTCCCGGATTAGGGGGTGTCCGGATTGCCGGACTACCATCATCGGCCGGACTATCATCGGCCGGACTATTATCATCAACCGGACTCCAAGACTATGAAGATACAAGATTGAAGACTTCTCCCCGTGTCCGGATGGGACTTTCCTTGGCGTGGAAGGCAAGCTTGGCGTCTGGATATGTAGATCTCCTACCATTGTAACCGACTCTATGTAACCCTAGCCCTCTCCGGTGTCTATATACACGGATGGCTTTAGTCCGTGGGACAACAATCACAACAACCCTTACAATCATACCATAGGCTAGCTTCTAGGGTTTAGCCTCCTTGATCTCGTGGTAGATCCACTCTTGTAAACATCCACAATATCAATATCAATTAAGCAGGGCGTGGGTTTTACCTCCATCAAGAGGGCCCGAACACAGGTAAACATCGTGTCCCTTGTCTCCTGTTACCATCCGCCTAGGCCTGATTCGGGACCCCCTACCGAGATCCGCGGTTTGACACCAACATTGGTGCTTTCATTGAGAGTTCCTCGTGCCGTCACCCGATAGGAAGGATGCCTCCTCCGTCTTCAAGGGCGGTATTTTTGCCAAAGAGCCTTGGCGCCAGCCAAACTATCCGGCTAGGTGGTTTCTTATGACCGCTGTCCGGCCATCGCTTCGACAACGACCTCTCAAGTCGTCAAAAGCAATCTTCCGTCAGCTCGGAATTCGCATGGCGGCTAGATCAATAGAGCTCTCGTCAAGTAGCGAGCTCTTGGATTGCATCGCCGCCACAGAGTCGCTTCTGAGACTACGATCAGATTGGGCTTAAAACCGATCGAGAAATTAACTCTCCGGGTCACCCCACCGTTGCAGTGGTAGAGGAACAATGCGGCGACGCTTCTCCTGTATTGAAAACTAGTCATGTCCGGATCCCCGAAACCCTGCATCAACCTGAACGCACCAGAGAACACTGAACTTAAAGTTAGGCATCGGACCAGACTCATTGGACAATGTCCAGAAATCCAAGCTTCCAAAATTGGAAACTTCTCGGCCCTCGAGCCTTGAGATGGGTAGGGTTCCTGACTTAGTTCCACCCACCCGCCCAGACATATGCGATCTAACTCTAATTCGGCAAGAGCCGCCGAGGCGATTACATCACTCTTGGGCAGATTCCTCCTGGTTATGGACAGGATAAAGGACTGCCGAGAGGAAAAGCATAATCTCGGTCTTACGCAATAATTGCGGACAAGGGAATCCTAAGCGCCATAAATCGCGCGACATTACGCTTTGCTGACTTGGAGACCATCGTACAAAAATCTTGTGCGATGGAGAGCACTGGAAAACCGAAAGTAAATTTTGGGATAATCCGGTCCCGAATACATCCCTAGTCCGGAACCAAAGGGTGCATCATTATCAAGCACACTGGGCTGAATACCAAAAACCAAAACCCCCAAAGTGCGGAACCGTCTTGGAGGGCTGGCTAAGCGGACCTGCAAAATTCATAACACAGGCGCCACTCCAACTCATAGCCTTGAGCATGTTGGATACTACGGCAGGTGGCCAAAAGTGGCGAAAGCTTCTAGCTTTGGAATCCCAGCCCAGCAACACCGATCACGGTGTTAACAGTCTTGAGACTTTCGCATCCAATAACATGCAAAGCGACAACTCCATAACCTTGCGAAGTCTACCAAGTAGCAACAATAAATCCATGGGCGACACGGCTATTACCTTCAATGCCGGTGTGAACCTAAATTCGAACTGCCGGGCACCCGCATTGGTCCTCGGCCCGATAGTAGGCGGCTTGTCGCCTTACTAAGGTACTCATGGATGGCGGCAGCGGACTAAACCTCATCTATGAAACCCTCGAAAAATGGAAATAGCTGGAACGCATTGGCGAAGCAGCACAACCTTTAGAGGAATAATCGGCCAGGAAGCATGCTGCAGAGCGGATAATTCACGCTGGGCGTAGTGTTTGGCTCGCCGGACAATTACAGGTCGAGGAGGTCACATTTCAAGTGGCTCCATTCAGCAGCGGATATCATGCTTTATTAGGGCGAGAGGCATTCACAATTTTCAAGCTATACCCCATTATGGGTACATGAAGCTTAAAATGCCGGTCCCAGCGGAATTATCACTCTCGCTAGTGATCCGAACATAGCACTCCGGCGAAAATAAGACAGCCGCACTAGCCCTTGAGGCACTATCAAAGCCCTAGCGGCGAGAACTCACCGCGATCGCTCCACGGTGAACAGGGGCGATGTGATACTTGATAAAAGATCCAAGTCCACCTCTTTTAACCAGCGGATGAAATAGTCAAATTCGAGGTCCACCAGCGGACCCCCAAGAATCGGCCTCCATCGGGGCACAATTGAACCGGATGTAGCGCGCGCCTCACGAAATTCGCCGGGAAAATTGGGACATTTTGCTGGCACCCCTCGGATATGCCGGAATCCCGCAGATTGGCGAGAACATAGCCTAAACATCCTAAAAGATTCAAGCCGGTCAAACAGGCTCTTGACGATTTTCGAACCCAAAAGACAGGCAATGGGAGAAGAGCTAGCCAAGCTATTGGGCGGATTCATCGAGACATCAAGCACCGGATTGGCTAGCAAACTTGGTAATGGTACCAAGAAGGACAAATCCTGGCGCCTATGTGTCGATTTCAAAAACCTAAATAAGGCATGCCCAAAGGATCCCTTCCCCTCCCGCATCGACCAAATCATCGATGCCACGCGAAACACGATTCATTGTGCTTCCCGGGCGCATACTCGGCTATCATCAAATCAAGATGGCGAAGCGGATCAAGCATAGCGGCATTCATTACTCCATATGGACCATTACGCTTCAACACGATGCCCTTCGGACTTAAAGCGGCGCAACATATCGGCGCATGATTGGACATGCACGGCTACCCGGATCGGCAAAAGCGGTAGAGGCATATGTAGATGGCGTAGTCGTCAAAACTAAACTGCGTCGAAACTCTAGTAGGCGACTTGAGGCTCACATTCGACAGACCTCGGAGCATATGACATCAAGCTGAATCCGGAAAAATGTGTTTTGGTACCGGCTGGAAAGCTCTTGGGCTTCATCGTATCCGGTAGAGGAATTGAAGCAAACCCAGCCAAGATCCGAGCTCTGTCACAGCTAGATATCCCAAAAGACCTCAAGCAAATACAAAAATTGACCCGGATGCGTGGCGGCTCTAAGCCGCTTTATCTCCCGTCTAGGAGAAAAGGCATTACCCTCTATCGCCTCCCGAGGCGCACGAACACCAGTGGGCGGATGCTGCCACCGCCGGACTCGAAGAAATAAAGGCCATATTGGCAACAAATCCGGTCTGGCTCGCCCAACTGGCGAACCAATGTTGTTATACATCGCAGCTAGGCATCAAGTTCTAAGCGCGGTACTCGTCGTCGAGCGAAAGCGAAGGGCATAAATTCCCTCTTCAAAACCGGTATACTCGTATCCTTTGTGTTAACCCCTGCAAGTCCGTTACCGCACTATCGGAAGATAGCATCACGCGGTGTTCATGGCATCCGGAAGCTCGACACTACTTTCAAGAGTGTTCGATAACGATGGCCTCTGAAGTACCACTTAGCGACATTATAAACAACCCGTGCAGACAGGCGGGATTGCAAAATGGGCCATTGAGCTCTTACCATTTGATATATCTTACAAACCTCGGCGAGCTATAAAGTCACAAGTTTTGGCTGACTTTGTCGCTGAATGGACGAAGCGAACTCCCTAAAGAATCGGCGCATACTCCAATTGGATTATGCACTTGACAGCTCTAAAATGTTAGCGGATTGGGGCTGGCGTCGTATTAACGTCCCGACCGGAGACCACAGTCAATCGTGCTTGAGATAATGTACACGGACTCCAACAACGCGGCGAATCTGAGGCCCTTTTACACGGTCTCGGATGGCAATCTCCATGGGCATTCAACGCCTAGAGGTGCGCGGGACTCAAACCTGCAATATCCCAAATAAGCGGAGACTTTGGCGCCAAAGATCCGAAAATGGCAGCATATCATAGCGCTGTCCTAAAAATGTCAGCCGGTTCGAAGGACTTGAATTCCATCCGTGGCCGGGATAATAACCAAGCAGCCGACGTCTTGCGCGCATTGGCGCAAAGCAGCGGCGCTATTCCTCTAACATCTTCTGGAGCGGCTCTTCAAGCCATCCGTACTATGGGAAGAGAGTCCGGAACTAACAATCCGGAACAAGCCGCACCAACGGCGATCCAGCCGATGACATAACACCTTCCTCCCACGACATAATGGCAGTAGTTGCCCGTGGACAGAACCATTCCTCGCCTACTTGCTTAGGCAGGAGCTTCCGAAGACCAAAATGAGGCCCGCTGCATTGTCCGTGATCTAAAGCCTACAAGGTCTATGAGGAGAACTTTATAAGAAAAGCACAACGGAGTCCTTCAAGGTGTATCTCCGAAGAGGAAGGCGAAACCTCTGGCTGAAATTCATGCGGACTAAGCGGACACCAAGCCGCAGCTCGGGCCCTTGTAGGAAAGGCATTCCGTGCAGGATTTTCTTGGCGGCGGCTCGGCGGATCTTAGGACTTAGTCAAAGATCGTCGGTTGTCGGCTCTTTGCTAATCGAGCCATATGCCACCACGCCCTCAAAACTATACCAATTACCGGCGTTCGCGGTGCAGGGGTTTGACATGGTTGGACCACTTAAAGGGAACCCACAAGCAAAGGTACCTATTGGTCATGGTGGATAAATTCACCAAATGGATAGAGGCCAAGCCAGTTAAAGCGGCGAGTCCGGACCAGTGATAGACTTTATATCCGGGGTAGTACACGTTATGGTGTCCCCACAACATCATCACCGATAGCAGCACGAACTTCACCGCCGATGAGGTTAAATCATGGTGCAAAAATATGGGCATCAAGCTCGATTACGCTTGATCTATCATCCTCAAACAAGCGGTCAAGTGGAGCGAGCAAATGGTCTAATAATGGCGGCATCAAACCCGGACTAGTGCGGTCCCTTACAAAATCTGACCGCCTTTGGGTAGAGGAGCTCGACTCCGTACTCACGGGGCTGCGGACAACGCCTAACCGTACCACGGATTCACACCATTTTTATGGTATCTGGCGCGAAGCAGTTTTGCCTGCGACATCATTCATGACTCACCTCGAGTGCGCATATGCGAAGAAAGAAGCCGAGTTGGATCGGCGGGACAGCTTGGACACATTGGAGGAAAAGGCGGCGTCGCCAAGGCTCGTTCCGCATTCTATCAACAGCGAGGCTCGAAGATACCAAAGCAGAAATCTTGGCCAAGACTTACAGCGTTGGCGAACTGGTTCTCGCTTTGCCGAACAAGAAAAAGGACAAGCTCAAGCCCAAATGGGAAGGCCCCTTCATCATCGATCAAGTCTGACCGGCGGGCGTACCGTCTCTGAAATGCATCGGATAACCGACTCGAGCGAACCCATGGAGCGCAGCCCGCCTCCGGCGATTCTATGCCTAGCGCCGGACTAAAGTTCGTCCCTTCCCCGTCCAATTTTTATTTATTTATTTCAGCTGCCTTTTGTTTATCTTTTCTTCTCAACCCTATTCATCCAAGCCTTAAAGGCTTTACCAGCATAGCGTTCGCGCACAATTGATGTGCTACCCGCACTCATTATACAGGGGCTTCTTTACGGAAGCTTAATTATCTGAGCTTCATGCCCAACACATGTCAAGCCTCCACATGTACCTTTTATTCACCATTATATGCATCGATATGACTTAAGTTTTGGCCAAGCTGGGTTGCTGGCTCACATGCTTACCCCTATGTTCCCGATTGTTCGGCTAGGAGGTAAAGGAGCACCTCTGCGATTATTCTTGCCGGTCGACGGATGTGTACCTCGGTAGGGTGAAGCAAAGCTAAGCGTTCTTAAGGGAATATTGATCGGTGACTTAAAGATGATTTTTATCCACTTTTTATCTGCCCCGGATGTTTTACGCTTTTTTGCAGTCGGACATGCACTTTAGGGCATACCACCCCAATGAGAAAGGAACCCATACGGAACTATTCTCCTGGAAGATGTTTCTTACTAACCATGTAATATAACATAACTAGTTGGGCACTTATGCGATAAAGCAGATGACCCCTACTTTGGTCTCCATGCATACCCGGTTGTTTCATAACCGAGAAGGTATTCGGACACACTCCGGACTCTAGGGTCCCGAATTGAAGCGAAAAGGTCGGCCAAGACAAGCGATCTACAATCCGGCTAGAAGGCATTTTGTATGTCATTTTATAATACATTGTCAAATCGGTGATTGTATTCTTCCTCAATCCCGTCTAACGGTTGTCTAATTTACAGTCTGTTGGGAAAATTTTGACCAACTCCACTTGGCGTATACTAAACTCACGGGATCTCCTTCCCGCCGGGCCCCACAGTCCGACTTGACCATGTGGTTGGGATCCGCCTTCTTGTGCAGCGTCTTTACCATGGCCCGGGCCTCCTGGCACCTTGGCGGCAGGCGAAATCTTCCATAAATGGGCGCTGCCGCCTCCTGCAGCTTCTCCATAAGCTCCCCAAGACCCTCGGGTATGGAGAAGGCGAGCCATAACGCTGGATGGCGCCGCTCACCTTTGCCGAACTCGTTCGATCGGTTGCAACAATTCGGAAGTTGATCACCCGTTATTCACGGGCATCTCCTCCATGAGGCGACACTGTGAGCATACCTACGGACATATTACATCAAATTGACTTCCTCGCCGAACTCTTCTTTTCAAAGGAGTTCGCTCAAGCACTACTATATATGCGCGGCAAAGCCGCTGATTCTCCTGAATGGGCCCGAGCAGCTCGGCCCGAGCGCCTTTCAGCTCTTCTCCAAGCTGGGCATGGGCATCTGGAGCTTGTTCCTTTCATGCTGCACCTTATGCAGCACCCTCTCGCCGACCTTTAGTTGGCGCGAAGTTCTTGCCTGTCCGGATCTTGTCCGGCAGCACCTGCAACGTCGTTTTTAGACTTGCGCAAAGGCCAACGCTATTTATCCTTCTAAAATAATGCGTTACGGGAGAGGTCCTTGTGTTTCCTCCGCCCGGACAATGCGGCCTCAAGTTGGGCCTTGCACTCTTGCAGCTCTGAGACAGTTGGGTATTCTTCTCGGTAAGATCCTGCATGTCATATGATCCTTAAATCAGTTAATATAACTACTTTAAGTCTCGGAGGCTCTTGGCATATACAACTATTAAAATCTCTTACCGTATGTCTTTTACATCTGCTCCGTAGCTCTGGTAAAACTATCTTGGCCAGCACGAAGGTGCGCGTCCCCGTGTTAAAGGCATTCAGCGCCTCGGGGGAAGCAGCGTCACCAAATACTGTCGTGGCGCTTTGTGATTCAGGCACTCCCACCTCAGACTTGGTGGCGGACAGTCTTCGGCATCCTCCGTCGGAGGACGTCCGGCTCGCGCCTTGCGCTCGCCTCCCCTCGACCGGTGCGGGAGCCCGGCTGGTAGAGGTTGGATTGACAACTTTCCGCCTACGATCCGTCCGGCGCTTTTTCCTATAAAATCATGAGCACTCAAAGCGCTTCCTAGGAGCGTTGCTCTAAATACTGAATTGTGAGCTACACCTTTGCGGCGGCGTTTGGTCCGCGCGCTCCTCTTCCGCCTCTTGGTCGAACTGGCCCTTGTTGGTCAGCCACCGTGGGCTCGGCTTCCCGCCCTAAGGCGCCTCCTGCCTGGCGCCATCATATGGTGGTGAGAAATAAGCAAGAAAGGAATGATGGTATCGGGGCTTGGCGCAATTACAGGATGCGGATATAGTCGGGATAGTCGCCGTGATGGCGACTAAGCGTTATCCATGCTAAGCTGGTGGAACACCCGTCGATTAGCTCCACCTTTATGTCGGATCCTCTTGGGAGGCGGATCCGGGATCTCTCGGATCCTCGGGCTGCAGGCGGACTCAGCATTCCCTCCATTGTCCGGCGCAGTTCTGCGTCGAAAGAAGAACACAATGTAAAAACTTAAGTTTCAAAAGGCGCAGGTCGGACACGCTGTGTGTTAAGCTTACCCAAGGCGAGGATTGTTCATGGAAAACCCATTTATCGGGTTCGTCGAGAGAAATCCTCCTTCTCCCCCTTATACAGGCGGACAAGATCGTCACGGATCTTGGCCGATTCCAACCCTGCTAACGGCCATGGCGGGTGGCATTGTCCTCCCGTTGAAATCCCACATGGGGTGGCCCTGTATTGTAGTGGCTGCACCCCAGCGTAATGCATGTTGCCATGACTCAATCATGGTCAACCGTGCATGGGCGATAACCTTATTGACCCATCAAATAATGGGCGCTCTTGTCTTCCTCCGGTCGGGGCTCGCGGGCGCCAACTAAAGCGTTTCTTGAGAGGAGCATTGCTGAACTCCGGAGGCCGATCCGAACAGGGTCCGGCAGCGGGCGTCTTCTATATAAAACCATTCCGAAGCCAGTCTTGGGCGCCTTCTTAGGGGTTCGGATGGATATCCGGTCCGACAATGCGCCATATTTGGCGCCGCCCACTTGATATATGGACCCCTCGTGAGGCGGGGCACATGGCAAAACAACCTCTTCCACAGCGAAGTGGGGCTCGATGCCCAGGAAAAGCTCGCAAAGAGCTACGTAACCCGCAATATGCAGGATTGGCGGGCGTGAGTGATGGAGCTGGAGTCCGTAGAACTCCGAGGAGCCGGAGGAATGGATGTACTGAAATCCGAGGCCCCTTATCGGATAGGGAATGAAGCATACCGCTCCCCTTTGTTGGGATTAGGGGTAACCTCCGCTTGCTTCTCACCTTTGTAGGTGGCAAGCCGGCTCGAACCGGAACCATGAAGGCGGAGGAGATATCCCCCATTTGGAGCTTCACCAGCTCGTTGTGCGAAGCGAGCATCTCCTCCAATCTCTGGCAAAAAAGTGGGGCCGAGAAGAGGAGCAGCGTTGACGGTCCATGATGGAATGGATTCTTGGTGAAAGCGCTCCGATGAGTATTTGCGAGAGGAAGATGGTGATTTGGATCTGGATTCTTGCCTCCTTTATAGGCAGATTATTACGCACAACTAGGGGTAAAACATAAAAGACACCTGGCTTTTCACATTCGCCTGACAGCGTGGAAGAAGGCCATTATTAGGCGTGGAAGCGAGATGCACAACATTGATGAGGAAGCGGACACTTTACGGCGGTACATGGAACATAAAGGAGAACCCGCCTTGCTGCGCGAAGACTACGCATGTTGGACTTATCGTCATTGAAGCCTGGTTAAGAGACTCTTGAGGAGTCCGGATTAGGGGTGTCGGATTGCGGACTACCATCATCGGCGGACTATCATCGGCGGACTATCATCATCAACCGGACTCCAAGACTATGAAGATAGAAGATTGAAGACTTCTCCCGTGTCGGATGGGACTTTCCTTGGCGTGGAAGGCAAGCTTGGCGTCTGGATATGTAGATCTCCTACCATTGTAACCGACTCTATGTAACCCTAGCCCTCTCCGGTGTCTATATAAACCGGATGGCTTTAGTCCGTGGGACAACAATCACAACAACCCTTACAATCATACCATAGGCTAGCTTCTAGGGTTTAGCCTCCTTGATCTCGTGGTAGATCCACTCTTGTAAACATCCACAATATCAATATCAATCAAGCGGGGCGTAGGGTTTTACCTCCATCAAGAGGGCCCGAACACAGGTAAACATCGTGTCCCTCGTCTCCTGTTACCATCCGCCTAGGCGCACAGATTCGGGACCCCCTACCGAGATCCGCGGTTTGACACCGACACCAAGGGTATAACTGGTTATGCACTTGGGACTTTATAATGAATATATTTAACATGCTCCTTTTTGTTCCGAGTGAGATCGTAACAAGCCTCCCAAATCAATGATCTTCAAGAAAATCTGAAGTCTCAACAAGAGAAACCTCCAAGGCCAAGGATGAGCTGAAAACCGCCTTGACTACCATGGAGCAGCTCAAGGAGTGGTTCAAGTAAAGCGGGCGGTGGGACACGAAAAGGCCGCTTTAACCAAAAGGTTGAAAATCTTTGAAGGCTGCTAGATTAAACCCGGTGGTAGATGAGCTGACCAGCGTGAAGCGGCAAGTGCATTCCATGACTGCTGCCATCTTTGGTAAGTTTCTGTTGGCTTCTGTGATAATTTTGGCCTTCTTATGATAAATCCGGTTTGTGATTTCTCTTGCAATGTTGTAGGCACACACATTGGTCACTTGGGGTCAGATGTTCGGAAGAAATTGAAGGCTACCTACACTTTAATAGAGCAGCTGTACACTGGAGCACAGCGGATCATCTCCACTGCATCACATAACAATCCAGCACCTTCCTTAATTCAAGATACTCTTAGGAGGTTGTCCATGCTTCCCGCCCGGATTGAAGAGCTGAAGAAATCTGCTGCTCGAACCGGCGCCATCAACGCCTTAATCCGGGCCAAAATATGGGTGCCAGATTTCAATCCCGTTGAAGCATCTCAGGGCTATCCCAGTTTGAAGGAGGATGGCTCAGAGTTCAACGAAGATGATTTGAGAGCGATAAACCGGGCAGTGTGCCCTAAAGCGCCAATTATTTGAAGGGCAAACTTGCGCATTATCAAGCTCGATGTAGCGATTAGAACAAGCGAGTAGCTGCACCTATTCTGAAGCGGAGAACCTGATCCCTCGATCCGTAAGCATACTTACGCTCCGATATTAACTTCCCCTGATCCATGAGGAAGCTGTCGTTCAAGCTTTAATGGGAATCATTGGACCCTTTGTTGGCTTCCGGCTGGGTAGAGATGAAGAAGCTGAGCGGTAGCGGGGCGACCCACAACCGTCGGACCAAGGCGAAACAAGCATGAACAGGAAGCCGGTTTGAAGAGCTGCTTCATTACATTCCGCCAAGAAACAATGATCTTATTTGGGCACCATGTTGCCTTGTAATAGGATAGCCAACACTCTTGCTTTGAATATGCCTTCGTGCATAGGTGCTGATACTCCTGCTTGAATGATCGAAACTTTCAATCTTATATTGCTTGCAGTCACAAAATCTTAAACCGCCACGGTGGTTTGTGCCGCCAGCCGGTCTTGTGACGTGTATAAATATGAAATTTAATATTAAGGTATATAATCAAAATTTATGATACAAAATACCTGCCGTCGCTGGGCATAAAGTTGGCTTAGCCAATCTTGAAGCGGAGGTTGTACAAACCATTACCGTCAAAGGAGAGAACAGCTCCTGTTATTTACAATGCCGGTTTACCACGTAAACCATGTCGGGTCATGATAAGCCCCCTGTTACTCCATAATAGGATGTTAACAGAAAAAACATCAAACCGGCGAAATTATCTCCGGATTAAAAAAAATCGACCGAATTCCGTCAATTGACAGTTTTGAAACCGGTTTAAAAATGTTGTCGGTTTAAGAAACGCAACAAAAATCAAATAATAGTTATGACAAACATGGAAGCAAAGGCAATGATAAACCATTTGCAAAAATAAGGCTTTAGTGAGCCCGATCGGATGAGTGTTACCATGGTGGGACCGACCAAGCTCCCTATAAGGTGTAGCCATGGTTCAAGTCAGCGAGGTCCCCAAGCTGAAACCGTGGCATTATGCCGATCAAGTGGGCGTGGCAATGGTTCGGGTTCGACCAAACCCCAAGTGACTCTATGGCCTTAGGCGATCAAGAGAGCATGATTGGTTCGGACTTGACCATGTCCCCAAGTGATCTGGTGGCTTCGCCTATCAAAAGGTGTTGCGTTGGTTAGGACACGACCAAGCCCCAAGTGATATCACAAAGCTTTTGAAAAGCAAACTCGAGGAGTAAACGGAGGCGCTTTAAAGCAGAACAACTCCATGTAACCACGCATGATGTAGCAGAACAGATACCCTTTAGTTTGAGGCTCCGGTTTATTCTAATATATACCTGTCATAATATGTACATAAGTAGAGCCGATGGCTCGGGTATAATAAGGCGAAGATGAGCTATGTTCCGGCCTGTTGGTCTCCTCCTCGGCGTGCGTGAGTCTTTATGCTCTCAAACATCGATCAGATAGTACGACCCATTGTGCAGATTCTTGCGACCACGAAGGTCCCTCTAGCGTGGGGATAGCTTGTGCATATCATCTGGTCTTGGATGAGCGAAGCACCAAATCTCCTTCTTGAAAAGTTACGGTTACGACCCGGCGACTATGATAGGACGAAGATCCTGTTGGTAAATGGCGAAGCGGGCAGCTGCTATATCACGCTCTTCATCCAACGATCAAAGCGTCCTGCCGTGCGTCTCGTTGTCCGCTGCAACATAAGCTGCCACGAGGTGAGTCATGGCGGATGTCCTTTGGGAGAACCGCCTCCGCTCCATAAACCATAAAGAATGGCGTGTATCCCGTGGATCTGTTAGGCGTGGTATTTATACTCCATAACCAGACGGTAGCTCTTCTACCCAACAACCGGTGTCCTCTGCAAAGGGACCATAAGCGGGCTTGATGCCTCTCAAGATCTCTTGATTGGCTCTTTCCGCTTGACCATTGGACTATGGGTGAGATCTTGAAGAAGCGTCAAGCGGATGTGCTCACGTTCGCGAGAACTCCTTCATAGCACCTTTGGACAAATTGGTATCGTTATCGTGATGATCTTTGTGTGGAAAGCCAAACGGAAAATCACCTTTTGATGAACTGAACCGCCGTGGCGCATCACACTTGCTAACAGGTTACGCCTCTACCCACTTTGTAAACTTGTCGACGCCACTAGCGGTGGGTCTCCTTGTCTTTGGACCTTTTGAAAGGTCCAACCATATCTAACCCCAAGTTGCAAGCGGCCAAGCAATTGGAATCATCCTCAATTCTTGGGCGGTACATGGCTGCGTCTGGAAAACTTTTGGCAACCATCACATCGTGCGACGGATCTTCCGCATCGGCATGGGCGATCAACCAATAGAAAGCGGTGGCGGGCGCTTTAGCACGTAAGGATTTTGAACGGCGTGGTGACCACAATCTCCGCCGTGGATTTCACGTAATATTTCACAGCCTTCCTCGGGGACACACAGCGTTGAAACGCCCTAACACCGCAATGATGCAATTCACCATTAACAATGGTCATAGACTTAGATCACCGAACTATCTGCCGGACCAGCGTCTCATCTTACGGTAACTTCGCCCGGTTCATGTCGCCCGAGATAAGAGCGTCCAATCCGGAGTGGCGTGGAGAGCTGTCACCAATTGAGCCTCGGATCAGGAATAGCCAAATCCGCTTCACGGGGAGCTTGGTGACGGGTTGTGCATGCGTCCGAGAAAACATTAGGCGGGACCGGTTTGCATTGAGAGCCCAACCGGCTTAAGCGTCCGCCGCTTCATTTTCGGCGGTCACGTGGTCCACGATAGAACCTTGAAATGACCTGCAACAATATCCACCTCACGACGATATGCAGCCATGAGTGGGTCCTTTGAATCCCAAGTGCGGACACTGTTGAGCCACTAGGTCCGAGTCACGAAGCACTTAACCGGCTTAAATTCATCTCCTTAGCCATCCGGAGACCATGGGGCAAGGCTTCATACTCAGCTGCATTGTTAGTACAAGGGAACATTAAGCGGAGAAGCGTAACAAAACTTGTCACCTCGTGGGGAAGTTAATACGACTCCGACCCGAGCCCTCAATTGCACAGGTCCGTCAAAATGAATGGTCCAATATGTATGATCCGGCTTTTCTTGGTGGTTGCAACTCCGTCCAATCGTTAATGAAATCCACAAGTGCTTGAGACTTCACCGCCGTCCAGAGCCGCGTATTTCGAACCGTGCGGCCCAAGCTCTATAGCCCACTTGGCAATCCGGCGATCGCTTACGGTTACGTATGATATCACCTAAGGGAAGCGAAGCCCGACCATCGTGATGGGGTGCCCTTGGAAATCTGCTTCAACTTCGGCTTGCCATAAAACCCCATACACCAGCTTACGCGGTGCGGATACCTTTGCTTAGATTCAATAAGCACCTCGCTGATATAATAAACGGACGTTGAATGGGATGCTCCTTCCTGCCTCCTTCCGCTCCACCACAATGGCCCGCTGGCCGCACAGCATTAGCAGCAACATATAGCGAGCGGCTCCTTGTCAATGGGGCGGCGAAAGCGCGAGAGTTGGCCATTGCCGCTTTAAGTCCTCAAGCGCTTCATCGGGTGAACTCCAAATAAGCCGATCTCTCTTTTCACATCACGGTACAAAGGGATGGCCTTCTCTCAGGCGGTGATAAACCGGCTCAAGCGGACAATCCATACCTTAAGCGCTAGACATCATTAATACCGCCGGCTTAGCCAGGAGGTGATAGTCGTAATCTTCTCGGATTAGCTTCAATTCCCTGTTGGACGAGAAAACCCAATAACTTGCTGCGGAACACCAAAACACATTTGGCGGGTTGAGCATCATCTTGTAAACCGTAGGTTGTCAAAGGTTTCCTTCAAATCGTCAATCAGTGTTTCCTTCTTCCTTGACTTGACCACAATATCATCCACATAAGCGTGCACATTACGGCCGATCTGTTTATGCAAGCAATTACGTACCTGGCCGATAAGTTGCTTAGGCGCTCTTGAGCCCAAAGGCATAGACACATAGCGAAGGCTCAAAGGGAGTGATAAGCAGCGTCTTCTCCTGGTCATAACTGCCATCTTGATCTGATGATACCCAGAATCGCATCCAAAAGCTCAAGCGCTCACAACCCGATGGCATCAATAATCTGGTCAATGCGGGGAGGGCAAAAGGATCTCTGGGCAAGCCTTGTTAAGATCATGTAATCCACACATCGCCAAGTGCCTTTTCTTGAGAACCAGCATCGGATTAGCAAGCCACTCTGGATGGAAAACTTCAACAATAAACCCGGTTGCTAAGAGCAGGCCACCTTCTCTCAATGGCCTTCGCCTTTCTTCGTTAAACCGGCGGGAACTGCTTCACGGTTTGTACTTGGGATCAATATTAAGAGTGTGCTCGGGGAGTTCCCTCGATTACACTGGCATGTCGAAGGCTTCCATGCAAAAATGTCGATTCTCACGGATGAACTTCGATGGCGCTTTCCTATTTGGATCAAGTTGGCGATGCTGAACTGCTTGGAGCGAATCGCCGAACACGAAGTCAACAAGCTTAGTCTCATTTGCCGATTTGAATTTCAGGGCGGATCATGCTTTGTAGTTGGCTTCTTCAATGGAGTCATGTCCGCGGATCAACATTGTCCTTATAATACTTCAGCTCCTCGGTGGCACAAACCGACTCTGCGTAAGCCGCATCACCTTCCTCACATTCCAAAGCGATCTTGCGGCTCCATGAACCGTTATTGTCCCCTTGTGACCCGGCATCTTGAGCTGCAAATATATATAAGAGGGCGTGCCATGAACTTGGCATAAGCGGCCGCCCAAAGCGAGGCGTGATATGGACTTTGGATTTTCACCACTTCTAAGCGTCGGTGTTTCGATCTGAGTCATATTCATCTCCAAAGGCCACTTCGAGCTATTTTATCAACGGATATGCTGACTTGCGGGCACCACTTTGTGGAACCTTTGTATTGGGCGGTTTGAGATGTTTATCTGTTAACCCCATATGTGGAAGGTCTCATAGTACAGGATGTTAATGCTGCTCCCTCCATCCATGAGCACCTTGGTGAACTTATAACCTCCCACGAGGTGCCACCACGAGGCTAGATTGACCGGATTGTCAACCCGGGGAGGATGATCCTCTCTACTCCATACAATGGGCTACTCGACCAGCGTAAGTAATGAGGCGCGGCAGGTTCAACGGCGTTGACTGCCCGCTTACGAAGCTTCGGTCTCGCTTGTCTAAGCTAGTGGTGAAGACATGGTGCGCCCACTATTCAACTGCTTTGGGTTGCTCGATAACCCATTTGTTGCTGCTTGTGATTGTAACCACCTTGGTCATTCGATTGTTACGATTGTTATGTCCGCCGGATTACCATTAAATCCTGAACCGAATTTCCTCCACGTAACTTCGGTACGATCCTGAACCGCCGCGAACCTTGATCATACCGGAAAGCACTAGAACTCTTGAACTCCTGCATAATGTAGCAATCCTTCGGAGGTGGTTCTTTGGCGCCTCCTTCGTCCCATGCCGGACGGGGTTGATTCAGCGAGATAGTTCAAGCGGTCGGATTGGGATTAGGCGCTCCACTTGATTTGGCTGTTTACCTTTGCGCTGGCCCCTTGTCATGCTTGGCGTTGGTGTTAGCTCTGAAGTCCAAGTGGCCGTTAAACTACGCTTGCCTCCACCATTACTGCCGAGTGATGTTCTGGCCTTTGGAGTTCTTGTTCTTCCTTCCCTTCTGTCTCGTCATCATCGGACTCGGGATCCTTGGTACTATCGAATCAGCATACTTCACTAAAAGCGCCCATGAGAGTGCCCATGTCATTGCAAAACCGCTTCATGCGTAACTTCAACTTTAAAGGTTTAAACCGGCGGTTGCCCTCGAAGTCAAGATCGCGAGAATCAGCGTTGATCCGGTCAGCGAGTGCAAGATTTCCGAAGCGGCGTACCCAATGGGTCGTTGACTCCCCTTCACCCTAGACACAAGCCGCCAAGTCCACACGGACATGGGCTGCTTACGAGTATCTTTGAAATTCTAGATAAACCGGGTCCTGGCTGGGCCCATGAATTGATAAATTGGGTGGCAAGCTCTTCAACCAAATGCAGGCGTGCCTTCAAGCATCATGGTGAAGTACTTTTGCGGCCTCATCCACATCCAGCATCTCCATGGCCATCTCATAACTCTCTATCCATGTACGGAGCCAAATCGGCGGTGTAATTTGGCACCTTGCGCGGACCCTTGAAATCCTTGGCAGCGCACATTGCGTAAAAGCGGGGGCGAGGCAAGCACCCCAAAGAGCTAGAGGTAACCCGGGCTCGGCCGAGATGATCAGACGAACAGGCGTGGGCGATAATCGATCTTTGCGCTGCTAACTTCGGCCTCCCTGCATGCTCGGGCCGGTCCACCACCTCCTGGCGTTATCGAAACCACATGTCGGGTTGTTGCCACAGGCGCACTGCCGTGCATTACCAATCTGGCAGTTCATCACGTACTGCTATAGCTCAGCTTGGGCGGGGTAGAGTGGATCGAGTCGCGGCTGTCTGAATATGCTTCTGTTGGACCAAAGCTGTCCTAAGGCTCCTTGACCAGCGCGTCTCTCTGCACTGTGGTGAATCGCCTTCAATTGGAATTGCCTCGGCCCGTGCATAGCTGCAACAAGGTTATCCATCGGGTTGGAGTAGTGACACGGAGGTGTTTGCACAGCTGAGGCGTCTTGGCATTATGGCGAGTAGATCTATAGCGAGGTCTGAACCGGCGTGCCCATCCAGTGCTTCGCCCGGTTTACCACGGTGGATTACTGGTTCCGCTCACAGGGTGTTGAAGAGATCTCTTCCCTCAAAGGCGAAAACCAAGCGGGATCTGTATTTACTCTTCATGACTTCATGCGAGCGCTACGATCCCGCGCATGGCCTATAAGCTGCGCATCCAGCGGCCCGCTCGCCCTCATCTGGCGTCTGCAGCTACGGATCTGCTTTAGCTTTGAGTGATTTGTTCCTTCACCTTCGTGATCTCCGCGTTATGAGCGTCCTGGTCCGCCGGGTTAACCTCTGCCATGAGCACAGCCAACGCATCGAATAGATTTGATAAAACTTGAGCCGGCGGGCGCACAGGGCCTCCTGCCCCGGCAGCCCTCGCCCGCTATTGAATCGGCAACCATTATCGCGGCGATCGAAGAGTGAAGCACTGCTTGTGTATCGGCCATGAATATTCCAACCCGGTTGGGCAGATCGGAGGGTCGAATCATCACCATTGGAACAGCCCCCAATCCGGCCATCTTGTAGCTGATATAGAGACTTCGGTTTCTCCGACCGGCGACTTCGTCGTCGGAACAAGCAGCAGTTTAGCCACAAATCCAGATCCGCCCTCGTAACTTCCTCGTGGATGACTCCCACAAAGGCCGCTTCACGGCGGTTTAACTGTCTCTGCAGGTCTTATCGCTGAGCCGTCTCGGCGAGTCGGTGCGGATGTCCGGCTCGGGCCACAGCTCACCGATCTTGCCGATGAAAGCGTGTATGCCACCAAAGGGACCCGGTACCCGTACTCAATCGAGCGGCCTCGGGGCCCAGCCTGCATCGTCGATGTAGAGCTTGCAGCGATGACTCTTGGTCATCCGGCCCATAAGCAATAACCGAGTCGCCGAACTTGCCCTCCAAGATCGTCAAACCACCGTCGCGATAGCCCCACGGTGGGCGCCAAGCTGTCGTGGTTTTGTCACGGCAGATGTCCTCATGAAAGGACTTAGTCGTGGAGCCATCGCTCACGGGTTAGCTGGAAGGGGTTAAGCGGATGCAAAGACACAAGAGTTATACTAGTTGGCCCCTTGATGAAGGTAAAGCCTACGTCTAGTTGTGATGGAATTGATATGGTCTCGATGACTAGGGAGCAAACAAGCCGCCTAGGCCTCGAGTTGTTGTTATCTCTCCTTGAACCGCCCGGGTGCGTCCCCTTATATACGGGTGGCCCCGTCCGGTTGAAGAGTCAAATCTCGGTTCATATTAGTATCCGGGTTGGTCTCTCTCTATTCTAACTTACAATACAAGTTTACATATCGGGCGGTTTACGGCTCTGAGTTCTAAACCGACTACGAGGCCTTGGGCCCTTACTTTCATGCCTCTTGGGCTTTTACACCATTGAACTACTGATGAAGTTAACCCGGCCCAGATAGGCGGTTTCATCGAGTAGTAATATCTAACAGACTCCATGAACTCGTCACGATGTGGCCCGGTATAGAGCACCGCAAACCCTCTTTGCTTCAGCGGCGAAGTAATGGACCATGAATTCCGGAAGGGTTTAAACCGTGAACATCAAATCATATGATGGGACCATGGACCCCACGGTATGGATTGAGGATTTTCTTCTCCATATTCTTATGGCCCGTGGTGATGACCTCACGCCATCAAATATCTACCACTAAAACTCAAAGGACCAGCTCGGTACTGGTCGAGCAGTCTGCCCGAAGACTCCATTGGCGATTGGGAAGACTTGGAAAAGCCTTCCTTGACAACTTCCAAGGAACATCGTCCGACCTGGGATGCGAGATGACTTAAGTCATATAGTCCAATAGCTCGGAGAGTCGGCCGAAGTGCGGACTCGGTTCTTAACTAAAAAGAACCGGATCGTCGACTATCCAGGATCTAGAAGCCCTAATGACCTTTAAACATAACATCATTTGTCGGTGCCAAAATCGGCGGATCTCGGGTAGGGGTACCGATCGGTGCGTCAAGGCTGATGGTAACAAGTAAGGGACCACAGTGTTTACCCAGGTTTGGGCCCTCTCGATGGAGGTAAAACCCTACTTCATGCTTGATTAATATTGATGATATGGGTAGTACAAGTAGATCTACCACGAGATCATAGAGGCTAAACCCTAGGCTAGCCTATGATGGTATGAATGTAATTGTGATCGGCCTTCTAAGGACCACCCTCTCCGGTTTATATAGGCACAGGAGAGGCTAGGGTTCCCATGGAGTCGATTTACAAGGAAGGAAATATAATATCTGGATCGTAAAGCTTGCCTTCCACGCCAAGGAAAATCCCATCCGGACCGGGCGAAGTCTTGAGTCTTGAATCTTCATGCTTCAATAGTCGGACGTTGTACCTGATCGGGCTGTCGGATACCCCTAATCCGGGACTCCTCGGTAGCCCCAGACAAGCTTCAATGACGATGAGTCCGGCGCCGATATTGTCTTGACATTGCGGGCAGGTTCCTCCTCCGAATACTCCAAGGTAATGATGAACACTTTGAAACGTGTCCTGATCCACAAGATGATCTTCGTATGCCACCGTAGAGATGATGTTTCACAAAGGCAATCTCTTGACAACTTTTTAAGCAACCTGACGTGTCACTATGGTCAGGTCATTATTTGAACCGTCTTTTCACAACCAGCCACAGCGCATATTGCGGCGGTTTCCTTGACCCATCTTGTCAAAGCGGAGATCGTGCCCCTCGTTCGGGATTCTCATCAATGCAGATGCAGGTAATCCCACCACAACATTAATCATGGCGCTTGGGAAGCAAGCGATTCCCAATGGGCAAGTGGGGAGGCGCTTACGCTTCGTCGCCTCTATAAAGGGATAAGATTTCCTCATTTCTACCCACCCTCTTAGTTCTCTACCCATTCCTGCCCCTCGAGATCCAGCGCCCAAGCCCAAGTCTCCCTCGCACAGCTAAACATGTCGGAGCAGGAGGCAAGTGGGTGGCTTCCACCGTCAAGGAGGAGCACATAGAAAATCTTCAGGTGACGGATACTTGTCCCACAGAGACATAAGCGCACGGCTACGGATCTTTGGGCGAGGTCATCCGACCCAGGACCCCACGAGAGAGTCGTGTTAAATGCGCCCATCTCGTCGATGGACTGAGATTTCCCTCCATCCCTTCGTCCGGAGCTCATGTTACTGCTATGAGCTAGATTTCCATGATCTAACCCAATTTTGTCCTCAACATCTGGCGTTCATGCGTCGTTCTTGAGGCTTTCCTCCGCATCGGCCTCACTTGACCCGTGGATGCAAATCTTCGTGAAGCTGAAGATTATGCGTGGCCAACAAGCGGAGTCTTGGAGGGCCATAGTGGACAAGATGCCTAAAGTCACTGGCTGGGCTGACTCCTTCAGGAGGCGTAAAAGGATGGCAATTGGGGTGGTTCTACATCCGAGCAGCGGCGTCAAGCTGGCCCGGCCCCAGAGTTTTGATCTGGAATCCCTATCGGCTCACCTCACAGGAAAAGAGGGGCCCGTCTGGGGCGATTCCACGAGGCTGGCGGACTCAGACATGCATCAAAGCATGAAGGACAAGAACATCAAGCTTGTCAATGTGATCCGAGGTCATGCTAGTTACTTCGGATCCTGCCACGACAAAGTAGGCGGTGACCGTCTGTGGAAGTTCGTCCGGCCAAACACGGGCGCTCAGGAGCTCTATGGCATGGCCGCACAAGGCCCATGGAAAGTGTTGTTCAAGGCCTCCGAGTACCTCCTCCCACATCCGAGAGCGTAGACTTCATGCCAGCGGACCCCGAATCCGGTGAGTTTGGGACCTCCACGGGTTTAGTCTTTTCCCACTACATTTATGGGGGCAATTTTAAGTATTTGTATATATTTGCCTCGGGATTATGTGAAGACAGCGGAATGATTGGCTGTCCGGCTCCGTTCTTAGGAAGATCCGTGGATGCTCTCTGAGCGGAGATGCTAGTCCGGCACCGTCAGAGTCTGGGAGAAAACGAAAGAAGGCCCGGTGACCAGGAAGGGTCTCCGGCGTGGAGTTCGTCCAAGCCTCGTCCAAGGCAACGGACTCCTCCACGAAGGGAGGAGGAAGAAGAAGACACCCCTCCGGGAAGGATGAGGGCCCAGCGAAGCGGGCAGGGCAGAAAAAGGCCCTCGGCGCAAAGGCCGTTATTCCTCTGTCGTCGATGGCGGCGAGACACATTCCTCCAGCGAATGCGAGGAATCAGAAAAATTACACCTCCCGCACTAGGGGAGAATAAGAAAAACGCCCGAATGGCGTCAAGGGGAAAGCATCCCTTCGGACTACTCCACCACGGCCGCCTACTGCGATGAAGGTGGCTGCCTTGGGGAAGCCCGGTGCGATCGTAAGTGTCCGTATCCTATCATGGTTTCGCCGTAGTTTTATACTTATATATCGAACATTTATGCAGTCCGGCCAGGGTTCACCCGAAGAATCCTCCTGCAGGTCCCTGGCGATTCAGCGATAAATTCGCTCGGCAGCCACTACCCCTCCACTGCGGATGACCGGAGGTGTTGTCGAAGGCTCGAGAGCAGGGGAGGTGACTGGAGACAGCATGGCGGGATTCGGATGTCGGGCATGCAGGTTCAAGATCCCTTGGATCAGCGTCGATGAGAACCGCAACAAAGCGAACTCTCAACGAACACTGCTCGGAAACTAGCAGTTCCGGACTTGGTGAGCAGCCCCGTTAGGGAGGAGAGCCGCCGTGCAGACTTCGGCGCATCAATGGTGCCAGATAGCACTGGAGGAAGGCGCTTGGCGCTTCCATGGAAGAAGAGCACCATACTCTTATGAGTGCGGTGATTCAAAAGTCCTGTCCTAAAAAGCGGACTGACAGCCTACTCAAGCCTCTGACGATCTTTGAGGTAAGTAATAAAAATGTATAAAATGACCACGATAGGTAGTAGCCTGATACTCTGTTTGGTGTTAGGAGAA
Organism: Aegilops longissima; assembly: GCA_021605205.1. Taxonomy (NCBI): domain Eukaryota; kingdom Viridiplantae; phylum Streptophyta; class Magnoliopsida; order Poales; family Poaceae; genus Aegilops; species Aegilops longissima. The sequence goes on from CM038676.1 coordinate 620,217,182, forward strand.
AAAGCCAAGCGGAGGGTCAATATAATCCTTGAGTCTAATAATAAGTATTGTTGTGAATAAGCGGGCTGTGCTGCTTCTTTTGCTACCCGTCTTGCCGAGGTTGTCGAACTAAAAGCGGCACTGGAGCAGCGGGGAGGAAACTTGTCCTCACGAGAGGCAGCTCGAAGAGAACAAGGGTAAGTAATTCCCGCTCTTATGCATTTAAGGATAGCGGAATTGATGAGTCCTAACACCTAAGTGTCGTGACCGTGTATGCCAGGGCCCTTGTCGAATTGGCATCCTGAAGAAAGGCTGTCCGAGGGCGAAGACAAGGTGGCCTCGGAGTGTAGGACATGCAAAAGCAAAGTGCTAGAGTGGGCGAGGAGTGGCGGAGCTCGGGACCTCGGCAAGAGTGCGAGTCCGTGGGCATGAGCTGAAAGCGAAGGATGCCGAGGCTTGCGAAGGCCCTTGTGAATTTGAAAGATGCGAGGGCGAGAAAGCACAGCAGGAGATCAAGGAGGCCAAGAAGATAGCAGCGGGTAAGAAATTCTTTATACAAAGCAAACATGTGGAGGAGGCATTTCTTTTACTTACTCGAATCGGAGCTCTCGAGGGGCATTTGCAGATCTACCATGCAGCGCCTCGAGGACCTGCGGAGTTCTACCGTGCCTAGGAGGAGAGCTCAGCGGAGCTGTTACGGTCTGGTATCTTTGGGGCGAACATCCGATGCCTCTGGCGACCAGCTGAAGCAGTTGGTTCGAACTCCTGGAGGCGGAGCGGCTATGAAGGACTTCATAGTCGGGATGTGCTGGTGAGCTAGTGCCCATTAGCTACTCACAATGATCAAGCGGATGGTGGATGCACTTACGGCTTGAAGTAATCAGCGATCTGTTTGCATCGAAGGTGCCCGTGAGCTTTGCCCAGCGCCAAGGTGCATTAGGGCAAGCTGGATCGGAGAAGCTGGTCAAGGATGGGCCACGGAGGGCAAGGCACATCGCCATCCCTAAATGTACTACGATGGGCGTGATGAAGGGTGCTGTCTAAATACGCTAATGAATGTACCAAGGGCGCCATATTTGAATGAATTCACTTACATCATGTTTGTAATTAAAAAGCGAAGTTACTTGCACTATGTAGCTCTTTTGTTATTTAAAATATTACCTTACATGCGGCTGTTTATAAAATCCTGAAAGTAGGCGTTAAATTAAAAAACCTTCCCCACGTGACTAACACTTGGGGTGTTCATAGAAAACCGGACCTCTTTACCCAAATGTTTGGTCCCTTAAGAGGTGTCCTTGTGAAAACAAAACAATCGGACTATCTTGACTTTATAACTTTCCTTAGCCATAAAGTCTACACTTTTAAATTTGGTGACCCCTAGAATCCGGAAGGCGAATTGAGGGCGCTATACCGCCTAGATCGAATGACTGAATTATCGCCTAAAGCGTAAAATCTTTAAGGATTTTAAAACCTCTCGAACAGCGAACAGCTCTCGCCACATCGTGCCGGTCAGTTCGACTTTCTCTCTTGAGGTGCTCGTCCGGATGAACGGGACACAATCGCAGTAGTTCACTGTGCTACCTTAGATATAGCGGGCGTAAGGCACCAAAACAAGGGCAGGCTATCAACTGTAGACCCAAGACATGATTCGGAGCTGATGCATATAGTGCTATAAGTTTGGGGTGCGCGCTGTTGAAAGTGTTAGGACTTTAGTTGCCATATAGCGAGCGCCATAAGAAGCCCTGACAAACCCGGCCGCACCAAGGTGTACGGATGCAATATCAAATAAACATTTATAAGAGAAAAATGCTCGAATGAGAATAATAAGCTGGCGCTATATATAATCTCTCATTGACAAAAAATATGTTTAAGCGTACATTTTACAATGGATGCGTTAAGCAAATATAAAATAGGACTATTTGACATGTCCTATCCGAGGCAGCTGTGTCTTGGTACATAAAGCATGTACAATGATGGTAAGTAGATTCCACCTGGGTATTTTCTTCTATACTGCGTCTATTGCCTCCTGGATGCCTCTTCCCTAAGTCAAGCAATTCGGCTCTTTTGAGGATGTTGCGCCAATGCCGTGTCTGAAAGGTAAGAGGAAAGAGTATGAAAGTATTTGGCGGTTACTAGCACTATTGACCCGAGTCGTTGATGCGCCTCCGCCTATGCCCATAGTATTTTAAGTGTGTAATTGTGTGCACGTTGTACGAATGCTGCTTTGATGGGGCGTGGCGGAGGCGGACTGCTAGTCACGCTCTTGGCGTGCAGCGATCATGTTGCGGGGTGCTCGGACTCGCTTGGTTATGCTTTCGAAGTTGTTGTTGCGGATTGGTTTGTTGGAGAAGGCCGCATTGTACTTCCGCGCAAAGAGGCTGCGGTATGTTCTTACATTGGTAGGGAGGCGGTCCATATTTCCGTTCACCGTTATGACCCAGCGGTCCTGGCATCTTGAGCTTGAGATATGCATAGTGTGGTACGCATTGAATCTGGCGAATGCGGTTTGTCCGGCGATGCATGGTAACCGCTGCGGAAGGGGCGATATCGAAGATTAACTCTTACGGCCGGAAGTTATCCGGAGATCAGAAGACCACTTCAATGTTATAGAGCCCGTCTGCGGGCCTCTACTCGAATTACACCTTTAAAGGTGGTTTTAGTGGGCTTGATCCTTGAAGGTCAATGCCCATTTTTGCTACTAATGTCCTAGTAAAGCGAGGTTCGGGCTGCTGCCACCGTCTATAAGGGCGGCGTGTGAGGTGGAATCCATCAATGATTGGGTCTAGTACCAATGCGGCGAGCCGCCTTAGCGGATGCTAGTAGGGTGATCCCTACGATCAAAGGTGATCGGGCAAGCTGACCAAGGGTTGAGTTTGGGGGCGGTTGGCTCCATCGCGTGAGCGTCCCTTAGTGCCCTTCCGTTCACCTGCAGGGGATGTCGTGGCGTAGATCATGTTGACCGTTTTCACAGGGGGGGGAATTACTTCTGTCCCCATGATTCCGGACGTCGGGGCTCATCATCATCATTCTGTGTAGCCTTGTCCTTGTCTTGGCGTTTATCTTGCGGCATGTTTGAATACCCACAATCTCTATTTGTGTGGTTGGCTAGCTTGTCAGGGTGCCATGAATTTAGCACGGCGCTCGATATCTGGTCGGTGGGCGGTCCCTGATTATTTCTTTGAGCGGCTTCCGTTTAATGCTGCTCCCTCCATCCATGAGCACCTTGGTGAACTTATAACCTCCCACCGAGGTGCCACCACGAGGCTAGTTGACCCGGATTGTCAACCCGGGAGGATGATCCTCTCTACTCCATACAATGGGCTACTCTGACCAGCGTAAGTAATGAGGCACGGCCGGTTCAACGGCGTTGACTGCCCGCTTCTGAAGCTTCCGGTCTCGCTTGTCTAAGCTAGTGGTGAAGACATGGTACTGCCCACTATTCAACTGCTTTGGGTTGCTCGATAACCCGGATTCGTTTCTGCTGATTGTAACCACCTTGGTCATTTCGATTGTTACGATTGTTATGTCCGCGGATTACCATTAAATCTGAACGAATTTCCTCCACCGTAACTTCGCCCCGATCACGAACCGCCGCCGGAACCTTGATCATACCGAAAGCACTAGAACTCTTGAACTCCCGCATAATGTAGCAATCCTTCGGAGGTGGTTTCTTGGCGCCTCCTTCGTCCCATGCTTGAGACGGGGTTGATTCAACGAGATAGTTCAAGCGGTCCGGATTGGGATTAGGCGCTCCACTTCGATTTGGCTGTTTACCTTTGCGCCGCTGGCCCTTGTCATGCGCGTTGGTGTTAGCTACGAAGTCCAAGTGGCCGTTCGCTTTACGCTTGCCTCCACCATTACCTGCCGAGTGATGTTGCTGGCCTTTGGAGTTGCTGTTCTTCCTTCCCTTCCCTGTCTCGTCATCATCAGACTCGGGATCCTTGGTACTATCAGAATCAGCATACTTCACTAAAGCGCCCATGAGAGTGCCCATGTCATTGCAAAACCGCTTCATGCGCCCCAGCTTCAACTTTAAAGGTTTAAACCGGCAGTTGCCCTCCAGGGTCAAGATCGCAGAATCAGCGTTGATCCGGTCTGACGAGTGCAAGATTTCCGAAACGCGACGTACCCAATGGGTCGTTGACTCCCCTTCACCCTAGACACAAGCCGCCAAGTCCACCACGGACATGGGCTGCTTACAGGTATCTTTGAAATTCTAGATAAACCGGGTCCACAACTGGGCCCATGAATTGATAGAATTGGGTGGCAAGCTCTTCAACCAAGTACGGGCCGTGCCTTCAAGCATCATGGTGAAGTACTTTGCACGGCCTCATCCACATCCAGCATCTCCATGGCCATCTCATAACTCTCTATCCATGCTTCTGGAGCCAAATCGGCGGTGTAATTTGGCACCTTGCGCGGACCCTTGAAATCCTTGGGCAAGCGCACATTGCGTAAAGCGGGGACGAGGCAAGGCACCCCCAAAGAGCTAGAGGTAACCCCAGGCTCGACCGAGATGATCGGACGAACCGGCGTAAGCTGATAATCCTGATGCTGCGCTGCTAACTCGGCCTCCCTGCATGCTCGGGCCCGGTCCACCACCTCCTGAGCGTTGTCGAAACCACATGTCGGGTTGTTGCCACGGGGCGCACCACGCCGTGCATTACTTGATACGGCCGGTTCATCCACGTGCCTGCTATAGCTCTGGCTTGGGCGGGGGGTAGAGTGGATCCGGTCGCGGCTGTACGAATATGCTTCCTGTTGGACCAAAGCTGTCCTAAGGAGCTCCTTGACCCGGCGCGTCTCTACTGCCTGTGGTGAATCGCCTTCAATTGGAATTGCCTCCAGCCGTGCCGCAGCTGCAACAAGGTTATCCATCGGGTTGGAGTAGTGACCTGGAGGTGTTTGCACAGCCTGAGGCGTACTGGCATTATGGCGAGGTAGATCTATAACGCTGGTGCGAACGGCGTGCCCATCCAGTGCTTCCGCCCGGTTTACCACGGTGGATTCTGGTTCCGCTCACAGGGTGTTGAAGAGATCTCTTCCTCAAAGGCCCGAAGGCAAGCGGGATCTGTATTTACTCTTCATGACTTCATGCGACGCGCTACGATCCGAAGCATGAGCCTATAAGCTCGCGCATCCAAAGCGCCCGCTCGCCCTCATCTGGCGTCTGCAGCTACGGATCTGCTTTGCTGAGTGATTTGTTCCTTCACCTTCGTGATCTCCGCGTTATGAGCGTCCTGGTCCGCCGGGTTAACCTCTGCCATGAGCACAGCCAACGCATCGAATAGATTTGATAAAACTTGAGCCGGCGGGCGCACAGGGCCTCCTGCCCCGGCAGCCCTCGCCGCTATTGAATCGGCAACCATTGTCGCAGCGGTCGAAGAGTGAAGCACTGCTTGTGTATCGGCCATGAATATTCCAACCCGGTTGGGCAGATCAGAGGGGTCCGGAATACTGTCACCATTGGAACAGCCCCCAATCCGGCCATCTTGTAGCTGATATAGAGACTCGGTTTCTCCGGCCGACGACTCGTCGTCAGAACAAACGACGGTTTCGCCACCAAATCCAGATCCGCCCTCGTAACTTCCTCCGTGGATGACTCCCACAAAGGCACGCTTCACGGCCGGTTTAGCCTGTGCAGGTCTTGTACGCTGAGCCGTCTCGACGAGGTCGGTGCAGATGTCCGGCTCAGGCCCTGGCTCACCGATCTTGCCGATGAAAACGTGTATGCCACCAAAGGGGACCCGGTACCCGTACTCAATCGAGCCGGCCTCGGGGCCCCAGCCTGCATCGTCGATGTAGAGCTTGCCGCGATGACTCTTGGTCATCCGGCCCATAGCGTAGCCTTCGAGTCCTTCGAACTTGCCCTCCAAGATCGTCAAACCACCGTGCGATAGCCCCACAAAGGCGCCAAGCGTAAATGGTTTTGTCACGGCAGATGTCCTCATGAAAGGACTTAGTCGTGGAGCCATCGCTACGGGTTAACTGGAAGGGGTTAAAGCGGATGCAAAGACACAAGAGTTATACTAGTTCGGCCCCTTCGATGAAGGTAAAAGCCTACGTCTAGTTGTGATGGAATTGATATGGTCTCGATGACTAGGGAGCAAACAAGCTTCGCCTAGGCCTCGAGTTGTTGTTGTCTCTCCCTTGAACCGCCCCGGGTCGTCCCCTTATATACACGGGTGACGCCCGTCGGTTCAGAGAGTCCAAATCTCGGTTCATATTAAGTATCCGGGTTGGTCTCTCTCTATTCTAACTTACAATACAAGTTTACATATCAGGCGGTTTACGGCTCTGAGTTCTAAACCGACTACAGGCCTTGGGCCCTTACTTTCATGCCTCTTGGGCTTTTACACCATTGAACTCATCGATGAAGTTAACCCGGCCCAGATAGGCGGTTTACGCCAGTAGTAATATCCCCAACAGACTCCATCGGAGCTACGTCACGATGTGGCCCGGTATAGAGGCACCGCAAACCCTCTTTGCTTCACTGACGAAGTAATGGACCATGAATTCCCGGAAGGGTTTAAACCCGTGAACATCAAATCATATGATGGGACCATGGACCCCACGGTATGGATTGAGGATTTTCTTCTCCATATTCATATGGCCCGTGGTGATGACCTCCACGCCATCAAATATCTACCACTAAAACTCAAAGGACCAGCTCGGTACTGGTCGAACAGTCTGCCCGAAGACTCCATTGGCAGTTGGGAAGACTTGGAAGAAGCCTTCCTTGACAACTTCCAAGGAACATACGTCCGACCTCCGGATGCAGATGACTTAAGTCATATAGTCCAATAGCTCGGAGAGTCAGCCAGGAAATTCTGGACTCGGTTCTTAACTAAAAAGAACCAGATCGTCGACTATCCGGATGCCGAAGCCCTAGCGGCCTTTAAACATAGCATCCGCTGTCGGTGCCAAAATCGGCGGATCTCGGGTAGGGGGTACCGATCGGTACGTCAAGGCTGATGGTAACAAGAAGTAAGGGACACAGGTGTTTACCCAGGTTTGGGCCCTCTCGATGGAGGTAAAACCCTACTTCATGCTTGATTAATATTGATGATATGGGTAGTACAAGAGTAGATCTACCACGAGATCATAGAGGCTAAACCCTAAGAGCTAGCCTATGATGGTATGAATGTAATTGTGATCGGCCTTCTAAGGACCACCCTCTCCAGTTTATATAGGCACCGGAGAGGGCTAGGGTTTACATGGAGTCGGTTACAAGGAAGGAAATATAATATCTGGATCGCCAAGCTTGCCTTCCACGCCAAGGAAAATCCCATCCGGACACGGGCCGAAGTCTTGAGTCTTGAATCTTCATGCTTCAATAGTCCGGACGTTGTACACAGTCGGGCTGTCCGGATACCCCCTAATCCAGGACTCCCTCAGTAGCCCCTGAACCAAGCTTCAATGACGATGAGTCCGGCGCACAGTATTGTCTTCGGCATTGCAGGGCAGGTTCCTCCTCCGAATACTCCAAGGTAATGATCGAACACTGAAACCGTGTCCTGATCCACAAGATGATCTTCGTATGCCACCGTAGAGAGAATGATGTTTCACAAAGGCAATCTGCTGACAACTTTTTAGGCAACGCGACGTGTCACTATGGTCAGGTCATTATTTGAACCGTCTTTTCACAACCAGCCACAACGCATATTGCGAGGCGGTTTCCTTGACCCATCTTGTCAAAGCAGAGATCGTGCCCCCTCGTTACGGGATTCTCATCAATACGGGTACGGGTAATCCCACCACAACATTAATCATGGCGCTTGGGAAGCAAGCGATTCCCAATGGGCAAGTGGGGAGGCGCACCGCTTTCGTCGCCTCTATAAAGGGATAAGATTTCCTCATTTCTACCCACACCCTCTTCGTTCTCTACCCATTCCTGCCCCCTCGAGATCCAACGCCCAAGCCCAAGTCTCCTACGCACAGCTAAACATGTCCGGAGCAGGAGGCAAGTGGGTGGCTTCCACCGTCAAGGAGGAGCACATAGAAAATCTTCGGGCGGCCGGATACTTGTCCACAGACATAGCGCACCGGCTACCGGATGCTGGGCAGGTCATCACGACCCCAGGACCCCACGAGAGAGTCGTGTTCGTCGCCCATCTCGTCAGTGGACTGAGATTTCCACTCCATCCCTTCGTCCGCGGGCTCATGTTCTGCTATGAGCTAGATTTCCATGATCTAACCCCGAATTTTGTCCTCAACATCTCGGCGTTCATCGTCGTTTGCGAGGCTTTCCTCCGCATCCGGCCTCACTTCGGCCCGTGGATGCAAATCTTCTACGTGAAGCTGAAGATTGTACGTGGCCAACAAGCGGAGTGCGGAGGGGCCATGGTGGACAAGATGCCTAAAGTCACCTGGCTGGACGACTCCTTCACGGAGACTGTAAAAGGATGGCAATTGGGGTGGTTCTACATCACCGAGCCGCGCGGCGTCAACTGGGCGGCGGCCCCCGAGTTTTGATCTGGAATCCCTATGCGGCTCACCTCCTGGGAAAAGAGGGGCCCGTCCTGGGGCGATTCCACAGAGCTGACCGGACTCCAGACATGCATCAAAAGCATGAAGGACAAGAACATCAAGCTTGTCAATGTGATCCAGGTCATGCTCGTTCGCCGGATCCTGCCCTGACAAAGGCGGGCGGTAAATCTGTGGAAGTTCGTCCCGGCCAAACACCAGACGCTCCGGAAGCTCTATGGCATGACGCACAAAGGCCCATGGAAAGTGTTGTTCAAGGCCTCCGAAGTACCTCCTCCCACATCCGAGGAACGTAGACTTCATGCAGCGCGGCCCCCGAATCCGGTGAGTTTTGGGACCTCCACCGGGTTTAGTCTTTTCCCACTACATTTATGGGGGCAATTTTAAGTATTTGTATATATTTGCCTCAGGATTATGTGAAGACAGCGGAGCAGATTGACTGTCCGGCTCCGTTGCCGGAAGATCCAGCGGATGCTCTCCTGACGGAGATGCTAGTCCCGGCACCGTCACGAGTGCCGGAGAAAAACGAAGAAGGCCCGGTGACCAGGAAGGGTCTCCGGCGTAAGGTTGCGTCCGAAGCCTCGTCCAAAGACGACGAGGCGGACTCCTCCCACGAAGGGGAGGAGGAAGAAGAAGAAGACACCCCATCCGGGAAGGATGAGGGGCCCGGCGAAGCGGGCCAGGGGGCCGGAAAAGGCCCTCGGCGCAAGGCCGTTATTCCTCTGTCGTCTGATGACGACGAGACACATTCCTCCCGCGGAGGCGGGGGGAATCAAGAAGAAATTACACCTCCCCGCACTAGGGGGGAGAATAAGAGAAAAGCCGCCCCGGAGGGGGAGGCTGAGGCGTCCAAGGGGAAAGCATCCCTTCCGGACTACTCCACCACGGCCGCCTACAGCGATGAAGGGTGGCTGCCTTGGGGGAAGCCCCCGGTGCGATCGTAAGTGTCCGTATCCTATCATGGTTTCACTTCGTAGTTTTTATACTTATATGTCGAACATTTATGCAGTCCGGCCAGGGTTCACCCCGAGGAATCCTCCTCTGGGTCCCTGAGCGATTCAGCGATAAATTCGCTCCCGACGGCCACTACCCCTCCACACGCGGATGACACGGAGGTGTTGTCCCGAAGGCTCTCAGAGCAGGGGGAGGTGACTCTGGAGACGCCCCACGGCGGGATTCCAGATGTCGGGCATGCGGGGTTCAAGATCCCCGCGGATCGCGTCGATGAGAGCCGCAACAAGGCGAACTCTCAACCGAACACTGCTCCGGAAACCCCAACGGTTCCGGACTTGGGCGGGCAGCCCCCCGTTAGGGAGGGAGAGCCGCCCGTGCCGAGGACTTCCGGCGCATCAATGGTGCCAGATAGCCTGGAGGAAGCGCTTCGAGGCGCTTCCATGGAAGAAGAGCACCATACTCTTATGAGTGCGGTGATTCAAAAGGTCCTGTCCGCCAAAAGCGGACTGACCGAAGCCTGCTCAAGCCTCCTGACGATCTTTGAGGTAAGTAATAAAAATGTATAAAATGACCACCGATAGGTAGTAGCCCCTGATACTCTGTTTGGTGTTCGGAGAGAAAAGCCAAACGGAGGGTCAATTATAATCCGCAGGAGTCTAATAATAAGTATTGTTGTGAATAAGCGGGCTGTGCTGCTTGCTGCTGCTACCCGTACTGCCGAGGTTGTCGAACTAAAACGGCACCTGGAGCAGGCGCAGGGAGAGCTTGTCCTCACGAAGAGGCAGCTCGAAGAGAACAAGGGTAAGTAATTCCCGCTCTTATGCATTTAAGGATAGGCGGAATTGATGAGTCTAACACCTAAGTGTCGTGACCGTGTAACCGGGGCCACTGTCGAATTGGCATCCCTGAAGAAGGCGCTGTCCGAGGCCGAAGACAAGGTGGCCTCGGAGTGTAAGGACCGCGAAAAGCAAAGTGCTAGAGTGGGCGAGGTAAGCAGGAGCTCCAGGACCTCGGCAAGAAGTGCGAGTCCGTGGAGCATGAGCTGAAGGCGAAGGATGCCGAGCTTGCGAAGGCCCTTGTGAATTTGAAAGATGCCAGGGCCGAGAAAGCACAGCAGGAGATCAAGGAGGCCAAGAAGATAGCAGCGGGTAAGAAATTCTTTATGCAAAGCAAACATGTGGAGGAGGCATTTCTTTTACTTACTCGAATACGGAGCTCTCCAGGGGCATTTGCAGATCTACCATGCAGCGCCTCAGACACTGCGGAGTTCTACCGTGCCTAGGAGGAGAGCTCAACGGAGAAGCTGTTCTGGTCCTGGTATGCTGGGGCCGAACATCCGATGCCTCTGAGCGACCAACTGAAGCAGTTGGTCGAACTCCACAGGGCGGCCGAACTGGCTATGAAGGACTTCATAGTCAGGATGTGGCCTGGTGAGCTAGTGCCCAGTAGCTACTCTGGCCTGATCAAGCGGATGGTGGATGCCTGCCCACGGCTTGAAGTAATCAAGCGATCTGTTTGCATCGAAGGTGCCCGCCGAGCTTTTGCCCGCGCCAAGGTGCATTGGGGCAAGCTGGATGCGGAGAAGCTGGTCAAGGATGGGCCACCGGAGGGCAAGGCACATCGCCATCCCTAAATGTACTACGATGGCGTGATGAAGGGTGCCTGTCTCGTCGCTAATGAATGTACCAAGGACGCCATATTTGAATGAATTCACTTCTGTCATGTTTGTAATTAAAGACGAAGTTACTTGCACTATGTAGCTCTTTTGTTATTTAAAATATTACCTTCTGTGCGGCTGTTTATAAAATCCTGAAAGTAGGCGTCGTCGCTAAACGCCCCTTTACGTGACTAGTACTGGGGTGTTCATGGAAAACCCAGACACTCTTTACCCAAATGTTTGGTCCCTTAAGAGGTGTCCCGCGCAGCGAACAAGGCAATCGGACTATGCGGCTTTATAACTTTCACTTAGCCATAGAAGTCTACACTTTTAAATTTCGGCGAAGCCCCTAGAATCCGGAAGGCCGAATTGGGGCGCTATACACGCCTAGATCGGACGAAGCTGAATTATCGCCTAAAGCGTAAAATCTTTAAGGATTTTAAAACCTCTCGAACAGCGAACAGCTCTCGCCACATCGTGCCGGTCAGTTTCGGCTTTCTCTACTGAGGTGCTCGTCCAGATGAACCGGGACACAATCGCAGTAGTTCTGCCTGTGCTACCTTAGCTGATATAACGGAACGTAAGGCACCAAAACAAGGGAGCCGGGCTATCCCAACTGTAGACCCAAGACATGATTCGGAGCTGATGCATATAGTGCTATAAGTTTGGGGTGCCGCACTGTTGAAAGTGTTCGGACTTTAGTTGCCATATAGCGGGGCGCCATAAGAAGCCCCTGGCAAACCGGCCGCACCAAGGTGTACGGATGCAATATCAAATAAACATTTATAAGAGAAAAATGCTCGAATGAGAATAATAAGCTGACGCTATATATAATCTCTCATTGACAAAAAATACGTTTAAGCGTACATTTACAATGGATGCGTTAAGCAAATATAAAATAGGACTATTTGACATGTCCTATCCAGGGGCAGGCTGTGTGCGGGTACATAAAGCATGTACAATGATGGTAAGTAGATTCCACCTGGGTATTTTCTTCTATGCACAACGTCTATTGCCTCCCTGGATGCCTCTTCCCTATAAGTCCGGCAATTCGGCTCTTTTGAGGATGTTGCGCCAATGCCGTGTCCTGAAAGGTAAGAGGGAAAGAGTATGAAAGTATTTGGCGGTTACTCGCACTATTGACCGAGTCGTTGATGCGCCTCCGCCTATGCCCATGGTATTTTAAGTGTGTAATTGTGTGCACGTGGCACGAATGCTGCTTTGATGGGGCGTAAGCGGAGGCCGGACTGCTAGTCACGCTCTTGGCGTGCCTGACGATCATGTTGCGGGGTGCTCCGGACTCGCTTGACTGTGCTCGAAGTTGTTGTTGCCGGATTGGTTTGTTGGAGAAGGCCGCATTGTACTTCCGCCGCAAGGGCTGCAGTATGTTCTTCTGTTCGTAGGGAGCGGTCCATATTTCCGTTCACCGTTATGACCCCGCGCGGTCCTGGCATCTTGAGCTTGAGATATGCATAGTGTGGTACCGCATTGAATCTGGCGAATGCGGTTTGTCCGAGCAGTGCATGGTAACCACTGCGGAAGGGGACGATATCGAAGATTAACTCTTCGCTTCGGAAGTTATCCGGAGATCCGAAGACCACTTCCAATGTTATAGAGCCCGTACAGCGGGCCTCTACTCCAGGAATTACACCTTTAAAGGTGGTTTTAGTGGGCTTGATCCTTGAAGGGTCAATGCCCATTTTGCGCACTGTGTCCTAGTAAAGCAGGTTCAGGCTGCTGCCACCGTCTATAAGGACGCGTGTGAGGTGGAATCCATCAATGATTGGGTCTAGTACCAATGCGGCCGAGCCGCCTTGACGGATGCTAGTAGGGTGATCCCTACGATCAAAGGTGATCGGGCAAGCTGACCAAGGGTTGAGTTTGGGGGCGACTGGCTCCATCGCGTAGACGTCCCTTAGTGCCCGCTTCCGTTCCTGCTTGGGGATGTGCGTGGCGTAGATCATGTTGACCGCTTTCACACGGGGGAGGGGAATTACTTCTGTCCCAGATGTTGGACGTCGGGGCTCATCATCATCATTGCTGTGTAGCCCCTTGTCCTTGTCTTCGGCGTTTATCTTGCCGGCATGTTTGAATACCCAGCAATCTCTATTTGTGTGGTTGGCTAGCTTGTCCGGGGTGCCATGAATTTGGCACGAGCGCTCCAGTATGCGGTCCAGACTGGACGGTCCCTGATTATTTCTTTTGAACGGCTTCTTCCGTTGACCGGGCTTGGGTCCACTGAATCCGACGTTGACTGTCGTGTCTTCAGTGCTGTCGCGTTGTTCCGTCGCTTATGTCTGTCACGCCGTGGCTTGCCGTTAGTGTCGCGGCCATACGAATTGCCAGGCTGTGTCGTAGTGCTGCTGCGAGCCAACCAACTGTCCTCGCCCGTGCAAAAGCGGGTCATTAATGTTGTGAGAGCTGCCATGGACTTGGGTTTTTCCTGGCCGAGGTGTCGAGCGAGCCACTCGTCACGGATATTATGCTTGAAATCCGCTAGGGCTTCGGCGTCCGGACAATCAACTATTTGGTTCTTTTTGGTTAGGAACCGAGTCCAGAATTTCCTGGTTGACTCTCCGGGCTGTTAAGTGATGTGGCTTAAGTCATCGGCGTCAGGTGGTCGCACATATGTGCCCTGGAAGTTGTCGAGGAATGCGTCCTCCAGGTTTTCCCAACTGCCAATGGAATTTGCTTGCAGGCTATTTAGCCAGTGCCGGGCTGGTCCTTTGAGATTAAGTGGAAGATACTTGATGGCGTGTAGATCGTCTCCGTGGGCCATGTGAATGTGGAGAAGGAAATCTTCGATACATACTGCGGGGTCTATTGTGCCATCGTATGATTCGATGTTTACGGGTTTAAACCCTTCTGGGAATTCATGATCCGTTACTTCATCAGTGAAGAAGAGGGGGTGCGCGGCGCCTCTGTGCCGGGCTATGTGGCTACGCAGGTTGAATTGCTCTGGATGGCTATATTCGGCCCGGCCGGACTTGTTGAAGGTGTGTCCGGCGTGACGGTCCTCGTCGCGTACCGAGGCGCGCCCCCGCGATCCGTAGATCGATCTTCGCTGTCCCGTTTTGTTGCCCCGGGCCGTAGTATTTTGGCGTGGGGGTGTTGGCTGGTATGCGGACTGGTATGCCATTTTATCCCGGCCACGAGGTGGCCGGTCAGCCGTGTGGTGCTCGAGTCCGTATTCCTCGGCTGCCAGGACTTCCGTCCATCTATCTGTGAGCAGATCTTGATCAGCTTGGAGTTGCTGTTGTTTCTTTTTCAGGCTCCTTACAGTGGCTATAAGCCGACGCTTGAAGCGCTCCTGCTCTACGGGATCCTCAGGCACGCCGAACTCGTCGTTGCCGAGGCTAATCTCCTCTTCGGAGGGGGGCATGTAGCTGTCCTCCTCGGGTAGTAAATCCATTGCCTGTTCATCGGGCTGACCTGCTCATCCTCCTGTTCGGCCTGCTCGAAGGCGGGCTGTTCAGGGTTGTATTCTTCTTCGGCACCATTCGGATTGTTTTCGTCTCCTGGGCCGGTATTGGTGTGGCGGGGCTTGGAGTGGCGCCGGCGGCGCCCATTCTTTGCTTTTTTCCCTGCGGTTTTATCCTCCTAAACCCTAAGAGCTAGCCTATGATGGTATGAATGTAATGTGATCGGCCTTCTAAGGACTAACCTCTCCGGTTTATATAGGCACCAGAGAGGGCTAGGGTTTACATGGAGTCGGTTACAAGGAAGGAAATATAATATCCGGATCGCCAAGCTTGCCTTCCACGCCAAGGAAAGTCCCATCCGGACACGGGCCGAAGTCTTGAGTCTTGAATCTTCATGCTTCAATAGTCCGGACGTTGTACACAGTCCGGCTGTCCGGATACCCCCTAATCTAGGACTCCCTCATCCGCGACGAGTGGCTCGCCCGACATCTCGGGCAGGAAAAGCCAAAGTCCATGGAATCCCTTACGGAACTTATGACCCGCTTCTGTGCGGGCGAAGACAGTTGGTTAGCCCGTTGCAATAATAATGCAAGCAATCCTGGCACCTCCG
Organism: Aegilops longissima; assembly: GCA_021605205.1. Lineage (NCBI taxonomy): Eukaryota > Viridiplantae > Streptophyta > Magnoliopsida > Poales > Poaceae > Aegilops > Aegilops longissima. Next base: position 620,232,291 of record CM038676.1, read on the forward strand.
AAGCCAAGGATAGCAACGGCAAGCCCCGACGCAATAGACATAAGCGTCGAAACAATGGCAACCATACCGATGACACGACGGTCAACGCCGGATTCAGTGGCTCCAAGTCCGGTCAGCGGAAGAAGCCATACAGGAAGAATAATTCGGGCTCATCCAGCCTAGATCGCATACTCGATCGTCCGTGCCAGATACATGGCACCCTAGAAAAACCAGCCAACCACACCAACAGAGATTGTTGGGTTTTCAAACAGGCTGGCAAATTAAATGGCGAGAGCAAGGAAAAGGAGTCGCAAAGCGAGGACGATGACGAGGAGCCTCGGCCACCGAATACAAGGGGACAGAAGAAGTTTCCCCCCAGACCAAAACGGTGAACATGATATACGCTACCCACATCCCCAAGAGGGAACGCAAGCGCGCACTCAGGGACGTCTATGCGATGGAGCCGGTCGCCCCAAAATTCAATCCATGGTCTTCCTGTCCGATCACCTTTGACCGCAGAGACCATCCAACCAGTATCCATCATGGCGGGCCAGCCGCACTGGTTCTCAATCCAATCATCGATGGATTCCACCTCACGCGGGTCCTGATGGATGGTGGCAGCAGCCTCAACCTGCTCTATCAGGATACAGTGTGCAAAATGGGCATTAATCCATCACTGATCAAGCCCACAAAGACTACCTTCAAAGGAGTCATACCAGGTGTAGAGGCCCGCTGCACGGGCTCAATCACACTAGAGGTTGTCTTCGGATCTTCAGACAACACCCGAAGCGAAGAGTTAATCTTCGATATCGTCCCCTTTCGCAGCGGCTATGACACACTACTTGGATGAACTGCATTTGCTCGATTCAATGCAGTGCCACACTATGCTTATCTCAAGCTCAAAATGCCCGGGCCACGCGGTGTCATAACAGTTAATGGAAACACGGAACGCTCCCTCCATATCGAAGAGCACACCACGGCCTTAGCAGCAGAAGTACAGAGCGGCCTTCTCAAGCAGAACCTTAATACGGCGACTGAGCTCCCGGACACTGTCAAGAGAGTCCAGACTATTCTACAGCAGGATAGCTCGGCTCGTCAAGAGCTCGATTAGCAATTCGGCCTCCGCTCCAGTCCCGATCATATGGCGGCATTCGCACCGCGCGTACATAACTACGCACTCAAAATACCATGGGCATTGGCGGAGGCATAACCAGTTCGTGTTCCATAATACGGCTCGACCGCTTCAGCACACAAATACTTTCACTATTTCCTTTTTCTCCTTTTCAGGTTTCCTTTCCATAGGCCTTCCTTGATGGCCTGGTAGCAGGTCCCTTCGAAGGATAAATACACCAAGATGGCAGTAAGCATGGACGTATAGGGGAATTTCTAGGTGGTCTCTTTAACGATCATTCTACCTGTTTTCAGGACCCATACGCAGCTCTCCCTTGGTTATGGCATGTTAAATAGCCTTTTTGCTTATTGCACTATTTGTATGAATGCGCTTTGACGTATTACCAAATTATAATGGAAACAGTTTGCGGCCCAAATTCTATGGCTCTAGCTTACTACCCTTTATTCCTTTTCTTTTTTGATAACTTTATCAAATAGCACCCGTACACTTTGGTACATTTCAATTTGCCAGGGGCTTCATAGCGCCCCGCAATACAGCAGCAAAGTCCGAGCACTTTTTACAGTATAGTTCGGCACCCCGAATTTAGCACTATATGCATCGGCTCTGAATTATGTCTTTGGTCAATAGTTGGGTTGCCCGGCTCCTGTGCTTACTACCTTACGTTCCACTATATCGGCTAGGGTATTAAGGGAGAACTACTGCGATTGTGTCCGGGTTTATCTGGATGAGCATCTCAGTAGAGAAAGCTGAAAACTGACTGTCATGATGCAGCGAGAGCCGGTCAGCTCTTCGGAGGTCTCAAATCGTTAGAGATTTTTTCCGCATTACGCGAGGGACCTGTACTTATCAGATCAGGTGTTTACAACACCCTAGTTCGGATACTAGGGGTTGCGCCTATATTTTTATTGTCAAACTCCTATGGCTAAGTGAGGGTGATAAAGTCGTATAGTCCGATTGCCTGGTTCGTTGCGCTAAACACCTCCTTCAAGGACCAAACCATTGGATCAAGAGTGTTTAGATTACATCCCGAACACCCCTGTACTACCTACGTGGGGGCAGAAGCCGACGACTGGCCAACTCTCAAATTTCACACAACACGGCCACACAGGAGGTGAATTCTTTTTAAAACAAACATTATATTACATAACGACTTTGTTTTATCATACAAGGTAGAGACAATATGAATGTACTCATTCAAAAATAATGTCTTGCGCACATTGCATCGCCACAATGCGAGACCCCTCCAGGACGTCTTCAAAATACCGCTCGGGCATGCGGTGCTCCTTGCCCTCAGGCGGCCCCTCGGTCACAAGCTTGACGGTGTCCATCTTCGCCCACCACACCTTGACCCAGGCGAAGGCCATGCGCACGCCCTCGATGCAGACCGACCGCTTGACGACGTCCAGCCGAGGGCATGCATTCACCAGCCATTTCACGAGCCCGAAGTAGCTGATGGGTATAGCTTCGGGAGGCCACAGCCGGATTATTACATCCTTCATGGCTAGTTCGGCCACCCTATGCAACTCGACCAGCTGTTTTAGCTGGCCACTAAAGGGCACCAGATGTTCTGGCGCAAGGTATTGCGACCAGAACAGCTTCTCTGTTGAGCTCCCCTCTTCGGCTCGGAAGAATTCAGCAGCGTCAAAAACACTGCGCGGCAGATCCGCAAACGCCCCTGGAGAACTCCAAATCCGGGTTAGTAAGAAATACTTCTTCACATACTTGCTTTGCATACTAAATGCCTTACCCGTTGCGATTTTATTCGCCTGTTGGATCTCCTGGAGGGCGCTTTGGGCTTCAGCCCGAGCCTCTTGTGCGCTTTGGCGAGTTTGGTCTTTTGAGCCGAAGCATCGTGCTCCAAGATCTCGTATTTCTTCACGACATCCTGGAGCTCTTGCTGGACCTCATCAAGCCTAGCCTCGTGTTTCTCACGAGCGGCTTGTTCCTTGGAAGTTTTCTCCTTGGCCTCCGCCAGCGCTTGCCTGAGGACCTCGACCTCGGTCGCCGCTCCTACAAATATCATGGCACTTCGGTCAGCACACTTCATTTATTCTTTTCGAATATACATCAAGCCACCGCATACCTTGCTTTTCCTCCAGTTGCCTTTTCACAAGGCCGAGTTCTTCTTCGGCCTGCTCCAGACTCTGCTTTAGTCGGGAGACCTCAGCAGCATGAGAGGTTGCGGCCAGCAACGACGGCTGCACATTCACACAAGACATATTTAGTTAGTTTCCTGCAAAAATTACTTGATCCTCTATCCAGCTTTTCTTTCCGAACACCGGACAGTGTCTCAGGGGCTACTGCCTATACCATGACTTTTTATTTTGTGTCACTTACCTCAAAACCTGTCAGCAGACTGGTGCAGGCTTCGGTCAGTCCGCTCTTGACGGACTGAACCCTCTCGACTACCGTACCCATAAGAGCATGGTGTTCCTCCACAATGAACGCGCCTCGTAGCGCTTCCAGCAGAGTATCGATGCCTCTGGTTGGACAGAGGTCACCGGCGGGATAGGCACGCCTCCTTCTCTCGAAGGAGGCTGCTCTCCGGATTCCGGAGCCGTATAGGTCTCCAGAACTGTCTTCGACTGGGGGCCGAACTAAATGGCCCCCATCGCCAGTCCCCATGGTGATCTGCTACCCCATGTGTCCGGCTACTGAGGTTTCGCCCTCTCGTGCCACCCTAACAGCCTCATGAACCTCTCCCTGACCTGGGAAGGTCCTCTGGGACAGCACCTCGTCGTCACCCTTGGCCTTGGGAGAGTGAGCGGCCGGCGGTGACTCGTTGGCTATCGCCCTTGAATCCAATGAACCTCTCGATGAGGATCGCAGGGAGCTGTCGTGGGCCGGACTGCAATAGCATAATCGAACATATTAATATCATGAAGAAGAGAGGCCGAATACATGGACGTGTACGGATGTTCAGTACTTGTGATGCGTCCAGGGGCTTGCGGGTCGCTCTGGACTGCTGTCGGCGTCCCACGCGGGGTTATCCGCGAGGAGGCCCTTCCCCCTCTTTGGCGCCTCCGCCTCCAGATTTGTGGAGGCCGCCCACTTCTTCCTTCCCCCATCTAGGGGAGAGCTGCTTTCTTCTTCCTCCTCCTCGTCGTCTTTAGCAGCGGAGGAGTGAGTCTTGTCTTCGGACGACACGTCCGAAGCTCCCTTGCGGCGGGGGCCACTCCGGACCCCCTTGGCCTTCTTCTTGGCCTTCTTCTCCGGCGCCTTGTAGGGCGCCGGAACCAGCATCTTCGCCAGCAGCGGGATGGCTGGTTCCTCGGGCAGCGGAGCCGGACTCGAATCCGCTCCGCTTTCTCTGTCCATGCCTGAAAAAAATAAAAAGTGAAGTTTTAGACATCTTCCTTGAACAAGCAAGTAAAGGATGCATCTCGAAACGGGAAAACTTACCGGACTGGCTGGACGGGCTAGGGCATGCCCACGGTCCTCGGTCGTCGCTGGTGGTGTCTCCTTGCTTGTGAAGAGCACCTTCCAGATGTCCTCATGCGTAGTCCCGAAGAACTGTTGCAGAGTCTGGTGCTTGACTGGATCGAACTCCCATAAATGGCAAGTCCGGCCTTGGCATTGAAGGATCCGGCGAACTAGCATCACCTGGATCACGTTTACGAGCTTGATGTTTCTGTCCACCATGCTCTGAATGCGCATTTGCAGCGCTATTAGCTCGTCTGACGAGGACCAGTCCAGGCCCTTCTTTAGCTAGGAGGTGAGCCGCATGGGGGCACCGGACTTGAATTCGGGAGCCGCGGCCCAAGTGGCATCGCGAGGCTCTGTGATATAAAACCACAGATTCTGCCACTCCTTGACAGTCTCCACGAAGGTACCTTTGGGCCATGTGACGTTGGGCATCTTTCATACCATGGCACCTCCGCACTCTGCGTGTTGGCCATCCACCACCTTCGGCTTCATGTTGAATATCTTGAGCCATAGTCCGAAGTGGGGAGGAATGCGGAGGAAGGCCTCGCACACGTCAATAAATGCCGAGATGTTGAGGAAGGAGTTTGGGGCTAGATCATGAAAATCTAGCCCGTAATAGAACATCAGCCCGCGGACGAAAGGGTGGAGTGGAAACCCTAGCCCGCGGACGAAATGGGGGATGAACACCACCCTCTCGTTGGGCTTCGGGGTGGGGACGACTTGCCCCTTGGCCGGAAGCCTGTGAGCGATTTCCTTCACCAGATACCCGGCCTCCCGAAGCTCGGTGATGACCTTCTCCTTGACGGAGGAGGCCATCCACTTGCCTTGCCCTCCAGATCCGTACATGGTTGAGTGCTTTCTGGAAGCGAAAAGGATGAAGACATGGGCGCTGGAGCTCGAGAATGGAAGGGCAGAGAAAGAGAAGGCGTGGGTGAAGAAGGGGAATCCATATTGATACGTCTCCAATGTATCTATAATTTTTTATTGTTCCATGCTATTATATTATCTATTTTGGATGTTTATGCGCTTTATTATACACTTTTATATTATTTTTGGGACTAACCTATTAACTGGAGGCCCAACCCAAATTGTTGTTTTCTTTCCTATTTCAGTGTTTCGAAGAAAAGGAATATCAAATGGAGTCCAAACGGAATGAAACCTTCGGGGGAGTTCTTTTTGGAACGGAATCAATCCAGGAGACTTGGAGTAGACGTTAGGGAAGCTTCGAGGTGGCCATGAGGCAGGGAGGCGCGCCTACCCCCTGGGCGCGCCCCCACCCTCGCGGGCCCCTCTTGGCTCCCCTGGTCGACTTCTTTCGCCTATATATATCCATATACCCTAAAAACATCGGAGAGCAGAATAGATCGGGAGTTTTGCCGCCGCAAGCCTCTGTAGCCACCAAAAACCAATCAGGACCCTGTTCCGGAACCCTGCCGGAGGGGGGATCCCTCACCGGTGGCCATCTTCATCATCCCAGTGCTCTCCATGACGAGGAGGGAGTAGTTCACCCTCGGGGCTGATAGCTATGTGTTTGATCTCTCTCTCTCTCTCTCTCTCTCTCTCTCTCTCTCTCTCTCTCGTGTTCTTGAGATGGTATAATCTTGATGTATCGCGAGCTTTGCTATTATAGTTGGATCTTATGATGTTTCTCCCCCTCTACTCTCTTGTAATGGATTGAGTTTTCCCTTTCAAGTTGTCTTATCGGATTGAGTCTTTAAGGATTTGAGAACACTTGATGTATGTCTTTCATGTGCTTATCTGTGGTGACAATGGGATATTCACGTGATCCACTTGATGAATGTTTTGGTGATCAACTTGCGGGTTCCGCTCGTGAACTTATGCATAGGGGTTGGCACATGTTTTCGTCTTGACTCTCCGGTAGAAACTTTGGGGCACTTTTTGAAGTTCTATGTGTTGGTTGAATAGATGAATCTGAGATTGTTTGATGCATATCGTATAATCATACCCACGGATACTTGAGGTGACATTGGAGTATCTAGGTGACATTAGGGTTTTGGTTGATTTGTGTCTTAAGGTGTTATTCTAGTACGAACTCTATTATAGATCGATCCGAAAGAATAACTTTGAGGTGGTTTCATACCCTACAATAATCTCTTCGTTTGTTATCCGCTATTAGTGACTTTGGAGTGACTCTTTGTTGCATGTTGAGGGATTGTTATATGATCCAATTATGTTATTATTGTTGAGAGAACTTGCACTAGTGAAAGTACGAACCCTAGGCCTTGTTTCCTAGCATTGCAATACTGTTTGTGCTCATTTTTATCCTTAGTTACCTTTCTGTTTTTCTATTTTCAGATTACAAAAACCTATATCTACCATCCATATTGCACTTGTATCACCATCTCTTTGCATATCCATAGTACTAATGATGATTGCACTAGTCATGATGAAAATGTCTCTTATAAGATGTCAACTTTTGTGGAGTGCATAGAGTTTGAAAGTACACACCAATTAGGGAAAATAGATTTTCCAAGAGGCATAAGTGTTTGGAAACTAAATGGTTGCAAGAAAGGCTAGATGTTTGTGCTGAAAATTTAAAATTTCTTCACCATACTTGTGAAGTTTGCAATGAACATGATCATTTAAATCTGCAATGCAAATTGTTTCATAATCGTATCGTGCCCAAAAATTGTGATGATTTTATTTCCCTTGCACATCATCATGAACTTAGTTTGCTTTTGGGTTATGAAGAAATGAAACGTATAACTAAGCATATTCTAGAATATAACCTTGAGAAATTCCTCGATATTGATCTAGAAGAAATTTTTATGTATTGTGCGGTGAATTGCATTGAAAATCCTTATATTGCCAATTACATAAAGAAAAGAAAACAAATAGAAGATGAAGAGAATACTAATGAAAGGGAAGAGACTTCCCAATATCCTCATATTATTTCTTATGATGAATCAGGTAACGAGGAGGAGCTTTCTATTCAACCAATCTCATTAATAAGGAGCTCCAAAAAGAGGATTGAACCCACACATAATGTGAAGAAGAAAAAGAAAAGACGGAGAAACAAAGGTAAAAAGGTATCTCTCCCAAATGATGTTGCTCCTATTACTCATTCTGATGATGATAATTGTTATACTATTGGTGCTATCCATACTATTAATGATGAGAGTGATTGTGCTTGTGATATGAAAAGGCCCAAGCTTGGGGACGCTATATTTGATGAGAATCATGTTTGAGAATATATTTGCTGCAATTAATGTTTGTCCCAAGCTTTGGGATGCTATGTTTGATGAATATGATATGTATAGTTTCCCAAGTTTTGATGAGCAAATTTATTATGATGATAGCATGCCTCCTACTATTGATGATTATATTGATGAAAGTGGGTTTGGAAGAGTGTGAACTTTAGGAAGTAATGATCCCACTATTTTGGAGGGTGTTGAATCTTATAATATTTATGAAAGTGGATTTGGAGAGGTCATGACTTTATTTAGTGATGAATCCACTATTTCGGAAGAGGTTTCAATTGATTATGATGAGAATAAAGTTGCTACTTATGATGAATATTGTGATGAAAATTATGCTATAAAAGTAGTGATGATTATATTTATAAAACTTGTCATGATTATGATTACCCTTTTCTGAACATTACTCCTTTAATATGGAAACAATTTAAAGTATTCGAGTTTCTTATGATACTCCCACTATTCTGAATGAGAAGAATTTTGCTTATGTGAAGAGTAATAAAATTTCCATGCTTGTAGATCATGAAAAGAATGCTTTAGGTGCTGGTTATATTGTTGAATTCATTCATGATGATACTGAAAATTATTATGAGGGAGGAATATATGCTTGTAGTAATTGCAATAATATCAAGTTTCCTCTCTATATGCTTAAAGTTTTAAAGTTATGCTTGTTTTGCCGTCCTATGCTAGTTGATTATTGTTCCCTTAAGTTGTTTGCTCACAAAATCCCTATGCATAGGAAGTGGGTTAGACTTAAATGTGCTAGTCATATTCTTCATGATGCTCTCTTTATGTTTCAATTCTTATCTTTTATGTGAGCATCATTGAAATCATCATGCCTAGCTAGGGGCGTTAAACGTTAGCGCTTGTTGGGAGGCAACCCAATTTTATTTTAGTTTCTTGCTTTTTGGTTCTGTTTAGGAATAAATAATCTATCTAGCCTCTGGTTAGATGTGGTTTTATGTTTTAATTAGTGTTTGTGCCAAGTAGAACCTTTGGGAAGACTTGGGTGAAGTCTTTATGATCTTGCTATAAAAAACAGAAACTTTAGCGCTCACGAGATTAGCTAAAACTTTTTACTGGAGAGTGATATTTAGTTGATTCTTTTTGAATATGATTACTAGACAAATTACTCAGGTCCACCAATTTAATTCAGAATTTTTGGAGTTACATAAGTATTCGAATGATACAGATTACTACAGATTGTTCTGTTTTTGACAGATTCTGTTTTCTACGTGATGTTTGCTTATTTTGATGAATCTATGAGTAGTATCGGAGGGTATGAACCATAGAGAGGTTGGAATACAGTAGATATTACACCAATATGAATTTATAATGAGTTCACAATAGTACCTAAGTGGTGATTTATTTTCTTATACTAACGGAGCTTACGAGTTTTCTGTTAAGTTTTGTGTTGTGAAGTTTTAAAGTTTTGGGTAAAGATTCGATGGACTATGGAATAAGGAGTGGCAAAAGCCTAAGCTTGGGTATTCCCAAGGCACCCCAAGTTAATATTAAAGGACAACCAAGAGCCTAAGCTTGGGGATGCCCCGGATGACATCCCCTCTTTCGTCTTCGTTCATCGGTAACTTTACTTGGAGCTATATTTTTATTCACCACATGATATGTGTTTTGCTTGGAGCGTCATTTTATTTTCTTTTGTTTTGCTTTATGTTTGAATAAAATACCAAGATCTGAAATTCTTAAATGTTAGAGAGTCTTCACATATTTACATAATTATTCAACTACTCATTGATCTTCACTTATATCTTTTGGAGTAGTTTGTCGTCCGCTCTAGTGCTTCACTTATATCTTTTTAGAGCACGACGGTGGTTTTATTTTGAAGAAATATATGAACTCTCATGCTTCACTTATATTATTTAGAGAGTCCTAAACAGCATGGTAATTTGCTTTGGTTATGAATTTAGTCCTAATATGATGGGCATCCAAGAGGGATATAATAAAAACTATCATATAAAGTGCATTGAATAATATGAGAAGTTTGATTCCTTATGATTGTTTTGAGATATGAAGATGGTAATATTAGAGTCGTGCTAGTTGAGTAATTGTGAATTTGAGAGATACTTGTGTTAAAGTTTGTGATTCCCATAGCATGCACGTATGGTGAACCGTTATGTGATGAAGTCGGAGCATGATTTATTTATTGATTGTCTTCCTTATGAGTGGCGGTCGAGGATGAGCGATGGTCTTTTCCTACCAATCTATCCCCCTAGGAGCATGCACGTAGTACTTCATTTTGATAACTAATAGATTTTTGCAATAAGTATGTGAGTTATTTATGACTAATGTTGAGTCCATGGATTATACGCACTCTCACCCTTCCACCATTGCTAGCCTCTCTAATACCGCGCACCTTTCGCCGGTATGATACACCCACCATATAACTTCCTCAAAACAGCCACCATACCTACCTATTATGGCATTTCCATAGCCATTCTGAGATATATTTCCATGCAACTTACCACCGTTCCATTTATTATGACATGCTCCATCATTGTCATATTGCTTTGCATGATCATGTAGTTGACATTGTATTTGTGGCAAAGCCACCGTTCATAATTCTTTCATACATGTCACTCATGAGTCATTGCACATCCCGGTACACCGCGGGAGGCATTCATATAGAGTCATATTTTGTTCTAAGTATCGAGTTGTAATTCTTGAGATGTAAGTAAATAAAAGTGTAATGATCATCATTATTAGAGCATTGTCCCAGTGAGGAAAGGATGATGGAGACTATGATTCCCCCACAAGTCGGGATGAGACTATGGACTGAAAAAAAGGAAAAAAAATAAAGGCCAAACAAAAATGAGAAGGCCCAAAAAATGAGAGAAAAAAAGAGAAGGGGCAGTGCTACTATCCTTTTACCACACTTGTGCTTCAAAGTAGCACCATGATCAGTCTCCTATGTTGTCACTTTCATATACTAGCGGGAATTTTACATTATAGAACTTGGCTTGTATATTCCAACGATGGGCTTCCTCAAAATGCCCTAGGTCTTCGTGAGCAAGCGAGTTGGATGCACACCCACTTAGTTTCTTTTGTTGAGCTTTCATACACGTATAGCTCTAGTGCATCCGTTGCATGGCAATCCCTACTCACTCACATTGATATCTATTGATGGGCATCTCCATAGCCCGTTGATACGCCTAGTTGATGCGAGACTATCTTCTCCTTTTTGTCTTCTCCACAACCACCATTCTATTCCACCTATAGTGCTATGTCCATGGCTCACGCTCACGTTTTGCGTGAAGATTGAAAAAGTTTGAGAACATCAAAAGTATGAAACAATTGCTTGGCTTGTCATCGGGGTTGTGCATGATTTAAATATTTTGTGTGATGAAGATAGAGCATCGCCAGACTATATGATTTTGTAGGGATAGCTTGCTTTGGCCATGTTATTTTGACAAGACATGATTGCTTTGTTAGTATGCTTGAAGTATTATTGTTTTCATGTCAATATTAAACTTTTGTTTTGAATCTTATGGATCTCAATATTCTTGCCATAGTAAATAAGATTATATTGATAAATATGTTAGGTAGCATTCCAAATCAAAAATTCTGTTTTTATAATTTACCTACTCGAGGACGAGCAGGAATTAAGCTTGGGGATGCTTGATACGTCTCCAACGTATCTATAATTTTTGATTGTTCCATGCTATTATATTATCTGTTTTGGATGTTTATGGGCTTTATTATACACTTTTATATTATTTTTTGGACTAACCTATTAACCGGAGGCCCAGCCAAAATTGTTGTTTTCTTGCCTATTTCAGTGTTTCGAAGAAAAGGAATATCAAACGGAGTCCAAACGGAATGAAACCTTCGGGAGAGTTATTTTTGGAATGGTATCAATCCAGGAGACTTGGAGTAGACGTTAGGGAAGCTTCGAGGTGGCCACGAGGTAGGGAGGCACGCCTGCCCCCCTGGGCGCGCCCCCACCCTCGTGGGCCCCCCGTGGCTCCCCTGACCGACTTCTTTCGCCTATATATATCCATATACCCTAAAAACATCGGAGAGCAGAATAGATCGGGAGTTACGTCGCCGCAAGCCTCTGTAGCCACCAAAAACCAATCGGGACCCTGTTCCGGCACCCTGCCGGAGGGGGGTTCCCTCACCGGTGGCCATCTTCATCATCCCGACACTCTCCATGACGAGGAGGGAGTAGTTCACCCTCGGGGCTGAGGGTATGTACCAGTAGCTATGTGTTTGATCTTTCTCTCTCTCTCTCGTGTTCTTGAGATGGTATGATCTTGATGTATCGCGAGCTTTGCTATTATAGTTGGATCTTATGATGTTTCTCCCCCTCTACTCTATTGTAATGGATTGAGTTTTCCCTTTGAAGTTGTCTTATCGGATTGAGTCTTTAAGGATTTGAGAACACTTGATGTATGTCTTGCATGTGCTTATCTGTGGTGACAATGGGATATTCACGTGATCCACTTGATGTATGTTTTGGTGATCAACTTGCAAGTTCCGCTCGTGAACTTATGCATAAGGGTTGGCACATATTTTCATCTTGACTCTCCGGTAGAAACTTTGGGGCACTCTTTGAAGTTCTATGTGTTGGTTGAATAGATGAATCTGAGATTATTTGATGCATATCGTATAATCATACCCACGGATACTTGAGGTGACATTAGGGTTTTGGTTGATTTGTGTCTGAAGGTGTTATTCTAGTACAAACTCTATTATAGATCGATCCGAAAGAATAACTTTGAGGTGGTTTCGTACCCTACAATAATCTCTTAGTTTGTTCTCCGCTATTAGTGACTTTGGAGTGACTGTTTGTTGCATGTTGAGGGATTGTTATATGATCCAATTATGTTATTATTGTTGAGAGAACTTGCACTAGTGAAAGTATGAACCCTAGGCCTTGTTTCCTAGCATTGCAATACCGTTTGTGCTCACTTTTATCATTAGTTAAATTGCTGTTTTTATATTTTCAGATTACAAAAGCCTATATCTACCATCCATATTGCACTTGTATCACCATCTCTTCGCCGAACTAGTGCACCTATACAATTTACTATTGTATTGGGTGTGTTGGGGACACAAGAGACTCTTTGTTATTTGGTTGCAGGGTTGTTTGAGAGAGACCATCTTCATCCTACGCCTCCCACGGATTGATAAACCTTAGGTCATCCACTTGAGGGAAATTTGCTACTGTCCTACAAACCTGTGCACTTGCAGGCCCAACAACGTCTACAAGAAGAAGGTTGTGTAGTAGACATCACTTATCTCCTTTTAAAGGAAGTGAATATTAAACGCCTCCCCACTCGCCTTAATACTCGCCTATTCCCAAGGGCTGTGCAAACGGCACGGTTGGATTACCCACGCCCGTATTGATGAGAATCCCACAATAAGGGGACACGATCTGTGCTTCGACAAGACGTGCCAATAAAAACCGCATCTCGAAACGTGGAACAGCAGACGAAGACGGTTCGAAATAATGACCGGGCAGATGTGATGTCACATTACAAAAAGTTGTCAGCGGATTGGACTCGTGAAATATTATACTCTCTGTCGTTGTGTGTGTGGCAGTTGTGTTGTAGATCCGGACACTTTCGTTGCATCCGAAGACTATCTTGGAGTATTCACAAAGGGGAACCCGCCTTGCAATGCCGAAGACAGTCTGCGCGCCGGACACCTTGTCATTGAAGCCTGGTTCAGGGGCTACTGAGGGAGTCCTAAACTAAGGGGTCCTCAGGCGTCCGGCCTGTTTGCTATGGGCCGGACTGATGGGCTGTGAAGATACGAAGATCGGAGACTCTACCCGCGTCCGGATGGGACCCTCCTTGGCGTGGAAGGCAAGCTTGGCGGCCAAATATGAAGATTACTTTCTTTGTAACCGACCTTATGTAAACCTAGATCCCTCCGGTGCCTATATAAACCGGAGGGCTAGGTCCCTGGAGCCTAATCATCATAATCATAGTCAGACATGCTAGACTCCTAGGGTTTTAGCCATTACGATATCATGGTAGATCAACTCTTGTAATACTCATATTCATCATGATCAATCAAGCAGGAAGTAGGGTATTACCTCCATAGAGAGGGCCCGAACCTGGGTAAACATTGTGTCCCCTGTCTCCTGTTACCATCGACCTTAGACGCACAGTTCGGGACCCCCTACCCGAGATCCGCCAGTTTTGACACCGACAAGTCCCGGTTCTAAGCCGTAAAGCATGGTGCGCTAAACTATTAAGTAGTCATCATATCAAGCTTGCCAAATGTTCATAATGTCTGCATCTGCTCCTGCAATAGGTCTGTCACCTAGCGGTGCATCAAGGAAATAATTCTTCTGTGCAGAAATGAGGATAATCCTCAGATCACGGACCCAGTCCGCATCATTTCTACTATCAACTTTCAACTTAGTTTTCTCTAGGAACATATCAAAAAAATAAGGGAGCTATATCGCGAGCTATTGATCCTCAACATAGGTATGCAAAAACTATTAAGACTAAGCTCATGATAAATTAAGTTCAATTAATCAAATTACTAATGAACTCTCACTTAAATAAACATCTCTCAAGCTTTCTGAGTGATACAAGACCCAATTCAACTAATCCATGTCCGATTATCACGTGAGATGGGGTAGTTATCAATGGTGAACATCTCCATGTTGATCATATCTACTATATGACTCATGTTCGACCTTTTGGTCTCCAATGTTCCAAGACCATGTCTGTACATGGTAGGCTCGTCAAGTTTAACCTAAGTATTCCGCATGTGTAAATCTTGCTTACACCTGTTGTATGTGAACGTAGAGTCTATCACACCTGATCATCACGAGGTGCTTCGAAACTGTGAACTTTGGCATCAGGGCATACTAAGGGAGAACACTTTTATCTTGAAATTAACTGAAGGGATCATCTTATAATGCTAACGCCGTTCTAAGAAAAATAAGATGCATAAAATATAAACATCACATGCAATCAAAATATGTGACTTGATATTGCCATCATCATATTATGCTATTGATCTCCATCTCCAAAGCATCCTCATGATCTCCATCATCACCGGCTCGACACATTGATCATCATCGTTGCGTCGGGGTCGTCTCGCCGACTATTGCTTCTACAGCTATTGCTAACACATAGCGATAAACTAAAGCAATTACATGGTGTTTGCATTTCAAACAATAAAGAGACAACCCTAAGGCTCCTACCGGTTGGCAATATTACAAAACATGATCATCTCATACATCGACATATATCACATCATATCTTGACCATATCACATCACAACATGCCCTGCAAAAACAAGTTAGACGTCCTGTACTTTGTTGTTGCAAGTTTTACGTGGATGCTATGGGCTTCTATCAAGAATCGTTCTTACCTACGCAAAAACCACAATGGTGATTCATCAAGTTTATTGTTTTAATCTTATTCAAGGACCGGCCGTAGTCAAATTAGATTCAACTAAAGTAGGAGAAACAAACACCCGCCAGCCACCTTTGTGCAAAACTAGTTGCATGTCAATCGGTGGAACCGGTCTCATGTGTGTGGACATGTAGGGTTGGTCCAGGCCGCTTCATCCCACAATACCACCAAATCAAAATAAGACATTGGTGGTAAGCAGTATGACTATCACCGCCCACAACTTTTTGTGTTCTACTCGTGCATATCATCTACGCATAGACCTCGCTCGGATGCCAATGTTGGGGAACGCTGCATGGAAAACAAAAACATTTCTACTCACGCGCAAGATCTATCCATGGAGATGCATAGCTACGAGAGGGGGAGAGCATCTACATACCCTTGTAGATCACTAAGCGAAAGCGTTTATCACGCGGTTGATGTAGTCATACTCTTCACGATCCGATCACGATCCAACTGATCTAGTGCCGAACAGACGGCACCTCCGAGTTTAGCACACGTGCGGCTCGATGATGTCTCCTCCTTCTTGATCCTGCAAGAGGGAGAGGAGAAGTAGATGGAATCACAACCAACACGACGGTGTGGTGGTGATGGTGGTGGTGGAGCACCGACAGTGCTTCGCTAAGCGTCACCCGGACGAGGCGGTGAAACTATGGAGTGATGGGAGAGAGAGAGGGGTACCACGGGCTTGATGTATCCTCTTGGGGCGCCCCTCCCCTCTATATATAGGTGGGGGGGGGGGCATGGGAAACAATCCCTCCAAGTACTAGGGCGCAGCTAAGGGGGAGAGGACTTGGACTCCAAGTCCAGTCCTATTCCTATTAGGACTCCTTCCTTTTTTGCCTTCCTTAGCCACATGAGCTTTTCTTGGTGCGCCCAGCCCAATAAGGCTAGGGCGCCTCCCCGCAGCTGATAATCCCCAAGTGCAGGGAATCATCGTAGCAATTCCCAATGATGGAAGTGATAAGTATGGAGTGTCGAACCCACAAGGAGCTAAAGGTAAGATCAATATTCTCTCAAGTCCTATCTGCCACTGATACGACTCTAGGTACACCGAACGTTTGCTTCCAACTAGAAACGATAAATAAAACTACGTTGTGGGTATGAAGAGGATAACTTTGCATGATATCGGAGAGCTAAAACATAAAAGTAGGTGTTGTCATCATAAAGTTAGGATATATTACTAAATATTATAAATAGAGAGTGTGGAATAATGATGGGTCGGTGTGCGGAATTATCCTAGGCAATTGTTAACAAGACCGGTAATCACTATTGCAATTTCATATGAGGGAGAGGCATAAGCTAACATACTTTCTCTTCTTGGATCATATGCACTTATGATTGGAACTCTAGAAAGCATCCGCAACTACTAAAGATCATTAATGTAGAACCCAACCATAGCATAAAAGCATCAAGTCCCCTTTATCCCATACGCAACAACCCCCTTACTCGGGTTTATACTTCTGTCACTCAAGCAACCAACTATAAGCGAATCATGAACGTATTGCAACACCCTACAGCGGGAATCCCTCACGCTTGCGCGACATGGAGGGCACAATAGGACAACACCAAAATAAACACATACAACTCATACCAATCTAGATCATCAATCAACCCAAAGACAAAGGATATCTACTCAAAACATCATAGGATGGCAACACATCATTGGATCATAATATGTGGCATAAAACATCATGTTCAAGTAGGGATTACAGCGTGGCTTGGGAGAGTGGACCGCATAAAAGAGATGAGGATGGTGATGATGATGGTGATGTTGATGAAGACGATCACCACAGCGATGATTCCCCTCCCGATGGCACTCCGGCGCCAGAGAGAGAGAGAGAGAGAGAGAGAGAGAGAGAGAGAGAGAGAGAGAGAGAGAGAGAGAGAGGAGAGGTTCTCCCCCTTGTGCTTCCTCCTCCATGGCCTCCTCCTAGATGGGGAGAGGTTCTCCCTCTGGTCCTTGGCCTTCATGGCGATGATGGCCCCTCCTGGATCCTCCTCCATGGCATCCGGTGATGATGGCCTCCTCCAGCAAGGTGCCAGAGAGGGCCTAGATTGATTTCTCGTGGCTATAGAGGCTTGCGGCGGCGGAACTTCTAATCTAGGTTATTTTCTGGAGGTTTGGGTATTTATAGGAGAGGTTGGCATCGAGAACAAGTCAGGGGCCCAATGGGAAGTCCATGAGGCACAGGGGCGCGCCCTCCACCCTCGTGGGGACCACGGGCCTCCCCTCCGGTAACTCTTCGTTCCGGTATTTTTTATATTTTCTAGAAAATTCTCCGTTGATTTTCATCGCATTCCGAGAACTTTTATTTCTGCACAAAAACAACACCACGGTAGTTCTGCTGAAAACAGCGTCAATCCGGGTTAGTTCTAATCAAATCATACCAAAATCATATAAAACTATTGTAAACATGGCATGAATACTTCATAAATTATAGATATGTTGGAGACATATCAGTATCCCCAAGCTTAATTCCTGCTCGTCCTCGAGTAGGTAAATGATAAAAGAAATAATTTGTGAAGTGTGAATGCTAGCAAGTGCATAAGTTTGATCAATGATAGTTCCAATCATTTTTTTCTAGCATCATTATATATCATAACAGTAGTTCAACTCATAAAACTTCTCAATATCAAGTAACAAGTTATTCACATGTTAAAGTATAGATCATAAACTTTCTTGAAAACTAACAAACCGTGCTCTTATTCATCAAACAATTGCAATTCATCTTATTTTCAGGAAGGGTCTATGTAAGAGCTTTGATTCAGCAAACTTCACATACTCAACTATCATTTAATCTTTCACAATTGCTAATTCTCATGTGATATGTATGGGTTCAAAGTTTTAATCGGACACAGAGAAAGATAGGGGCTTATGTTTCGCCTCCCAACCTTTTACCTCAAGGGTATTGTCAACAATAATAATTTATGAAAACCTACATCCAAGTGGATATATATATATCCGAATCGCTCCAACACAAAGTGCTCGCCAAAGGAAAAAGTGTAAAAAGGAAAGGTGAAAATCACCATGACTCTTGTATAAGGGTAGAAGGTAAAAGTAAAAGATAGGCCCTTCGCAGAGGTAAGCAGAGGTTGTCATGCGCTTTTATGGTTGGATGCACAAAATCTTAATGCAAAAGAACGTCACTTTTTATTGCCGCTTGTGATAAAGACCTTTATTATGTAGTCCGTCGCTTTTTATTTCTTCCCTATCACAAGTTCGTATAAAGCTTATTTTCTTCGCACTAATAGATCATACATATTTAGAGAGCAATTTTTATTGCATGCACCGATGACAACTTACTTGAAGGATCTTACTCAATCCATAGGTAGGTATGGTGGACTCTCATGGCAAAACTGGGTTAAGGAATGTTTGGAAGCACAAGTAGTATCTCTACTTGGTGCAAAGAATTTGGCTAGCATGAGAGGGAAAGGCAAGCTCAACATGTTGGATGATCCAAGACAATATAACGTTTTGGATATAGGAAAACATAACCCATTAAGTTGTCTTCCTTGTCCAACATCAACTTTTTATCATGTCATATTTTAATGAGTGCTCACAATTACAAAATATGTCCAAGATAGTGTATTTATATGTGAAATCTCTCTTCCTTTAATATTCTTTCATGAATTATTCAAGTGACCACTTTCGTGTTTGCTAACTTTCAATAAATTTACCACCTATACTTAGTATGTGTGAAGTCATTACTACCCATGGTATAAGCATATGAAACATATATAAATTTAGATTTATGATATTCAATTCATTCAACCATTTACTCATAGGATATATGTGAAGCACATGAGTAAATGACAAACTACTCCAAAAATATATAAGTGAAGAACACTGAGTAGTCAAATAATTAACTAGCCATGGGAGGATTCTTTTTCATTCAAGATTTCAGATCCAATGATTTTATTCAAACAGCAAGTAAAATTTAAAATACGCTCCAAGCAAAACACATATCATGTGACGAATAAAAATATAGCTCCGAGTAAGGTATACCGATAGTTTTGAAGACGAAAGTGGGGATGCCTTCCGGGGCATCCCCAAGCTTAGGCGCTTGAGTCTTCCTTGAATATTATCTTGGGGTGCCTTGGGCATCCCCAAGCTTACGGTATTTCCACTCCTTATTCTCCTCATATCGATATCTCACCCAAAGCTTGAAAACTTCAATCACACAAAACTTAACAGAACTTCGTGAGATAGGTTAGTATGATAAAGAGGAAACCATTCACTTTGGTACTGTCAAAGACAAGGTTCATAATTGTTCTCACACAATGCCTACTGTACCATATCATTTCTAAAATTTATATTGAAAAATATGAGCCATAGAAACTAGAAAACAAGCAAACTATGCAATGAAAACAGAATTTGTCAGAAAGAGAACAGTCTGTAATGATCTGAACAGAAACCATAATTCTTCTACTCCAAAAATTGTGAAATAAATTGTTCGAGCGAGGAATTTGTCTATTAATCTTCTGCAAAAAGAATCAACTCAAAATCACTCTCCTGTAAAAAATAACAGCTAATCTCATGAGCGCAAAGTTTCTGTTTTTTTACAACAAGATCACATTAACTTTCACCCAAGTCTTCCCAAAGGTCTTACTTGGCACTTTATTGAAACAAAAGCTATAAAATATGATTACTACAGTATCTTAATCATGTGAAAACACAAAAACAGTAAGGGTAAATATTGGGTTATCTCCCAACAAGCACTTTTCTTTAATGCATTTTAGCTAAGCATGATGATTTCAATGATACTCAAATGAAAGATAAGAATTGAAACATAAAGAGAGCATCATGAAGAATATGACTAGCACATTTAAATATAACCCACTTTCTATTCCTAGGGATTTTGTGAGCACATAATTTATAGGAACAAGAATC
This sequence comes from Aegilops longissima, assembly GCA_021605205.1. NCBI lineage: Eukaryota > Viridiplantae > Streptophyta > Magnoliopsida > Poales > Poaceae > Aegilops > Aegilops longissima. Next base: position 620,252,340 of record CM038676.1, read on the forward strand.
AACTAGCATAGGAAGACAAAGCAAGTATAACTTCAAAACTTTAAGCACATAGAGAGGAAACTTGATATTATTGCAACTCCTACAAGCATGTATTCCTCCCTCATAATAATTTTCAGTAGCATCATGAATGAGTTGAACAATATAACCATCACATAAAGCATTCTTTTCATGATCTACAAGCATAGAAATTTTTCCACTCTCCACATAAGCAAAATTCTTCTCATTCGGAATAATGGGAGCAAACTCAATAGAATAACGGTCATGTGAGGCATAATCCAATTGAAAATTAAAATCATGATGACAAGTTTCATGGTTAACATTATTCTTTATAGCATACATGTCATCACAATAATCATCATAGATAGCAGCTATGCTCCCATAATCAATTGGAACCTCTTCCGAAATAGTGGAATCATTACTAACTAAAGTTCTTCCAAATCCACTTCCATAAATATCTCACTAAGATTAAACACCCTCCAAAATAGTGGGATCACTAATTCCTAAAGTTGACACTCTTCCAACCCCACTTTAGATTATAAAATTATTCATACTCCAAAATATATAAGTGAAGTTCATGGAGCATTCTACAATTAATATAGACTAACCAATATCCAAGCTCAAAATATACAAAGTGAAGCACACGAAGCATTCTATAAAACCATACTCAAAAGATTTAAGTGAAGCACAAAGAGCAATTCTATAAGATCATACTTCAAATATATAAGTGAAGCACATGAAGTATTATATAAATCAATGAAGGGCTATCTCATACTAGCATGGTTCTTAAAGGAAAAACAAAAACGCAAAGGACACAAATCAAGTGAACAAAAACAAAAACCGAGGTATACTGATAATTGTTGAAGAAAAAAGATGGGATGCCATCCGGGGCATCCCCAAGCTTAGATGCTTTAGTATCCTTGAAATATTTACTTGGGGTGCCTTGGGCATCCCCAAGCTTGAACTCTTGCCTCTCTTTATTCTTCTCATATTGATAGCTCCTCGATCTTCGAACACTTCATCCACACAAAACTTTAACAAAAACTTTGTGAGATCCGTTAGTATAATAAAGCAAATCACTACCTTTAGGTATTATTGCAAACTTATTTCAATTTCATATTAGAACTATATCTACTGTATTCCAACTTCACCATGGTTCATACCCCCCGATACTACCCATAGATTCATCAAAATAAGCGAACAACACATAGAAAACAGAATCTATCAAAAACAGGACAGTCTGTAGTAATCTGGAAGTTTAGTATACTTCTGTAACTCCCAAATTCTAAAACAAAAATATGAAAATTCAAAAAAATTGTACAGAAGCAATGTGCAAAAAGCTTCAGACCCATTTGACTTTCCAGTAAAAAAAATGTAAATTCACGCGCTACAGCCAAAGTTTCTGTTTTTGTACTGCACATAGTAAACAAGCAATTCATTCTAAAACTGAAGCTTGGCACATTATTTTTATAATACAATGGATATATACAAGGGGATAATTATTTTCAGAGAAACTTCCATGAATTTTTTTTACATTGTTTCCATGAGCATGAACACAAGTGTTCAAGGTCGACCCTCACTTCTCCAATGCATAACCTTCCAATCACTTCTCTTATTGAAAAACTTTTTAGGCATGAGAGGCAATTAATTTTTTTTGTATTTTCATTCTTTTAATTTTTTTTGTATGTTTCACCCACAACTAAACAGAAACAAAAAGGAAAAACAAAATCTACTTAGTGAAGAAAGCAAACAAGCACACACGAGAATATCAACCCCACGCTATTGCTCCCCGGCAACGGCGCCAGAAAAGAGCTTGATAATCCCCAAGTGCAGGGAGTCATCGTAGCAATTCCCAATGATGGAAGTGATAAGTATGGAGTGTCAAACCCACAAGGAGCTAAAGGTAATATCAGTATTCTCTCAAGCCCTATCTGCCACTGATACGACCCTACGTACACCGAACGTTTGCTTCCAACTAGAAACGAGAAATAAAACTACGTTGTGGGTATGAAGAGGATAACTTTGCATGATATCGGAGAGCTAAAACATAAAAGTAGGTGCTGTTATCATAAAGATGGAATATATTACTAAATATTATAAATAGCGAGTGTGGAATAATGATGGGTCGGTGTGCGGAATTATCCTAGGCAATTGTTAACAAGTCCGGTAATCACTATTGCAATTTCATATGAGGGAGAGACATAAGCTAACATACTTTCTCTCCTTGGATCATATGCACTTATGATTGGAACTCTAGCAAGCATCCGCAACTACTAAAGATCATTAAGGTAAACCCAACAATAGCATTAAAGCATCAAGTCCCCTTTATCCCATACGCAACAACCCCCTTACTCGGGTTTATGCTACATCACTCAAGCAACCCACTATAAGCGAATCATGAGCGATTGCAACACCCTACAGCGGAATCCCTCACGCTATGCGACATGGAGGGCACAATAGGACAACACCAAAATAAAACATACAACTCATACCAATCTAGATCATCAATCAACCCAAAGACAAAGGATATCTACTCAAAACATCATAGGATGGCAACACATCATTGGATCATAATATGTGACATAAAGCACCATGTTCAAGTAGGGATTACAGCGGGGTGCGGGAGAGTGGACCGCGTAAAAGAGATGATGATGGTGATGTTGATGAAGACGATCACCGCGGCGATGATTCCCCTCCCGATGGCACTCCGGCGCCACCGAGAGAGGAGGAGGAGAGGTTCCCCCCCTTGTGCTTCCTCCTCCATGGCCTCCCCCCTAGATGGGGAGAGGTTCTCCCTCTGGTCCTTGGCCTTCGTGGCGATGATGGCCCCTCCTGGATCCTCCTCCATGGCCTCCGGTGATGATGGCCCCCTCCGGCAGGGTGCCAGAGAGGGCCTAAATTGATTTCTTGTGGCTACATAGGCTTGCGTCGGCGGAACTTCCGATTTCGATTATTTTCTGGAGGTTTGGGTATTTATAGGAGAGGTTGGTGTCGAGAACAAGTCAGGGGGCCCAACGGGAAGTCCACGAGGCACAGGGGCGTGGCCTAGGGGGGTGGGCGCGCCCTCCACCCTCATGGGGCCCACGGGCCTCCCCTCTAGTAACTCTTTGTTCAATATTTTTTATATTTTTCAGAAAAATTCTCCGTTGATTTTAATCGCATTCCGAGAACTTCTATTTCTGCACAAAAACAACACCACGGTAGTTCTGCTGAAAACAGCACCAGTCCAGGTTAGTTCTAATCAAATCATACTAAAATCATATAAAACTATTGTGAACATGGTATGAACACTTCATAAATTATAGATACACTGGAGTTGTATCAGCAGCCCATGCTAGACGATGGGTGGTGGTGAACCCACTTGTGGACTTCCGGACCCCCCCCTGGAATCGTCCGAAACCTTCTAGAAGCTTCCCGGTACAACACCGAAAAAGCTGCACCTTTTTTCGGAAACCAAAATATGACTTCCCATATATAGATCTTTACCTCTCGACCATTTCGAGACTCCTTGTGATGTCCGGTATCTCATCCGGGACTCCGAACAACACTTTGGGTCCCTGTAGAAAAAAAAGTTTAAATTTGGATGGTTGCCTAGATTCATTTGTATGGACTGTTGTTTTGGATGTCTTGGAGAAGCTAGCATTAGTAGTACTGGATGTGAATTTATATTGATGTATTGACATTAGTACTACTACTGATTGTACCATCCATTGTTGTTAGATGTTGCCACTTCATCTATTGAGTAATTAGTACTTTCATATGTTGAACAATTCCAAATTATGATCCTAAATCTAAAAATTCAAGTTAAGATCAATTCTATGATTCTATGATGCTATTCCTATTTCCATGTTTTATCGTTTATATATGATTTATGTGCATTATTGGTCCCTAAACTATTTCAGGGATGTCATGTAGCTCCTCAAACTACGAAAATCGGCATCCAGGTCCTCGAAGTGCAGTAAATGTGTCATTCAGGTTCAAAATCTATCCGACCCCGCCTGACTGGCTAGCCGGCACCGTTGACCCATGACACGTCGGACAGGGGACCCCGCGAGGTAACGGCCGGTGACGGAATTACACAAATAAATTCAAATAAATTTCAGGGAACACATTTTCAAAATTCTCATCTTTCAGTGATCATTAGTATGTGGTTTGCGAACACATTTTCAAAATTCTCGTTCGCGAACATTTTTTAAAGCTGTAATTTTTATGAAACCTTGAACATTTAAATTAATGATCGTTTTGTTAATTCATAAACATATTATCAAATTCATGAACATTTTCTCAACTCCGAGCATTTTTGTAAACTCGTGAAAATTTGTAAATTCACAAAAATATAAAAATCACTATTTTTTCAAACAATAATGAAGATTTATGAAATTTGTGCAATTTTTTTTCAAATTCATCATTCGCGAACATTTTTTCCATATTCACGAACATACTTTGTGGTTCGTGAACATCTTTTGAAAATTATCATTCACGAATAAAATTGGTAATTTGCGAACATATTTTCTTTTCTTTTAAAATTTATCGTTTGCAAACTTTTTTTAAATCACGAATTTTTTTCCAAATTCATTGATCGCAAATATTTTTCAAATTCTCCGCTCGGTAACATTTTTTTAAGTCGTGAACATTTTTTCCATATTCACAAACAATATTTGTGGTTCACGAACATATTTTTCAATTTATTGTTCATAAATAATTTTTTAAGGTTGCGAACATTTATTTCATATTTGGGAACATTTTTTTGTTCACGAACATATTTTAAAATTTATTGTTTGTGAACATATTTTATTTTCTAATAAAACTTATCGTTCGCAAAAAATTTATTAAGGTTGTCAACATTTTTACTTTCAAATTCATTGTTCGTGATTTTTTTTCAAGTTCATCATTTGTAATTTTTTAAGGTCCCATCTTTTCCATATTCAAACATTTTTATAAACGAACGAACATTTTATTAAAGTCGCAAAGATTTCTCCATATTCACGAACATTTTTTGAAACCATGAATTTGAATTTGTTTGCATATTTCCATCACCGGTCGTTACATTGAGGGGCCCCCTTCTAACATGCCACGGGTCAACGGCGTAGCTGACCGGTCAGGTGAGGTTGGATAGATTTTGGGCCAGAATGGCACACTTACTACGCTCCGAGGACCAGGATGCCGATTTTCATAGTTTGAAGATCTACATGACACCCCTGAAATAGTTCAGGGACCTACAATGCACTTCACTCTTTATATATTATACAATTCGTATAAAATGGTGTGATATTCATTTATACATGCCAAAAACAATGTGAGCTGCCCCCAGACCGCCTCTTGGAGCTGGGCCAGCATCAGGCCTTAAACATCGAAGCTGGCGCCACACAATAAGATTGTACTATCAAAATAAGATTCATAACGCTGCAGCGGTTCGATCTGAAGCCGATTTATGGTGTAACGTTTTGCAAAGGATTACAGAACTCACAAGGCAGATGAATGAATTTTAAGAAGGTCAGATGCATCACGTGACTGAATTACTTCTATCTCTGGTATATAGATAAATAATGAAATAAAAGTTCCAGACATGCAGAGTAGTTGTTCAATGGTCCGAGACCGCGAAACCGATTGGAAATGCAAAACCTGCCAAAATCACTGTTCTGACCTTGTCAGAAATCTTTAACACGAAATGACCTCTCTCAGAAATTATTTCATGATCTGACCCTTTCTAAAACGCCAAATCTCTTGGCGTTACTGACCAAAGTAGAAACACCGTACTATTCAGCGTTGCTAGCTGCCCACGTGGCAAGTCGAAACGCCAACGTGAGCCGCGTTGGTAGAAACGCCAGACACTCTGGCGTTGCTGTTGCACATCACAACGCCAAAGGCTGTGGCGTTGGCATCAAGGAGAATATGGCTGTAGGAGGGCTGCTGCCTTGCCTTGCCGATAATGTTTGGCCATGGAAGAGGTTAGCATTGCTATTATTTTGCAGTCCATGTGCTAAATATATTAAATTAATCTCTTTCAGATTGTAGAATTTAATTAGGTACTAAAATAATGGTTCGTTTATTTCTCGGTGTTCCTGCGGGTGATGCGGTAGCCAGAGCAACTCCAACGCGGCGACCCATTTCGTCCGTTACCGTCGGTTTGGGTCACCGCGAACAAAAGTGATGGCCCAACGCGCCGACCCATTTACGAAACGCGTCTGCTTCGTGTCCATGTTGACCCATTTTCAGCCTAAATTTGTGCATAAACTGCGTCAGCGCGGATACAAAGCGGACGCGTCAGCGTGTCCTCTCGGTGTCCACCGCGTCCCTACATGGCAGCCTGTCAACTAACCCACGCTTCTTTATTAATGACGATCGCAAATCGCGGGCCCATCGTCACTGACGGCAGGTAGCCTTTTTTAATCCGAGTGTGCGAGAAGGGAAGGGGGCGCCCTCATCCTCTTCCAGCCTCCCGTCCCCATCTAGCCACCCTTCTGTTCCCCTAGGCTGGGCCCAGCGCCGACGCTCATCGACCTCACCGGCCCCCACCATGACGACGAGGACACCTCGAGCAGCGCGTCTCCTACTTGTTTTTAGTTTAATTAAATGTTTTTAATTAATGTGACGTGGATTTGTGGACTCTCGCCGGCCTTTGTGGCCGGCATTTATGTTTATTTAACATTTTAACTTTAAAATATTTGCGTAATTTATTTTTTCGCGCGCGGACTCGAAAAATGGGTCCGACCAATGATGGGCGCAAGCGCCGACCCAAACGCGAAAGCAGAAATGGGTGTTGCTCTCACGTACAAAAACCGCGAGAGGTTGACCGACCCAAACAGGCAAAACGCGGGCAAAATCGCTGTCCTTTTGGGTCGGCTGGTTGGAGTTGCTCTCACGTATAGAAACGGCAAGAGGTCGGCACAGTATCTGCGAAACTCAGGCTTTTCATACCTGAAGGTCAAAGTCTATAATGGGTACTACATGTTGTGCCTTGGTGGCTGACACATGACATGAGAGATTGGCGTTTTGAAGGACCAGGAGGGCAACGCTACAGACTTTAGCGTTGTGACGTGCAACAGCAACGCCAAGTGGTCTGGCGTTTCTACCAACGCGGTACAGTTTGGCGTTTTGACTTGCCACGTGGCCGGCTAGCAACGCTGAATAGTACAACGTTTCTACTTTGGTTAGTAACGCCACGAGGTTTGGCATTTCAGAAAGGGTCAGATTATGAAATAGTTTCCGAGAGAGATCATTTTATGTTGAAGATTTCTGACAAGGTCAGAACAGTGATTTTGGCCTGTAAACTGCTAGTCTGCCGTGGTCGTGGGTATCAGCCTCTGGGTCAAGGAACCGACAGGGGATTCTTCGTCTTGGTGGTGGGCACGAACCGCACTTGATTCACTCTCATCGTCTTCCTCCGATGCCATGAGATTCACGGTGTCTCTGTCCCGGGGGTAAGTGCAGTACAGGAGGCCATAGGTCAAAGAGCAGATGGCCATGGGCACCGCCAGCTCCACGTACATCGCCTTGGCCAACGCAGCCGCGTTCCCTCTGTCCATGTCCACGCTCGACTCGGAAGACACCGGCTTGTACCCGAACACGCGCTCCGCCAGAATGCCCACCACCGGCGGCGCGAAGGAGGCGAACACCGACTCGAAGCACTTGTCCAGCGCGTACACCGTCGTCCTCGCCTTCGCCGGCACGATCTCCGCGAAGATGGGGCTGCATATAATAAGCCATTCATTTGGAGTAAGATGATGTTTGTTGTTGCAGGATTGATTGGGGAAGAAATGGCTGGTTTCTGACTGACTTGTTTGTGGACGCGGCGTTCCAGGAAATGGCGAACCCCATGACGAAGAACACGGCCGCGTGCGCCACGCCGGTGGACGGGTCGTTGGGCAGGCCGAGCAGCAGGACGGCGCCGAGCGGGAGCGCCGACGCGGAGCTGATCTGCGCCAGCGCGATCCTCCCGGCGTCGGGGAACCGCCGCGAGACGGCGTCGCCGACGACGCCCCCGAAGAGCGCGCCGAGGGCGGTGGCGAAGAGGTAGAGCCCCGTGATGATGCTGGTCTCCCAGTGCGTGAACCCCATGAGCTCCAGCCACATGGTGGCGAAGTTGAGCCCCGACCAGGCGATGAGGCCGGCGACCCCCTGCGCGACGATGACCTGGAACGTGGGCACCGCGACGACGGCCCTGGCGTCCCGGAGCAGCTCCCGGGCCTCCTCCCTCGCCGACGCCGCGTTCTTGGACTTGGAGTGCGGGTCGGCGGCCAGGAGCCACATGAGGAGCCCCAGCGCGACGCTGATGAGGCCCACGATGTGGAACGCGAGCCGCCAGCCGGGGACGCCGAGGAAGGTGACCGGCGCGAGGAGGACGCCGAAGGAGCCCCCCACGATGGACCCGAGGTTGCAGGTCATCTGCAGCCAGCCGAACGCGGCGCCCCTGGTGTGGTCGTCCGTGTAGTCGGCGACCAGCGAGTTGATGGCCGGAATGACCAGCGCGAGGCCGATGCCGTTCAGCCCCCGCGAGATGGCCATCTGCGCATCGCAAATTAAGTTTCATTCAGTTCAGTTCTTGCGGACACCAATGGCGCAAATCGTCGGCCGGCGCCGTCGCAATTCACAGCTCGCAAAAGAAAAGAAAGTTGACTTCGCCGGTCATGGCAGTTTAATTTCATTCATTTCACGGAAGACAGAGGGGATAATAACCCCCCTCCATTCGGCGGAAGGTAGCTGCGGGCAAAACTGAAAAGGAACCTGGAGGTAGGTGCGGGAGACGGCGACGAGGAAAGTGGCGGCGGCCCAGAGGAAGGCGCCGACGGCGACGACGCGGGCGCGGTCGTGGCGCGCGGAGGCGTAGGCGGCGAGCGGGAAGGAGAGGGCCTGGACGAGCGCGCGGCAGAGGGTGAGGGAGCCGAGCGCCGTGGGGGAGACGGCCAGCGCGGCGCCCACCTCCCGGTACACCGCCGGCAGCAGCACCTCGTCCGCCTTCTCCAGCATCGACGTCAGGTTCACCAGCACCAGCGTCCGGCGCCGCGTCGACGCCGAAGCTTCCGCCTCCGCCTCCCTCATCCCTCCGCCGCCCGGCTAGCTAGCTCGATTTGGCCGGCGAAGAGAAAGAGGCGCCTCCTCCCTCTCGTCTCTTGTCTGCTACTACGCGGGGGAGGAGCAGAGTTTGCAGATCGGAAGCGACATTGACATTGACCCCGAGCGGTGGGAGCAGCTGAGGTGGAGATATGATCCGTGCCATGTGTGTGGGTGCGGATATTCAAGTCAAGAAGGCTGTTTGGTGGTTGCACGTTCCATCCAATCTATCCAGGTATATTCGGTATGCAAGGTTTTTTTTTCTATTTACGGATACCGGCTTTTTTTGGATGGTCCGGAAGAACCGGTTTCCACAGAAATTTCAGCTTTCTTTGTCCAAAAAAATAAAAAAAATCCAAGTGGTTTTGAATTCAACAAATTTTGGTGTAAAAACGCTAAACCAAAATTGTGGAAAAGGGAGACGGTCCCGCGACAACGTGGTAGCAGAGCGCCACTCCATCAAGTCAGGGCATGTATAGGGACCGTATTTAAGATCCTTTTGGACGTTTAAATTAAAATATGTTTAATTTTTTCGAACAACAGGAGTATTTTCCGAGAGCTCAAGTACCATCTAAGGCATCACAACGTGGACCCCTAAACAGACACAGTATCCGTCCGAACAATGATGCGGCAGCCGGCCATTTAACCGTGTTCGCATACACTTCAACCTGGATTTGAGCTAACCGGACGTATTCGTGCAAAAGAGGATGGTTTTCATTTATACTGGACCACACTCGTTACACTTTCCATATGTTTCATTAAACAAAAGCATACAGACCCTAACTTAGCCTAATAACTAATATTCAAAAGCGCCCGTCCTCCAAGTCCTTTTTTTCCCTACCGTGTCCATGCCTGGCGTCCTAGAGCCCTAGGAAATGAAACTACGGTTCCCGACGAGGAAGAGTAAGACACGGCGCATGGACTGGCCCACATGCGACAAAAGGCGCCATTGTCTCCCATGTCCTGCTTTTTCTAGTCGGAGTCCGTGGCCTGGCACTAGTAGAAAACATGGCATTAGTCCCGGTTTCAGAGGGCCTTTGGTCCCGGTTATGCAACCGAGACTAAGGAATCGGGACTAAATGCCCTAACTTTTGGTCCGGTTGTGTTACGAACCGGGACTAAATGGGCTCCACGTGGCCGTTGTGGGGCGGCTAAGCTGGAGGACCTTTAGTCCCGGTTGGTAACACACATGGGAGACGATACCAAACAAATGTTATCATGAGTTCACAAAAAGCACACACAAAGGACAATACCAAACAAATGTGTGGTGTCGTTGCAGTAAACAAATGAATGTATTCATGATTTAACAAACATTCAGTCACCATGAAAATGAAGATCAGTATACGAGAAAGCTAAAATAGCATAGTTAGATATCAGCAAAAAAACATAAGTTATCTAAGGCTTTAGAAAAAAAGAATCATAACAGGAATGCAACCAAAGTTATCATGATATCAAGTTATCACAGGAATGCAACAAAGTTATCAAGGCATTACACTAAGAATTATCACATGGTTGCATCATAATTATTATCCTTCATAGAGGATATGACACATTGGAAACAAACAAGTTAGTAAAGAGTGTCAAGTTGACATCAAAAGAGGGTCACCACATTGAGTGCAACAAATAAGTTATCAGCCTATGAAAAACATAGAATAGCGAAAAAAAAGAAACGAGGTTACATGCTCACCTCCTGACTGCAGCTTGGGGCAATATGAACATGCATAAACTTGTCAAGACCTTGCAGACCACCAAACAGACAGACATTCATGCCAAACTCAGGCTTCAACTGGAAAAAATGTAGCGACAAGTCAGATAAGTAACAACAAAAAACAATGAAAAGAAAATGCAGTTGCAAAGCAATGTGTGAACTGAAAAACATAGATATAGATTACCGGTAGTTTCCCGAATGAAACTTTGTCAGCCTGAACATCCTTGTTGAGGGCAAGAGTTATCAGCTTCTTTGTCCAGACATTGATGGGAAAAGGACCATCAGGCAATACGATGCCAAGTCCACAAAGATCAATCGCATGAATGTACAGTAGCTGATAAGAAAAATACAAGCGTCATGGTAAACATGAATAAAAATCAGACACAAAATGACAAGGAAATGACATATGACAAAAGAGAAGGTAAGAGGAAAGCATCATCACTTACATTGTAGAAGAGAAGGCAACCCCTGGTAGGCTTGCGTTTCAGCAGCGCCTTGTGTGGTTCATCAGCAATAAATTTGGACCAATTGAGATTTTTAATACCATCGATGTCACGCTGCAAGTTGAAATAAAAAAGAAACTGAAGTTCACCGAATGCACCATAAAAAAATATGAAAGTTACCACACTGACATACAGTAAAGTTATCAGGCACACAAGAAAGAAGATGACAGAATTACATAAAAACTTACCAGCACAGCATACCATCTGGGGCTAACTTTGTTGGAGGTGGTCGGGGCAATGACTGTATTCCCCACAAGCAAAAGCCACATACGCTTGAAAGTATCATCAACATTTTCAGAACCCTTTATAAGATCAACAAGATCAGTCATTTTAGGGGCATATCCAAGCTCGCCAAACAACTCAAGCCCTAACTCAATATCAGCTTCAGTAGGGAGGTTGTAACGGACATCCTTCCCTCCACGCGGCACGCCCATAACACGATGCACGTATTCCTCATTGACCGGAAGCCCGCCTCGCCTACAATACGACCACCTCACAGGAATTGGGTTCGTACAGATCAACAAGCCACACACTGAGATTGTTGAATAGATGGTCACACTGTATATTCCGAAGGCTTGTTAAATCCATATCATCAATGGCAGCCTTCCTGTCATCATTCATGCCCTTGCATGCTAGAAGAAGCGAACTGGGTGAGGCTCTGTTCCGCGGAGGAGGGCGTTTCGCCTTTTTCGAAGGAACCTCATCGATTTCATCACCATCTCCTTTGTGCTTCCTCGGCATTGTGTCCCTGACACGTAGGAAAAAAAGAAAGCGAATGAAACCATTAGATGACTTGTGAAAAACTAATATCACAATTAACAACAACATTTATAAAACTGGTGTTTGACAAAGCAATAATACAGCTGATAAAGAAATCAAGCAAACTGCACTTGGTTTGTCACACCTGATAAACTATGGTAAAACAGATGGCACATGTATATAAAAGCATGTGTGACTGATAATTGAGGCACAATGGAATTGGTAAGTTAGATAGGCGGCATCAATTTGATGATGTACAACCAAATTACCAGTGATAAAATTAGCATTCACACATGTTCGTTAATAATCACAAAAATGATGTCGGTAAGCACACAAAAAACAACCAGACCATTGAATAAGAAATGAGCATTGTGTTGCATGTAGTTAGACTAGAAACCTACTGGTAACTACAGAAACATGACAATGGTAAGTGTAACACCATCATCATGATAATTTAACCATAACAAAACACCACCGATAATAACAGTGCTTCAGCATCTGGTAATTTGAGTGCAATGTCATTGGCAAGTTCAATATAAACATCATGATAATTAAACAGAACAAAACATCACAAGAAATTCAAGCATTGTAAACATGCTAATTGGAGCACCACAAAGCCTAATCGATAGACAGACCACATCAAATAAAACCAACATACACAACATTTTGTGAAAAAACTTAGGGTTACTTTTCAGATACTTTTCAAATCCTGAGCCACTAATGCACAACTTAAAATACATAAACACCAAACACTATTCGATGTCCTATCCACATCCACAACAATAACACGAGACCAAAATCCTTATCAGATTAGGCTTTGTAGACTAGAAACCTACTGGTAACTACAGAAACGTGACAATGGTAAATGTAATACCATCATCATGATAATTTAACCATAACAAAACAATACCGATAATAGCAGTGTTTCAGCATCTGGTAATTTGAGTGCAATATCATTGGCAAGTTCAATATAAACATCATGATAATTAAACAGAACAAAACATCACAAGAAATTCAAGCATTGTAAACATGCTAATTGGAGCACCACAAAGCCTAATCGATAGACAGAACGCATCAAACAAAACCAACATAAACAACATTTTGTGAAAAAACTTAGGGTTACTTTTCAAATCCCGAGCCACTAATGCACAACTTAAAATCCATAAACCCCAAACACTATTGGATGTCCTAAAAATCCACATCCACAACACTAACACGAGACCAAAATCCTTATCAGAACCGACCACGCTTACCACCACGAAGACCTATCCACACCCACCAGCCAAATAATTTACCACAAATTGAACCAGATTTCCGAGCCATATTCAACTGGAACTCGAAGGCGACCTAATCTAACCTAATAGGAACAACAACCGGCCAGAATTGAAGGGTCCGAACACCAAAAATCAACGGCGAAGCATGCAGGCGGAGCAACAGGAATCCAGAGCGGGGGCGGGTGTGGGGGTGGGGGAGGGGATCCGCTGCTTAGCGCCGATTCAGAAACTAGAAGCCGGCCTTAATCTAACCTAATGGGAACAACAAACCACCCGATTTGAAGGCTCCGTGCAGCCTAAATCAATGGAGGACCGGCGGGAATGTATGAGCAGAGCAAAACAGAAAGGAAACAAGGGTGGGGAATGCGTTCCTCACCGCAGATTCAGACGCCGTCCGTCGCGAACCGGAACGCGCCACCACCAGGAACCGTCGTGGACGAGGGGGAGGGGGAGCTGATGTCTACTACGCAACCTTCTTCTTGTAGACGTTGTTGGGCCTGCAAGTGCATAGGTTTGTAGGACAGTAGCAAATTTCCCTCAAGTGGATGACCTAAGGTTTATCAATCCGTGGGAGACGTAGGATGAAGATGGTCTCTCTCAAACAACCCTGCAACCAAATAACAAAGAGTCTCTTGTGTCCCCAACACACCCAATACAATGGTAAATTGTATAGGTGCACTAGTTCGGCGAAGAGATGGTGATACAAGTGCAATATGGATAGTAGATAAAGGTTTTTGTAATCTAAAAATATAAAAACAGCAAGGTAGAAAGTGGTAAAGTGAGCATAAACGGTATTGCAATGATAGGAAACAAGGCCTAGGGTTCATACTTTCACTAGTGCAAGTTCTCTCAACAATAATAACATAGATAGATCATATAACAATCCCTCAACATGCAACAAAGAGTCACTCCAAAGCCACTAATAGCGGAGAACAAACATAGAGATTATGGTAGGGTACGAAACCACCTCAAAGTTATTCTTTTGGATCAATCTATTAAAGAGTTCGTACTAGAATAACAGCTTAAGACACAAATCAACCAAAACCCTAATGTCACCTAGATACTCCATTGTCACCTCAAGTATCCGTGGGCATGATTATACGATATGCATCACACAATCTTAGATTCATCCAACCAACACAAAGTACTTCAAAGAGTGCCCCAAAGCTTCTACCAGAGAGTCAAGAACGTGTGCCAACCCCTATGCATAGGTTCATGGGCGGAACCCGCAAGTTGGTCACCAAAACATACATCAAGTGGCACATGATATCCCATTGTCACCACAGATAAGCACGACAAGACATACATCAAGTGTTCTCATAAAAGACTCAATCCGATAAGATAACTTCAAAGGGGAAACTCAATTCATCACAAGAGAGTAGAGGGGGAGAAACATCATAAGATCCAACTACAATAGCAAAGCTCGGGATACATCAAGATCGTGCCATAGAGGGAACGAGAGAGAACACGAGAGAGAGAGAGAGAGATCAAACACATAGCTCTGGTACATACCCTCAGCCCCGAGGGTGAACTACTCCCTCCTCGTCATGGAGAGCGCATGGATGATGAAGATGGCCACGGTGAGGTTCCTCCTCCGGCAGGTGCCGAACAGGCTCCCGAGAGGTTTCGGTGGCTACAGAGGCTTGCGGCGGAACTCCCGATCTATCTTCTGTTCTGGAAGTTTTCGACACGTAGGTATATATGGGTGTGGGGTACGTCGGTGGAGCTACGGGGGCCCCACGAGGCAGGGGGGCGCGCCCCCACCCTCGTGGCCAGCTCCCGTATCTTCTGACGTAGAGTCCAAGTCTATCCGGTGGCTTTCCTTCCAAAAATAACTTCTCCAGTTGATTTCGTTCTGTTTCGACCCCGTCTGATATTCCTTTTCCTCGAAACACTGAAATAGGCATAAAACAACAAAATTTGGGCTGGGCCTCCGGTTAATAGGTTAGTCCCAAAAGTAATATAAAAGTGGATAATAAAGCCCAATATTGCCCAAAACAGTAGATAATATAGCATGGAGCAATAAAAAATTATAGATACGTTGGAGACGTATCAGGAGCGAGAGGGGATTCAAATGGAAACCGCAGCAGCAGAGGAGGAAGAAGTAATGCGGGCGAAGAGGGAGAGGGGGCGAGTGGGGATCGTGCGCATTGGGCGAGACGAGCGGTTTCGGGGGCACTTGTCATCGTCACAGAATCGACGTAACAGCTATCGCCACGCGCAACACGGACGACGCGCGACGTTCGATTCAGATCGATTGGCTATCGCGTCGTACGCGCCTGTTGCTAACGTCCAGTCGGCAGTTTTTTAGCTTTCTCGATAACTATATAAGTAGTATCTCTATATCTATATCTATAGCAATATAAAAGTATTCTTGACGAAATCGTTAACAATTAGCTGCTCGGTTGGCTTGCGAGTAGGTGATTTTTTTCGCGAGAAAACTTCTAATATATCCATCTTCAATCATAGCAGTACAAGGAACACCGGAAATAATAAATAATTATATCTAGATCTGTAGATTCTTGAGTGCAAGCACTCAACATGTCTAGTATGCCATTAATATGATACCAAATCAATAGTACCGAATATCAACGTGTAATTAATGCCATAACATGAAACAAACATGTGTACTCCCTCCGTTTCTAAACATAAGTCTTTTTACATATTTCACTATAGAGACTACATCCGGATGTATATAGACGCCTTTTAGAGTATAGGTTCACTCATTTTGATCCGTATGCAGTCTATAGCAGAATATGTTAAAAGTCTTATATTTAGGAACGAAGGGAATAGTATGGAGGCGATAGTCACATATAATTAGCATACAATTAATATCCTATCTAATATCAACATGTAATTAATATTCTACCAAATATCAATATGCATGTAAGCATTTACTATTATATAGTAGAGCCAGAAATTAGTACTATACTAGTTTTTTAGGGTACTACTAGAGTACTAGTACTAACTAGTAATTGTGTATGTACAATGCACATTAATATCAGACATGATATTAATTGTATTATACATTATTATTATTATCATTATCATTATCATTATCATTATTATTATTATTATTATTATATAGTAGTGTACATTAATATTAATATTAGACAAGATATACATTGTATTATTAAGATAAGATATAAATTGTGTTATTAATGTTAGGTAAGATATCGTTGTATTTCAATATTAGGTAGGATATAATTACTTGATTAATGCTACGTTGATATTAGAAATGATAGTAATTAATGAAAGGTGCTAAACACGTTTAGCGCTTAACACTAGAGTGATGCATACTATTGGATAGAAAGAGTGAGATTTCTTAAATCTCAGCAACTCGTTTTTTATATTGGTATAGATATAGATTTACTTGGGGAAAAAAGGTGGCCTTATGATTGGAGGCATCAACCCAACCCAATACAAAACCGAGGAGCCTGTGGTGACAAAACACTCCTGCCACGATGAAACTGTGAGAGCGAAGCGTCATGCGCATGAAAACTACAGGTGTGCCCCAGCGATAGCAACTATATCCACCCGAACCCGCAGCAAAACCACTTGACCCTTGGTACAGCCAGCAGCTCTCGAGGCCCACCTCCGAGCCCACCATTGCCAGCTGTCAGTACTCACAGATCACGCATTCAAAAGGTCATGAATCATCAACATTATTTATACATCTCATAAAAGTAAGGAGTAAATATGGAAGCTTCACCGTGCAGCTTATTCGGTCGTGAGACACACAAGGGTTTTGACGTGTGGGTTCATCATGGGGTTAGTACCTTTGAAGGACCGGTGGGTCATTACCCACTCAGCATTTGTCACAATTTGGCCATTTCGACTGACAAACCCACTAGCCTAATAGCCCAATAGCCCAGCGCACTGTGTATTTCCTCCTAGTATGTAAGAGAGCGTGACCTAAATTGGTCGGCCGCTGCTTGACCAGACATTTCCCTCCCCTCGGCGGCACTCCCTCCCTCTCGTCGTCGCCGCGCCCTCCGCTCAATGGCCGAATCGGTGCACCCGTCGCGGCATGGCTCCCCTCCCCATTCGCCGCCACCGCCGCCCCCTCCGCTCAAGGGCCCGATCAGTGCACACCATCACGGCGTCGCGCCCCTCCCCTCCGCCGCCGCCGCTTTGTTGCAAGACTTTGATTGAACTACTTGTGTTATTCTTTTGCCAAATATCGTATTATGAGATTTGGATTATGCAGATTTTTGTTTGGAGTGTGCAGTGCACACCCTTGAGATAGTTCATACCATGGGAGTTCCAAACCAAAGGGCGCGCCGAGAGAGAAACCGCGCGAGCGACGACGCGCGCCGCACCGGGACCGATCGGATCGCACGAGGCGGCCGAGTTCTGGTGGGATGGAGCCGGAGAGACCGGGAATCCAGGGGCAAAGCTACTCTTTTCCTTTTCAAAAACCTCCCCCTTTCCTTCCTTCCCTGCTTCATCTCCCCCTGCCCCCTTGCCGCGCCGCGCGACTCTCGTCAATCATCCATGGTTCTCATGGCGGCCGCCTCCGACGACCATCACCACCGCCGCCGCCATCGTGCGGCGAAACGCTCGCTGACTCCGCCCCAGCCGGAGTCCCCGTCCCCGTCCCCGGCCCCACTCGATTGCTTCTCCTTCACCTGGGGCGCGCGACGCCGCCTCCGCTGCTCCACGGACGGCGCCCCCGTCGCCGCGACCGCGTTGCCGTCTCCTCCCCAGCACCCGACCACCCCGTCTCCGGACAAGGAGAAGACGCCCCAGGGCGACGCCGCCGGCTCCTCCTCCCGGCCGCAGCGGTCCCGGCACCTCCGCCCGCTCCGCTACCCCGCGACGCATCCCGCGTCCAGATCAACGGACGCTGGTGCGGGGCAGGCGCTCCACTCGCCCGCCTCGGCGCCTCCGCCGCCGCTGACGGAGCCGCAGCAGCCGAGGAAGAGGGGATTCGCCGTCGCCCTCACCAAACAGGAGATCGCCCGGGACTTCGCCGCCGTCCGCTGCAAGCGCCCGCCGCGCCGCGGCAAGAAGCGGTCCAAAGCCCAGCAGGCCAAGATCGACGTAAGCATCCGATCCTTGACTCACCTGCGATTCCTTCCTTTCTTCCTTCCTCATGCCCGATCTTGGGTCCGGTCCGCCTCGGTGTTTAATTAAGAGATTCTTTCTCGCTCCTTGGATTGGAACTGCAGGCGCTGTGCCCGGGATTCTTCCTCTCGACGGTGGACCTGGACAACTACAAGATCGATGATAATAATAACGTAAGATCGATACTGACACATCAGTTAGGCTGCTGTTGCCAACAAAGTTGGTTCTTTTTCTTCATGTGCGTTTGTTTTCCTCTTGCAGAGGTGATTCATGGCTGCCGTGACGAAGCTTCAGACGGGAGCAACTTCTCAATTGCTCCCATATCTTTTTCTTCCTGTGATGGCTAACATGCCCTGATGCCCATTACTGAATGGTGTTGGTTCTTCTGAGGTAGAGGACAGCAAATTGGGTCTAGTTAGGTCCCTTGAGTGGTTTTGTATACAGATTTCCCTTTTAGAAGAGCTGCCAGAACGATGGGAAAGTTTATGCTTCCCGGTGCTAGCTATGTTGGTTTGGAGTATAGTTCCTGCAGCTTGTAAGAAATGATAATATTCTTATATAATGGGAAGCAGCTATGTTTTGTACATTGTTTAAATTATCAAATAGTGTTGGAATGGCTAATTGGAGGTGAAAGTAATAGGTGCTTCATACTTGTGATATAATAATGCCTGACTAACCATGGCCTCTCTACTTTTCAGCAATAAGTGTAAATCAGGGAAGAATCCAAGCAAATTATCAGATAAAGTTTGCATCTTGTCTTATCTCCTTTTATGTGTAATGTTTCTGAAAGTTTTCTTTCATACTCCCTCTGTAAAGAAATATGAGTAGGGAGTAATTATTGATCCATTTTCCTTGGCTTTTTCAGTTTTTCTGTTCACGTTTCC
This sequence comes from Aegilops longissima, assembly GCA_021605205.1. NCBI lineage: Eukaryota > Viridiplantae > Streptophyta > Magnoliopsida > Poales > Poaceae > Aegilops > Aegilops longissima. The sequence goes on from CM038676.1 coordinate 620,271,586, forward strand.
AAGCATTTTCTGATATATTGCTGCATGACATTCTTACCTCCAGAATGCTTAAACTTGTACAATGCGGTGTTACATTTATTGTTTCTCTGATCTGCATCTTTGCTTTACGGAGAAGGTGGCATGTTCACCCGCCATCACCCTGTTTTACAGTTGTTGGTTCAGACAAAAAATTCTTGAGTATGACAAAGCATTCTGGTTATGAAGTGTTCTTGAGGATGTTTACATGTTTCTCAGGATTTACTGATGGAAGATAGATACTCGTCAGCTCTTTGCTGCATAGCATGACTCTTTGGCAGGCATCTCCCTGGCTCAACTTAGCACGAGACCAGGTTGCATTAATCTCCTGCTTATCTGTGTTCTGTGCACAAAAGTATCTCCATAATTATCCATTCATTTCCTTTTTCTTATTTCACTTCTCTTGTTCATGCTATCTTGCATTTTTCAATATACGAGGAAGCTGGTGCATGCCATTATTGCTTTCATTGTAACAACAATGTCATTATTGCTTTCTGTTTTGCAGAGGAGCTGCCATGTTCAGCAGTCATCCTATTTTTGTAACAGGGTTTACTTGTTGACTGAACCTATATTCGTCGATTTGAAAACAAATTGATTCCTATTGTTCAATAGTACATCACCGTTGTATTTTTTTCCCTTGTATGTTTGCACATTTACCCATTTAGCAATTCAACATCAATAATTTGATGAGCACTATCGATAAGGTTTTAAATCATGCTTTTATGGATTGTGATTGGAGACGGTGAATCTTTTTTCATTTTGAGAACCAGATTCTGGTATTCTGACGATGTAGATGAGCCTGGGAATTTCCGTTTTGTACCTCTTGGTTCATAATCAGTGCGGGGTACTCCTAATCGATCCTTTTTTGAGAGATTGTTCCCATGATCGACCTGAGGATAATGCTTCATGTTGCAAATGTTGATTTCATTGACCCCCATGTTGGATTGATCACGCCTGTATCCACGGGTCGGATTTCTCTTGCATCTTCGTTCTGGTCAAGGTAGAGGCACTCCAGCATATCCCCCACCACCTAGCCTTTCACCGTGTCGATGGTGCCGGCATCTATGTCGATGTCACTATCAATGAGGTCTGGGACGTGGCACGCACGCTAGGCTCTCCTTCTTCACCACCCGCTCCACATTACGTTTTCCGCCCAGGCATGGATGATCCCACCCCGCCGCGAGGTGCTCGTCGTGGTCACACTAACCCTCGTCTATCCCACCCTATTCCTGGACAGCTAGAGAGCAGACAGTCCATGACTGATCGTGCATCCCGTGCTTTCCAGTTCCCTCACTCTGCCACGTTTGGGGACTGCATTGCCATATTCAAAATATCAGCCAAGCCCAAGCTCTTTGCACCTGAGACTTTTACCATTCCCACAATAGACGAGGTTGCACATGAGGATGGGGAACAATGCTGCCTTAAGCCAAAGCTTCTCTCCACCGAAGTGAGACGCCCCCACGCAACAGTGGCCTTTGATGCAAAAACCCTAACCTTCACCTTCTCTGTTAGGATGAGCAACTATAGGTCCTTCTCTGGTGTTATAGTCGTTGGACCGGTTGGCATGGACACTGGTCACTTCCCATGCTTCGATCTGACACGGGAAGTTGAGCGCCATAACTGTCGCTCAATCCTCTTCAAGCTATGGCCAAAAACTTTCTCAGGAGAATTCTGCATCCGCACTCTTCCGTTGCTTCCCGCGGTGGAAAGCAAGCATCCCCCAAAATCATAAGTCCCTAATTCTCTCATCCCAGATGTTGGGCCGCTTCTCACGCTTTCAGGCGTGCCCATCCATCCTGCTCTCAACTCACCGCTGGCCCAGATACAAATCCAAGCGCACCAGGTTCTCAACTCCAAGCCCATCTGCACCAGGCCCTTCACAACCATCCCAGACCTTGCTCCGGGCCTGCTTCCTAGCTGTTTCTTCTCTCCGGTCGCCTGCACTGATATGCGGCACGGGGCATGTGCCATCCTACCCCTTGAGGTTGCCACCAGATTCTGCCAATGCCGAATTCCCCCGCCCCGAGCCCTCTGCTGCTGATAAGCTCTCCTTCCCCCACCACGCTGCAGCTACTTGGGCCAGTTCCCATCATCATCCCCGACTCGTCGCCAGCGGCCGACGCCCCGGCGGCGCCCATGGGGGCTGCTGACGATGCGCATGCTTCTGAAGCCCTTCCAAAAGGGGATCTTGGCGGGCATGCGTTCTCTTCAGGGCCTGCGCCCTCTCCAGGGCGGCGGAGGCCTCCCCTCGCCACAGCCCGCGCATCCGGGAGCTCTACGACGGGGTGCGCATGGACCCCATCGAACGCGCCTCCAAGCGTAAGGCGACAGCCAGCGTTTCTAACGGAGGCCAAGGGGGCGACGTGTTTCGGGGGGAAAGAAGAACAAGGCCAACGCGGCCTCAATCCTGCAGCTCCCCCTCCAGGCAACACCAAGGCCGCTGACCAGGAGCAAAGCCAAGCAGCTTTCTCGTTGTTGCGACCTGAACTTCGAGGCGGTCATCGCTGATGCGGCTCAGCCCTCCACTCCTGAGGGCAGCTCTGCATCGGGTTCATCGGAGTCAACCAAATCTACTCATGAATAGGCAACAACCAGGCATCTTAAGCAGCAAGGGTACCGCTTTCTGTGTCCATTCTAGGCGTGCCTACCTTTCCTCCGACCATGCTATGTCGCTGCAAGATTATCTATTATGTCTTCTGTCCTGTCTAGTTTCAGTTTCAGTAGTTCGCCATTCGTGTCCACCTCTACTCGTCTTAGTTTGTTGTCAGGGATGTTGTTTCAGTTGTTGGGTAGTGTTAGATGTACTCCTGTCCGCTGTCACCGAAGTCATGTAAGCTCTACTGAGCATATCTCAAGTCTAATGAATCCTGGTTCTGTCCCTACTAGTTTCTTGCTCTATATTCTTGTGATCATGCTTCTTCTATCATGAGAATTTAAATTGGAACGTTAGGGGGCTTGGTGATGCTGACAAGTGCTCGCTGGTCAAAGAGGCAATCCTAGCCAGTTGACCGGATGTTGTATGTTTGCAGGAGACCAAGCTACAAGCGGTGGATGCGAGGAAAGTGGCCTCCTTTCTGCCACCAAATCTCCGCACTACCCTCCTTATGCCAGCTTGCGGCACCTCAGGTGGCTTGATGGTGGCTTGGGATGAAAATGTTTTATCCGGTGCAGAGTTTATGAAGAACCAGTTCTGTATTTCAGTGGGTTTCAGGTCGGTTACTAGCTCCTGCTCTTTCACATTATCCACTGTTTATGCGCCATGTGAAGATTCCACAAGGCCTGCCTTCTTTCAAGCTTTGGATCAGGTTTCTGCCAGTATCGCAGGGCCTTGGATTATGCTGGGGGATTTTAACATGTCGTTTCGCACATGAAAAATCAGGGGGCAGGAGAAATTGGCCAGTCATGGACAGTTTCAATGCTTGGATCCAGGAGGCAGCCATGGATGATATAGAAATCACGAATCGCAACTTCACCTGGTCGAATAAGAGAAGGAACCCCACTCTTGTGAAGCTGGATAGGGTACTTGTCAATGCACACTGGAACCTAGGCTTTCTTCACACAGAAGCGTCGGCAAGAACTGCTGTCACTTCGGATCACACCCCAATTGTGGTGGACTTCAATAAGAGTGGTTCAAAGAGCAGTTTTTTCAGGTTTGAGGACCACTGGATTCAAATGCCGAAAGTCAAGGAGTTGATCGCTCGTGAATGGCCAAAAGAAACAAGACATTTTGCTTCTGCTTTCACCAGATTCAGTCACAAGCTGAGAAGATTGAGGGCGGCAATCAGTAAATTGAATAGATCAAGTACTCGTATTGCCCTAATCCTTGATAACTGCAAGCATGTAAATCAGTACCAGGATCTTGTCGAGGAAAGGAGGAGCCTTTCAGCACTGGAATTCTCCCTCGGAAAGCATTCTGCTGCAAAGGCTCAACATGTTATTTTGTGGCAAACAGCTACTTGGAGGCGTCGAGCAAAGATAAAGTCCTGTGTGCTAGGCGATGAGAACACACGGTTCTTTCATGCAGCCGCCAACTGCCACCACAGACGCAACAAAATCAGAATGCTTGGAGATGAGGGGACCGCTTTCTTTGACGATGAAGCTAAGCTCTCTATCGCGTCTGCTTTCTTTGAGAACATCTTCGGGCATGAATCTGCATCGCTTTCTTCGGTGAATATTCATCAACTATACGAGCCTGCCAACTTGCAAGCGCTCGAGGCCACATTCACATGGAAAGAGGTGGCTAATATTATACGGCGAAGGCCCAACAATAAGAGCCCGGGACCTGATGGTTTTACTAACGAATTCTACAAAGCCTTCATACCTATCCTCAAAGACGACCTGCTGCTCCTCTTCCAGGATTTCTATGATCAAGTATCTGATCTGCAGGGAGTGAATTTCGCAAATATTGTCTTGATACCAAAAAAAGACAATCCTGTGGATATAAGAGATTTTAGACCAATCTCATAGCCTGCCTCCCATTTACAGAGACTGATACCCGAGCTGGTGCATCAACTGCAGTCAGGGTTTTTACAGGGAAGGTGTATAGCAGAGAACTTTGTTCTTGCAGCAGAGCTCGTTCAGCAGGCAAAGCTTAGGCGCAAGCCGATGATGGCCTTAAAGTTGGATTTTCGCAAAGCTTTCGACACTGTCAGCTGGGAAGCACTCCTGCAAATCCTTTCTGCCAGGGGTTTTGGAGAACGCTGGATCAAATGGATCTCCGCTATAATGACGTCCAGTACCTCCAAAATTCTGATCAATGGTTCTCTAGGACGAAGCATCAAGTCTAAAAGCGGGCTAAGGGAGGGGGACGCTATCTTGCCATATTTGTTCATCTTGGTAGCAGATGTGCTGCAGCAGCTATGCCGCTTAGAACACAGCTCAGGGAGATTAAAACACCCTTTGGGTGTGGATGCTTTCTTTCCAATACTTCAGTATGCGGACGACACACTTATATTATTCCAGGGGGACGTTGAACAAGCAAGGATCATCAAGCAAGTTTTACAGGATTTCTCCTGTTTTACGGGGATGCAAATAAATTTCTCAAAAAGCACTCTGGTGCCTATCTGTGTGGACCAGGATACCAGTACGGAAATTGTCGAACTGTTGCAGTGCCCGATATCAGCCTTCCCCTGCACTTACCTTGGACTCCCGTTATTGTTTCACAAAATCTCACATGGTCTTCTAATCACAGTCATACACAAGGTGGATAAGCGCTTATCAGGATGGCTTGCAACTTTTCTATCCCGGGGAGGCCGAGTTACCCTGATAAACTCAGTCTTGGCGTCCATTCCCAATTACTTCATGGCCTGCTTTATCTGGCCAAAGAAATCAATGGACAAGTTGGAAATTTTTTTGAGAGGCTTCCTTTGGCAAGGTAAGAACTCGGCTAAGGGCGGACATTGCTTGGTTGCATGGGAAACAGTGATCTCACCCAAGAATAATGGAGGATTGGGAATTAGAGACCTCAGGGCTCATAACATGGCAATGATATGCAAACTCATGTCTAATATTCTGCAACACAGTGAAGTCCCATGTTTCAACTGGTTTGTCTCACAATATTGCCAGAAGAAGATCCCAGCTCTCAGAAACAACAGAGATACCACCATGTGGAAATGTTTGAGAGCCTCGTTGCACCTCGTCCTTCACTCAAAGCAGTGCAAAATTGGAGACGGCACACGGATTTCCTTTTGGTTCGATCATTGGCTACCATGTGGCAGGCTACGGTTTGCCTTCCCTGTGCTGTTCTCCTTTGCTTCGTCCAAAAACTGCACGGTGGCCTCGCAATACAGGGAGGGACGATGGGCACTACAGTTACACCCGAAATTATCCAACTCGGCCACGCTCGAGCTGCAAACCTTGCTTGATGTTCTACATTCGGAGCAACCAGACCCGTCCCGGGGGGATACAAGAACACCGACGGCAATGAATGGAAAGCTCTCGACCAAGTATTTATCAGGCTTGCTATCCCTTAGAGGTGTGGACTGCCAACTTGCGCCAAGCATATGGGATCATATCATTCCAAAGAAGCATAGGTTCTTTCTTTGGATAGCACTCAGAGGCAGATTAAACACTAAGGACAACATGATGAACAAGCATTGGACGACCATCGCGCAACATAATGGGTGTGACATATGCCCAGCAGTGGAGAGCATCGATCATATCATCCTGAGATGCAAGCTGGCGGACAAAGTGTGGAGCAGGATGGGACTGCTTGCATCGGCCCTTGCGGCGCCTTATTTGCAGGATTTCTTGTGCTGCCACCCTCCAGCTGCTTCTTACGGGAGGCTCTGGAATATACTGTTCGCGGCAGGTGCTGTTGGATTATGGAAGGCGAGGAATGCCCGGGTCTTCAATAATGATTGATGGCATGCCACACGAACACTCCATGAGGTCTCTGATCTTCTTAGGTTGAAGATCGCTCTGCAATTAGAACCTGGGCCGATCACCTAGTAGCTTCCTAGAAGTATCACCCCCTCCCCCCCCCCCAAACCCATGTAATCTTTCACGGGCTTGGTGGTGGCCGGATGCACTCTCAGTGCACGCTTACACCACCTTCATGTAATCGGCCTTTGGCCGCTCGGGTCCTTACCCGTTTTGAATGCATAAGGTAGAAATTTATCTACCTTTTCTTTCAAAAAATTGACCCCCATGTTGTGTTGTGGTCGCTGTGAGTTTATCCAGCATGTTACTGTTTTGTAGTTCTGGACTTCTGGTTCATGTGAGTTTATCCATCATGTTATGTACTGTGCTGCAGTTCTCTTGAAATGCCATACTACAGCTGTTCAGGAAGCAGCCTGAAGGCTGCTGTGTCAACCTGTTGATAGCATGCATCAGGTCATACATGGTTTGTCACCTATAATGTCCTACTCCCAGGTCAAGGCCATCTGAACTGGTTAACAGTTAGTTGTGTACTTCTGTTCAACGGTTGTTCGATCCGACACTGATCGCGGCTCAGTGAGGTGACCGAGAGGAACATCGAGCTGTGGTTGGGCTCCATCGAGCTCGACTACATCGGCCCTAGTTGCCTACATGGGCTCATGTTGGTCAAGATTCGAGGACAAACATCACCAGATCAACCTGGCAAAACCTTTATCCACCACCTAATCCAAACATTAGAAAATGAAAGAACTGCCTGTTAGCGCACAATTGTCTTAAGGGTTAGCGAGTAAAAAAGATAATGATGCTAATTGACACCTTGTGAAGTCTATCAATACCAATCATCACGTGGCACCCCGGCCCTAAAGGTAAATGGAAAATGAGCAGTGGCAGGAGAAATGACTAAACCCATACCCAGACGCCAAAAGCTGACTGAAGACCAGTCTTCACAATAAAATTTCTCACAAACAGTATATACATTAAAATACTTCGACATGTACTCCTGAGCACCAGCTTGGGACAACTGAATGTCATTGACTTGGACCAGGACCTTCATTGTACGACGCCAGATGAAACACCAGCTTCAATATTACCCGGGCAGGAGACATATCATATATAAAATTGGACATGGCTAATAGGTGCTTCATACTTGTGACAGAATATAATGGCCGACTAACCGTGGCCTCTCTATTTTTCAGCAATAAGTGTAAATCCATGCAAATTATCAGATAAACTTTGTATCTTGTCTTAATCTCCTTTTATGTGTAATGTTTCTGAAAGTTCTCTTCTACAATATCCATCCATTTTCCTTGTCTTTCTTACTTTTCATGTTCACATTTCCAAGCATTTTTTTGTTATATTAAGAACATCTGTTGCATGCCATTCTCGCTTTCAGAATGCTTATGCTTGTAACTATGGTGTTACATTTGTTATTTCTCTGACCTGCATTTTTTGCTTTATGCAGTAGCCATCACCCTGTTGAACAGTGTTTGGTTCAGATAAAATGTTCTTGAGTATGACAAAGCATTGTGGTTATAAATTGTTCTTGAGGATGTTTACATGTTCCTTGAAGTTGCTTTCGGGATTTACTGATGGAAGATGGATGGTTAGTTGCATTGCATGAGTCCCTGGACCAACTTATCTCTGCCCTACGGGAGACCAGGTTTTTTTTAGGATCACCGGGGGATGAGTCCCTCCACCTGAATATATTACTCCAAGTGGCCATTATGCCAGAAAGTGATCCAGTTTATAAGGGAAACCAGATCGAAAACCTAAACAATTTGACCCCGTTTATAAGGAAAACAAGGCTGAAAACCGTACAAGTAACAAGGTTACAAGAAGATGAGAAGAGAAGGGTGCCCACCAAAGGCAGGACATAGCTAGCAGACCAACAAGACCATCACCATAAAAGATACAAGTAGTTGTGGGGTGATGTCGAGCGACACAATACTAAGACTTTGCAGGGAACCTAACGCACCGCACTGGCGTGCATACCGAACCCATGGCGCAACAGCGGGAGACCAGGTTGTATTATCTCCCGCTCCTTTGTGTATTGTGTACAAAAGCATGCCAATAACTATCCAAGCCTTTCCTTTCTATTATTCCACTTTTCTTGCATTTTTTTGTATGCATAAGGAAGCTGGTGCATGCCATTCTTGCTTTCATGACAGTAATACTGATTACAATGTGATGTTAGAGTTGTAATTTCTCTGATCCGCCATTCTGCTTTGCCGAGGAGCTGCAATATTCAGCAGCCATCCCATTTTTGACAGTGTTTATTTGTTAACTGAACTTATGCCCATTCTTTTATTGGAGCTGAACAAAAATTGATTATTAGTGTTCAAGAGTATATTGCTGCTTCGTTTTTTTCTTTCTATGTTTGCACATTTAGCGATTCGACATCTTATCAAATGCAATTCAGGAGTACATTGATGGTTCAGATTATCACATTTAATTATAGGTCATTTTAAAGATTGTTTCCACGATTGACCTGACGACAATGCTTCATATTGCAAATGATTGATTCGCATGTTGTGTTGTGGTTGCTGCGAGTATCATCAAAGTTATGTTGCTGTGCTGCAATTGCGCTTGCTCAGAAATGCCATACTGCACTTGCCCGCAGCATTCAGAAGTCTTGCTTTCATAAAGCAGATGCTGATAACAATGTGATGTTACAATTCTTATTTCTTTGATCTTCCATTCTGGTTTGCCGAGGAGTTGCAATGTTAAGCTGCCATCACACTTAATAGCAATGTTTATTTGTTAACTGAACTTATGCCCATCCTTATACTGGAGCAGAAGGCAAATTTATTATATTCTCCAGAACACGCAAAAGGCTTGAGTGTCATTATATCGAGTGAAAGGAGAGCTATACACAAGAGGGAGAGTACACTGACAACACCAAAAACACCACCGCTTACATAGAAGCTCACATCCACCGAACAGCCTACTCAACCTATCTCTCTGAAAACCCTGCCTCTGCTTGCTTGCCTATGTAGCAAAAAGTCTGCACGAATCTTACTTGCCACTTCTGAAGCCAAGCTGGATTATTATGTCCAAGAGTAAATTGCCACTTCGGGTTTTTCTCCATGTTTGCACTATGCGAATAGGCGAAAGCGTCTTACCCATCGTGGGAGCGCTGTTGCGTGTTATAAAGACCAGGGGCGCACCTCCCTGGGATAGCGCATACAGCTGGGATTACAATCTTGACAAAGAAGAAAGAGGTAGAGATAAGGACTATGGTTACAAGATAAATGTCCTTCCTAACTACCTAATGTATATACGCAAGTAACGTATCCCTGTCACGCTACAGAACTATGTTTAACACCCTCCCTTAATCAAAACTTTATCAAGTTGAGATTATGTTTTAAGTCTTCAAAGCTTCTTGTGGGAAGAGGTTTTGTGAATCCATCTGCTATCTGATCCTTGGAATGCAGAAAACGTATGTCAAGCTTATTCTGAGCCACTCGTTCTCTGACAAAGTGAAAATCAATTTCGATGTGTTTGGTCCTAGCATGAAACACTGAATTGGCAGACAAGTATGTAGCACCCAGATTATCACACCATAAACATGGAGCTTGAGTACTTTTTACACCAAGTTCCTTCAGCAGTGATTGCACCCATATGATCTCAGCTGTGACATTTGCCAATGCTTTTTATTCTGCCTCTGTACTGGATCGAGAGACAGTTGCCTGTTTTCTTGCACACCTTGAAATTAAATTGGGACCAAAAAATACTGCAAAGCCACCAGTGGACCGCCTCTCATCCAGGCATCCCGCCCAGTTAGAATCTGAGAAAGCACTCAAAAGTGTAGATGATGACTTACTGAAATTCAGACCAATATTAAGAGTGTTCTTGACATATCGAACTATACGCTTTGCAGCAGTCAAGTGAACTGTGGTGGGTGCATGAAGAAACTGACAGACCTTATTAACAGCAAATGAGATATCAGGCCGTGTAAGTGTCAAATATTGAAGTGCACCTACCAGACTCCTATATCTTGTACTGTCATCTTGACCCAAAGGCTGCCCTTCTGTAAAGGATAACTTTTCTGAACTGGATAGTGGAGTAGGTGAGGGTTTACACCCTTGCAAACCATCCTTTCTTACCAGATCTGTTGCATACTTTTCCTGAGAGAGATGAAGGCCATCCTCATGTTTCTTCACTTCTATCCCTAGGAAATAATGCAATTCTCCAAGATCCTTGAGAGCAAACTCTACACTTAGATCCTTCAACAGTCCTGTGATAGCCTCATTAGATGAACTGGTGACAATAATATCATCAACATAGATGAGAACAAATATGTGAGTGTTGCATTTGTTGTAAATGAACAAAGAGGCGTCAGACTTTGAAGGAATGAAGCCAAGTGCTTGCATTTTGTGACTCAACCGTGAGTACCACACTCTAGGAGCCTGTTTCAATCCATATAAAGTTTTGTCAAGCTTGCATACATGAGAAGGTGCATTCTTGTTTTCAAACCCAGGAGGTTGTTTCATGTACACTTCCCCTTCCAGAACACCATGCAAAAACACGTTCTGTATGTCTATCTGTCTGAGACTCCAGCCCCTGGAAACAACAATGGACAAAACAAGACGGATAGTGGCAGCTTTTACAACTAGACTAAAGGTATCCTCATAGTCTATGCCATACCGTTGTTTAAACCTTTTGCTACAAGTCTTGCTTTGTAACGATCAATGGTTCCATCAGATTTTCTCTTAATCCTAAAGGCCCACTTGTAGTCAATGAGGTTTTTACCTTGTCGTGGAGGAACCAAGTGCCATGTGTTGTTCCTCTTTAAGGCCATGTACTCTTCTTGCATTGCTTTCTTCCAATTTTCATCACCAAGGGCTTCTTCAAGTGAATGTGGTTCACCTGTGGAACAGATCATCCCAAATTTTGTCATACGTTTGTAATTTGTTGGTTGTATTACCCCTTGTTGAAGACGAGTGCATCGTGACGTGGTTGGCTCCGGCGTAGAAGATCCCATGGGAGCTGCAGTTGCTGATCCCGAGGTGGATTCAGGAGGATCTGCAGCAGCCGCATCAGGAACAGAGGCTGGATCCTCTGTGCGCGGGGACGAAGCAGCGATATGAGGCAGAGTCACACGCGCCACAGAAGATCCTGCCGGATGAGGCTCATCACGCGGCAATGATTGGGCCGGTCCCTCGCGCGCGCCAGGCGTGGTGCCCGTGCCAGTTGGCCGCCGCAGATCCCGCCGCTTGTAGCAGACAGGCTGGACAGGAAAACGTCCGCCCGTGGGCCCTGGCGAATGCGGGCCGTCGCCTCGACCGCTGGCTGCCGCGTGGCGCGGCGGGCCGCCGCTGGACGCGCAGCAGCGGCGGGTGCGGGGAGTAGCGGAGGGCGCGGAATCCGGAGGAGATGGGCCTGACCGGTCTGCAGGCGGCGATCCCGGAGCGGATCCTGCTGTCAGGTTTGCCGCGCCTGCAGGCATCGATCCCGAGAGGGATTTGCTCCCCAAATCCTGGCACATGAAATATGGCCCTGTTGGGCGATTTTCTTCACTGCTTTCAATTCCGTTTTCTTCAGCGTGGCTTCCTGTATCATCACACAACTCATGCAAGGTGGTGAGAGGGTTAGTCACAATAGAATCATTAGAGTTATACTCCCCATGATCAAAGCCGGTTAGATTTGGAGGCAAAAGAAGAATTTCTTTCCGAAGTAAAGCGTCGGCATTTGGATGTAGATCAACAAAAGGAAACTTAGTTTCATCGAATACAACATCACGGGATATGTAAACTCGACCAGTAGAGACATCTAGGCATTTGACCCCCTTCTGTTGTGAGCTATACCCAAGAAAAACACATTGTTTCGAGCGAAACATGAGTTTGCGAGAGTTGTATGGTCAGAGATTAGGCCAACAGGCGCACCCAAAGACACAGAGTGATGTATAGTCGGGTTTGACATGAAGGAGCCGTTCGGTGGGTGTTTCATTGTTGATGACTCGACTAGGGAGCATGTTGATAATGTGAACGACCGTAAGAAAAGCTTCGTCCCAAAATTTAAGGGGCATGGAAGCGCTGACAAGAAGGGCTAGACCAACCTCAATATGTGCCTATGTTTGCGTTCGGCAGATCCGTTTTGTTGGTGAGCGTGGGGGCATGACACATGATGAGATATGCCAAGTGTTTGAAAGAAGGAGTTGAGCTTCTCATACCCCCCACCCCCCAGTCGGATTGGACAACAATAATTTTGCTGTCAAACCTGTGTTCTACAAGTGCTTGAAATTTTTTGAACACTTGAAAAACATCAGATCTTTTCTTGAGAAGGTAAATCCAAGAAAATTTGCTATAGTCATCAATGAAGTTAACATAGTATGTGTGTCTACCAACCGAGGTGGGGGCAGGACCCCAAACATCAGAAAATATCAATTGCAAAGGTTGAGTAGAAACACTAGTAGATATGGGATAAGGTAATTGATGACATTTTGCTCTTTGGCAAGAATCACAAATAGTTTCAATATTCTGCTCACCAATAAATCGGAGTTTATTTTTCCTAAGCAAACGTTCAACTAAAGAAAAAGAGGCATGTCCTAAACAATCGCGCCATCGTGTGGATGAAAGATTAATAGCACCACAAGCTTGTTTATTTGATCTTCTAAACTTTGGAATCAACGGGTAAAGCCCTCGAACACATCTACCTCGATAGAGAACTTTCCTCGTGGCCTGATCCTTGATCAAAAAGAAGAAAGGATGGAACTCAATGAACACATGATTATCAATAGTAATACGATGAACGGAGAGAAGATTTTTGTTGGCACTAGGAACATGCAAAAAATTTCTAAGATGAATCTTGCGAGAAGGGGTACGTATAACCGAATGACCTATATGACTTATCCTCATACCTACACCACTTGCCGTGTGGATTTGATCTTTTCCATGATATTTCTCACGAAGAGTCTGTTGGAGATATGCCCTAGAGGCAATCATGTATGTTGATATTTTCTATGTGTTTATGAATAAAGATAGTCCTTGGACATTATCAATGATGTGTATCAGCAAGTACGTGACTTGTTTGTGGGACTATGCATTGTATGATGACTGTCCTAAAAGGTCCCTAGTCGAAAGGGCTGTGTGGACGCGCAACCGACTAGACTAGCATATGACACGGTCGATGGCTTGGTCTCACTAGCCATGGAGCATTGGATGCTAACCGGATAATATGGACTTGGAAAGGTTTGGTCGGATTCGACGTAGTTGGATCTGAGTCGAGATAAGGTCCGAGTCGGACAGACCCAACTATGAGACGCAGGGATATGCCATCTGTGAGTCTCTAGTACAACATACGTTCTATGTCCTAAGACCTGAGCTGACGCATGTACTTGGGATGGTGACAGACTTGCTTTGGGCCGACCAAACGCTACTCCGTGACTAGGTAGTTACAAAGGTAGGTTTCGGGTTTGTCCAGTCCCAGGCTGCGAGACATGGTCGAGCAAGATGGGATTTGCCCCTCCGATCAGAAGAGATATACTCTGGGCCCCTCGTGTGATCCGACCAGGAACAACATGGCCATGCGACAAGGATTATGAGATAATCCAGATTGTGGTCGGCATCACTGGAACGAGAAAGAGGTCGAGCTAGCACAAGGATGACAGTCTCGCCTTGAGCCCGACAACGTATATCGTGCGGCAAAGGGAACAGAAGTGTGACACGTTGTACAGGTTCGCCTAACCAGCTTCATAGTCTGCTTGGTGGTCGGCACGCCTTGCTAGAGGCCGCTACCAACCGTGCAGGTCGGAGGTGATCCAAACTGTGACCAAGCCGACTTGAACCTAAGGGGTCACGCGCTTAAGGGAAGGAACCTACAAGGTCGGTTCGTAGGACACTGGTCGGATGTGATCCGAACTGGACTAGGAACGTGACCGAGTAGACTTTGGGCTTTAGGGTCCGTGCGAGGCCCAAGTGTTGAGCCCGCGACGGGCGCCTATATAAAGTGGAGGTGCGGCACACTCATGCGGTTGATCGCTTCGGCTGCGACTAGAGTTTGCATGTGTTGCGAATAGCCACCTCCACTCGCCGCCGACTGTGTGATCGGACCTAGCAGTCCGCCGCACGGTGTTCCTCCTGCACGCGCGGATACCTTAGAGGCGGTGCACTTGCGCCGCTCTGGCGAACTCGTACGTGGGATCGGACGACCGGCTGTTCGAGGGAGATCGGATGAGGAGGAGACGATCCATGCGGACACACTGCCCCACTCTTCTCCCGCTACACGGCACTGCGCGTCTAGTGGTAACGAACTGTGATCCATCTCCTGTAGCATGTTCCTGGATGTTCTGCGCGTAGGAAAATTTTAATTTGCAGTCGACGCACCCTACCGTAGAACCCAACATAGTCACCTTCTCAAGCTCCCCCGTGAGGTGGTTGGTGGCGCCACTGTCGAGATACCAGTTAGTATCGACGCCATAGGACCCATCAGCGGCGGCAACAACTTTGTCATCTTCATCAGAGGAGGCTTCGTCTTCATCGAAGCGATACCAACAGTCCTTGGCTATGTGGCCAGGCTTGCCGCAGATCTGGCAGCATACAGCATCAGGACATGATCTGCCCGAGCCACCACGCTGCTGCCCCCGCCGCGACGACCCCTGTTGTTGGTGAAGTTGGGGCGTCCGCCGCGGGAGGAGTTGCTGGAGCCGCCACCACCTTGCTTGCCCTTGTGTCGAGGAGGACCGCGAGGACGAGATGAGTACCCGCCGCGCCCGCGAGTGGCGGCGTTGGCCGAGGACTTGAAGCCACCGCTGGTGCTGTGAAACGAGCCACGCCCTGATCGAAGTTGCTCAGCATGGCATACATCTCATCAAGGGAGACCGGCGTGACACGGGCGTCGAGGGCGGAGACGAGGGGCTGGTAGTCCATATCCAGCCCACGCAGCAGGTAGGAGATGAGCTCATCGTCCTGGATGGACTTGCCGGCCGCGGCGAGTTCATCGTCAAGGCCACGCATATGAGCGTAGTATGCGGCAACCGATTGGGTGCCCTTCTGTGCATTGATCAAGGCAGTGCGAATATTGTTGACGCGACTCAAGGATTGAGAAGATAACATGCCTGCAAGCGCCACCTAGAGGGCATGCGCGGTGGTGACCGTGGTCACCGCGATCAGCACTTCTTTGGAGAGGTTGTTGAGGAGGTAGCCGAGCACCTGCTGATCCTCCCTCACCCAGATGGGGTGGAGAGGGTTGAGCTCGGATGACTCCTTGCCGTCCTTGTCCTTGGTGACGAGGAGGCGGGTGGGTTCCGGCATCGTTCCATCGACGTAGCCGAAGAGCCCAGCTCCCCTCAGCTGCGGCGTAACTTGCGTTCGCCACAGGACGTAGTTCGTCCAGGAGAGTTTCTCCGTGACCTGGCCGCTGAGATTGCTTTGGGCAGCGCTGGAGGAAGACATGGCTTGGGACTATGGAGCAGCTAGGGTTTTGGAAGAGGAGTCTCTGATTACCATGTGCGGATAGGCGAAAGCGTCTTACCCATGCGTCTTACCCATCGTGGGAGCGCTGTTGCGTCCTGACCAGGGGCGCACCTCCCTGGGATAGCGCATACAGTTGGGATTACAATCTTGACAAAGAAGAAAGAGGTAGAGATAAGGACTATGGTTACAAGATAAATGTCCTTCCTAACTACCTAATGTATGTGCGCAAGTAATGTATCCCTGTCACGCTACAGAACTATGTTTAACATGCACATTTAGCGGTTCGGCATCTTATCAATCTGTTTTTGATGGACAGTTGGATTAGTGTTATGCCGATATGTTCTTGATCCATTATGATGGGGGATGGTGATAGTGTTTTTTTTTGGTTTTGAGAACCTGATCCTGGTAATCTAACAATGTAGTTAATCCTGATAAGTTTTTTGTTCCTCTTGTTTATTATTATCAGTGCACTGACCTTTTTTAAGTCTTCATGTCGCAGATGATGACTTCATTGATTCCCCGTGCTGTGTAGTGGTTTACATGAGTATTCATCATTTATATTACTATGCTGCAGTTGTGCTCTCTTGTTTAGTTAAGTCTAACTGACAAGTCCTGAAGTTGGATCAGTCTGGTTTTGTTAATCGACCATCTTGAAAGTATTATTACTCGCAGTTTGAATTAGAAAGTCATGTGTCTTCTTTACTTACTTAGATAGTAGGACTGCTAACCGAAACTCATTTGATCAATCTGTTGTAGGACAGCTGCTGCTGTTGTCGAGGCTAGAGACGAGTCTGAAATTTCCACGACTATACCAGGCTATGCTCTGCTGTGTTGAGCCATTGCACACCAAAAAAAAAGGATCGTAGGAGAGGTGGTACCTCTCAATAACAACAGTCACCAAATTATGATAGCCTCTGCTGTGTTGCGCAAGAAACGTACAAGCATCCTATATTACCTGAATGTTGTTTAGAGGAAGTCACAGGACAGCAAGAAGTGCAATTTGACATTTCAAAAAAGAGGAAATAGACAGCACAACTGCAGCACTGTAACATAACTGATGAATGCCCACATAAATCACAGCACAACAAGGGCAACCAATGAAGTCTCACTTGCAACATGAAGACTTAAAAAGGGTAAATAAATGTGGCAGTGATAAATCATGCAGATAATTAATCATGTAGAAGAAGAAATATTAAATGGATGTAAATAAATGTGTTAGTGATACAGTGGTAAAAAGTGAAAGGAAAAATATTAGTCTTATTTGAATGGATCGCTCTCAAAGACCACAATCATTGCCTTACAGTTTATAAGAATTTGTAGCAAGTCCACTAACGTTTTTGGCCGACATTTGAAAATGCTTGAGGCCATGAAGATGGGATCATGGAACCAAATGCAAAGGAAACTCATCAACTGACAACATGATCGACGGAATATTCCATACACACATTGAAGTACTTGCAAATAATATATTAGAGACAATATACCTAGAAATCATTTCTCGACTTCTTGTGAACTAGTTCATCTTTAATACCATAACAACTTCAAACAAATCAACACCATCATCTCATATATATGTATATATAGTAGTAGGATGCAGGCACATTAACTCTACATCAGGCCACGAGGTAAGCATCTAGCCATCATTGGATGACCCAAAGATAGTAAGATCAGCCTTGACGACGCAGTTCGATTCTATAAGATAGCCTCTGGACAGATCCTGGAGTTCCTTGAGTGGCAAGAAGTCGTACCATGACCAGCCTTCTCGACTTAAAGACACCAAGAGACCTGCCATCACCAGAAAAGTAAGATGGAACTGTAATTATCAGGGGGTTACAAACAGTAATTCGCACACTGCGTGATAGTTGCTAAGGACAGCTGAACCTGAAGTTATAGTGAAGTATTTCCCATTCTTTTGGTCCAAGATGGACAGAGCCATTTGAATCACCTTCCTGGACTCGATAAAGAGCTCATCCGAGGACTCTGGGTACAAGCCCAAGGCAAGGCAATCAGTACTGCACCTGTCACCACGCGGATACATGCCCATGTACCTGTTGACAAGAATGGGAAGTGACACTTCAAATACAATTGCGTACCCGTGAGAATGTATTTGAAGAATGTGGTTAGTTATGAAATCAGAAAGTTGTGGCTGAGCTTCTGTGTAGGCAAGTACACCCATTAACTTTGAACATGACTTGGCAGTATTAGAATTAGTCTTACGATTATACATAAGATCTAAGAAAGACATGACTACAGTACAATTTGATAATAATTTTACTGTAAATATAGTAGAAGTAGAGTTCTTTGGTTCCATTCTTAAATATCAAACTAAAATGTCCAACTGGAATATCTCAGGTGACAGTAGACCTTGCCTTGCACAAAGACATGGCCATCGGCCATCGGTAATGTCCGTTGAACTAAAAAAATGCTTCTGGCCACTATGAAGTGACTACTAACAAGGTATGTTAAGCTAAAGCATATGTATAAGGAATAATGTCAGATAATACATGCCTAGTATTTTTACAGAGAGGAAATTTGTGATGCAATTGGTAACAAGTGAATACCATTTATGCCCGCCAACTTCAAATGTAGGAGAACGGACAAAGCGCTGAGAGTCCAATTCAAGGAAATTGTTCATGGTCCAAGTGTACGTCCCTTTGATGAATCCCTTCTTCTGGACAAAGAGATTCTGAACTGTGGTCGCCTTCTTCTGAACCACCAGAGACTTCATTTCAGGAGAAGAGACATCAATTTTTAATATCTCCACACCAAAGACACAACTATCATCAACTAGAAAAGCAGATGATTTCAGTAGCTCTTCAAGAGGAATCAAGCATTCCTTGTTTGAGTAGGTATTCTTGACATCAAAGTTGTAGCTAGCTGTGTTTAGGTAAAAGTTGAAAATTAGAGAAAGAAAAACTTGAAAATATCCCAAATAACATATAATCAGCCTTTTCCCGCAAAAATATATATAATCAAAGTTAAGCCTTTTAGGAGAGATCAAAGTAGTGCAATTGATCCAAATAAAGATTCTCAAAAAGAGAACATGCATATGTACTCTGGAAGGTTGTTCAAATCAAAAGAGTCTCAAGTGTGACACACAGTACATAAGGTCGATGGATAAACTTAACAGCGAATAAAATATGAAGCGACTTGTTAATGGGAAAAGAGTCTCAAGTGTGACACACAGCACATAAGATCATGTTACGGCATTTATAGGTATTGATTTGTAATGACGGAATCTATAGCTCTAACTAGTAATGCACTCAAGACTATGGACTCCCAGCTAATATGATGGATGTACTTTTTTTGTGGGGAAATTGGATGGATGTACTTGAACAAACACATTCACGAGTCTTACCTTTGCATCCACAATATATTCCTTTTGAATGGTTGAATATTGATAACTCAAACACTGCATGCACCGTGTGACCTGGCTCCAAGCCTCCCCCCACTATCACAAGAGAAAGAGCAACATATGGATTTTCTTTATCATCTTTTTTGTGATTTGGAGTCCCTTGAAAATCTTGTTTGTGCTTTGGAGTCACTAGCAGGCACCTGTGAAGGGAATTGAAGAAAAACGAAGTAAGTCTAGAAAGTCATAACTGAATCAATATAGGCTTAATTTCTTTTTTTTTCGAAAAGGGGGTGATCCCCGGCCTCTGCATCATAAGCTTAATTTCTTCACTTGATGCATCCTATCAAGCTTCAATATCTGGCTGTTTTCATGGGTTTGCGTGATTGTGATTGATATTTCAACCTGACTGAAACATGACCGTATGATATTTACACATCTAATACGTTAATTTTGTAAAGATCCTTATGCGTTATGATGCGTACCACTTTGTACCCAGAGCAGTGAAAAATAGAAGATAGGACCGAGGTAGCCTTCGTCTCAAGTAGCGCTGAGAAGTCATGCACCTTCCATTCTAAATCTGGAACATGGGTCTTTCCTAGACGCGCAGGAGCTGAAATTTGACAAGTACATAAATCAAAATTATATAACAGAGAAAAAAAAAGAGAGCGAATTTATGTGCAGGTTTGCAGTTCCAGATAAACAAGTTACAATATTCACCATGGGGAGAATAGAAGGGTGCAGAATAGTTCTCTACGTTCAGGTTATATGGATGAAAATCTTGCATACAGTTACAGTACATGCGTTTTTCTCTTCTTTTTGTTTGGTTTGAAGAGGCCACTTTTCTCATATGTATAAACTAATAGTGAGAAAGTGGCAGGAGTTCAGGTTGTTGAACCTGCCCACCTACCCACCGGCGTTCGAATCCTTCCAATGGGGGAGTCCGCTATGGTACTATCCGAGTTTATTCACGGAGAGATCTCACTTCTACCTTAGGAAATTAAGGGAGAGATCTCACTTCTACCTTAGGAAGTTAAGGGAGAGATCTCACCGTGTACTTACAAGGGATTAATTGTTTTGAATTTCGTGTCTGACTTTTCGCTTATAGCAGAAACAATCTGAGGTTCAATTAGGCGGGCGAACATACCTGTGCTGCCGGAGTTGCCCATGGCTCCGCCCCTTCCTCTTCTCCTGCAAGTGAAATTGATCATCGGCCATAGTAAGGGCACAATGAAGAAGATATCTAATCTTGATAATGATGCCTCATAGCCATAGCTTGATCACACAGTTACTAAGGCATACAAGAATTATTCATATTGCCGGCCGCAATGCAGAGGTACAAGATGAACCTGAAAATAACCTAAACCCGATTTCTTTCGCAGACGATCAAAAGAAAGTCAATACAGTAGTACTTACTAAGTCGCACTACCAAGCCCTGAAAGTCGAAACCCTTCAACGTAAAAGGCGAAAGCAAAAGTGGGAGAGAGGAGAAAGACCTGGCTGGACTTGTGCGCGGATTGCACAATGGCTTGGTTTACTTTCCTGGGACGGACGACTTCTTGTTAGGGCTGCGTGCTCAGGGAGAGGGGTATGAGATTTATGGAGGCTGCCTGTGCTCCGTATTGACGTATTCTGCAGTTTTGGATTCTAACCAACTCGGGATAGTATATATATCACGACGTAGGAGTAGTTTCCCGTAACCGGACGATTCCGGGATTTAAAACCACTCTGGACACGACAGTGCACACACGAAATCTGGACAATCTCCATCTCAAACGCTGCTGATTTGTGAAAAGATTGCAATCTAACAGATGATTTGATCCACCGTCCTTAATCCTGATAGCACTCCTTTTTTAGTAGCAG
The DNA here is from genome assembly GCA_021605205.1 of Aegilops longissima. Lineage (NCBI taxonomy): Eukaryota > Viridiplantae > Streptophyta > Magnoliopsida > Poales > Poaceae > Aegilops > Aegilops longissima. The sequence goes on from CM038676.1 coordinate 620,292,607, forward strand.
GCCCACGGCGTCAGCGACTCAGCGTCCCGTTCCGCGGGGGTAGGATTCCGTGCGTACCCTATATCAGTTCATAAGAGCATCTCCAGCCGTTCGGCCTCCCAGGGCGCATAAAAATCGCCCCTGGGGCGAGCCGGCGATTCTTTCGGCGCTGGAGGCGGTTTTGCACCCAGTCGTCGCCCCCAGCTCGCCCCTAGTCGTTGATTTTGGGCCACTTTTGAAGCCCGATTTCGGCGAAAAAGGCCCATTTGGGCGAGAATAGGCCCATATTTGGCGTGTTTCAGGGTGGCTCGGCGTTCAATTATGAACATAAATATTTTTTTATCACATATTTCATCACAGAAATTTCAAATACTTCAACAAAATAGTAGAACAACAAATAGTTCAATACAAATTATATAGTTCAACAAATAAAAACTCATATTTCATCACACGTCGCGCCCGGTGTCGCCCTTGAGCCTCCATAGGTGCTCTATCAGATCTTGCTGCAGTTGATGATGCACCTGTGGGTCTCGGATCTCCTGACGCATACTGAGGTAGACAGTCTAGGTTGCCGGTAGCTGGTGATCAACTTGGGCAAGAGGACCCTGCCTGTGGTATGGTTCAGTGTCAAACACTGGCTCTTCCTGCTCGCTCTCAATGATCATGTTGTGCAAGATGACACAGCAGGTCATGATCTCCCACATTTGATCTTTCGACCAGGTTTGAGCGGGGTACCGGACAACAGCAAATCTAGATTGGAGCACACCAAATGCCCGCTCGACATCCTTCCTGCAAGCCTCCTGAATCTTGGCAAAGCGGGACTTCTTGCCTCCAGGCACAGGGTTTTTGATGGTCTTCACAAATGTCGACCATCTCGGATAGATGCCATCAGCTAGATAGTACCCCTTGTTGTACTGCCACCCATTGATCTCGAAGTTCACCGAAGAAGAATGACCTTCAACAAGCTTGGCAAAGACATGAGAGCACTGTAGCACGTTGATGTCATTGTGAGTTCCTGGCATACCAAAAAAGGAGTGCAAAATCCAGAGGTCCTGTGTGGCCACCGCCTCAAGTACCACACTGCAACCGCCTTTGGCGCATTTGTACATCCCCTGCCAAGCAAATAGGCAATTCTTCCATTTCCAATGCATGAAGTCGATGCTTCCAAGCATCACAGGAAATCCTCTTGCTGCATTCTGTGCTAGGATCCGAGCAGTGTCTTCCGCATTGGGTGTTCTCAAGTATTGCGGTCCAAACACTGCCACCACTGCCCGACAGAACTTGTAGAAACACTCTAGGCTGGTGGACTCGGCCATGCGCCCATAGTCGTCCTGTGAGTCACCGGGAGCTCCGTATGCAAGCATCCTCATCGCTGTCGTGCATTTCTAGATGGAGGTGAATCCAAGTTTGTCGGTGCAATCCATCTTGCATTTGAAGTAGTTGTCGAACTCCCGGATGGAATTCACAATCCGGAGGAAAAGCTTTCTGTTCATTCGATAACACCGTCAAAATGTTCTGTCGCCGTGAAGTGGAGCATCGGCGAAGTAGTCGGAGTAGAGCATGCAGTAGCCTTCGAGATGATGCTGGTTCTTTGCTTTCACCCGCCCCGGCGCCGAGCCACCTCGCCGCGGCTTTTCATTGCTCGCCAGCAGCTAGGCGAGGGCGGCGAGCACCATGAGATGCTCTTCTTCCTGGACGTCGGCCTCGGCTTCCTCCTCCAGCAGCGCGGCGAGCACTTCCTCGTCATCCGAGTCCATCGCCGAGGCAGGCAAATCGCCGAACACCTTGCGAGCGGTGGGCGTGCACCCGCCGCTAAACTGCCCTCCGCGGCCGGAAACGGCGGCCGGAAACGCCCAGAAGTAGTCGGAGGGGCTGTCGCGGCGAACCTCTGCTATTTTTCCGGCGGGAATGGCTATCTACAGGTGAAGGGCGGCGGGGCGGCGCCGGGATATGCCTAGTTGCGGCCGAGAGCGCGGGGGGTGGGAGGCGAGTCGGGGAAGGAAATCTTGACTTTTCACCGGACAGCGTGGGCCAGCCGAGCTTTTAAGCTGCGCGAGCCCCAAGCGCCCCCCAGCGCTGGTTCGACCTCTGCTGCCAGCGGAAAAAAGAGCCGAACAGCGCTTTTAAATCTGAAGCGGCTGGGCCTTTTTTTGGCGCCGGCGCCGAAAAAGTTGCCTGGGGGGCCTGTTGGGGGCGCGGTTGGAGATGCTCTAACATGTAGTAGCAACGTCCCGTGAATGTATTTTTTGACGATCCTTTTTACAGCTATATATACTTTTTTTAGCATCAGTACAGACACAAGCGCTCATATACATGCGCATACACTCACCTCTATGAACGCACACACGCACACCCTACCACTATGAGCATCTTCGAGAGACTGAGCCGTCATATCATTTTGAGATTTACAAAGTCACCGTAGGCGTCTCGTTGTCGACGGGAACGTCTCCTCCCACTGAAACCGCATCGCCGGAAATCCTGAAATAAATCCCCGAATAATGCGAGCACCAGGATTTGAACCCTGGTAGGTTGGGGATACCACTGTCCACCTAACCATCTCAACCATAGGTTGGTTCGCTACAGCTATATATACTTAACACAGAATGCTTTTCTTTAACACTATACAACCGGAGTCGCTCACATACACGAGCATACACTTATCCACATGACCGCACACATGCACATTCTACCCATATGAGCACCTCCCAGAGACCGAGCCAACATAACATCTTGAGACTTTACAAAGTAACCACACGCGCCTCGCAGTCGACAGGAACGTTTCCTCCTACTGAACGAACATCGCTGGAAGCCTGAAATAAATCGAGGAATAATGCGAGCACCAATGTCAAGTTTAGTACTTAAACTCTGGTGTGCCGGAAATACCACTGTCCTCCCAACCATCCAATCATATGTTGGTTCGTGTCACACAATGCTTTTGCCAGGTAGCACGCCATCATTGCTTTGGTCCACTTCATTGGCGTCGTCGACGAGCACCCAGAAGGACCTCCAATCCATGCTACTCCTTGTGCTATGGGAGATTAGAAGCATAGAAACGATGTGGTGTTCAATGCGGCCACACTCTTTTAATTGAGGAAGACGCCACAGCGCAGCCGCGGCACTCCGGCAGGACCCCAGGTCGCCGCTGCACCGATGCCGCGCCACCGAGTCCCGTGCCAGCCCAGCGCGTCCTCGTGCTGCGCCGGCAGCCAACTGCAAAGAAAAGGAAAAGATCCCTGCCACCACCAACGGCAGCCGAGCTTGCGGCAGCGGGGGGTGGAAGAGGTCGACGGGGAGAGGCGGGAGGCGGCACGATAGGGTTTCCCCAAGGACGCTCGCGGGAGCGGCTCGGGGGCAATTAAACTGGATTTAATTAAGCACATGGTTGTTTGAGAGAGACCATCTTTATACTACACATCCCACGGATTGATAAATCTTAGGTCATTCACTTAAGAGAAATTTGTTGTTGTCCTACAAAACTCTACGCTTGGATGCCCAAGGGAGTCTGTAGAAATAAGGTTGCGTAGTAGACATCAAGCTATTTCTGACTCTATTGCTGGGGAGGTGAGTGCTTGAAGATATAACTTTAGATCTTGTAATTGAATCTTTTAGTTTCTTGTTTATTTGCTAGTTTGGTTTATAAAAGGAAGCTACAAAAAGAAAATGTTAAGCGAAATTGCATCAAATTTCTTATCTTCATGAAGCTTTAAGAAAATATATGAATTCCGATAATTGTGATAAAGTGGTAAAAGAAGAATTTAACACAATGTTCGGAGTAAGTTTCTTGAATGTGAATCTGGCAGTAAAACACCTTAGAACCATCACCCAAGCATTACTACACCATACCATACTATCTTTAGTTAAACACCACACTACGTAACATTACATAGCAATTTCAGGCTCGTCTATAGCCTCGACAGCAGCAGCAGCACCAGAAGTCTAGAAGCAGTCCTACAACAAATTGATCAAATGAGCATCGATTAGCAGTCCTACTATGTGTAACCAAGTGAAGAAGACACATCACTTTCCGATTCACACTGCGAATAATAATACATCAATGATGGTAGACTAACAACCAGGCTGATCCGACTTCAATAAGTGTCAACTGATTTTTTAAGAGCAAACAGAAACTTGCACATTAATAAGAGCAATCGGTTCCCATGCGTTCTTCACCTCCTCCCTGATACTTGAAACCCCCCTGCAATCGGTTCCCTATGCGTTCTTCACCTCCTCCCCATTCATCGAGCAGAATAATTATCCATGCATTTCCTTTGTATTATCTCACTTTTCTTGCACTTTTTTTTTGCATATACAAGGAAGCTGGTGCCTGCCATTCTTGCTTTTATAACATTAATACCGACCACAATGTGATGTTACAATTGTTATTTCTCTGTTATGCCATTCTGCTTTGGCGGAGGAGCTGCAATGTTCACCAGCAGTCACACATTTAGCAGTGCTTATCTGTTAACTGAACCTTTGCCCATCCTTTGGCTGGAGCTGAAGACAAATTGATTGATTATTGGTGTCCAAGAGTACATTGGTTTTTCCGTTTTCTATGTTTGCACATTTAGCAATTTGACATCTTACCAGTCTGTCCATGATGAATAGTTTGATTAGTGTTATGCCGATAAATCTTCGATCAATTGCGATGGGAGATGGTGGCAGTGTTTTTACTTATTTATTTTTAGTTTTGAGAAGTAGATCCTGGTATTCTAACAATGTAGTTGATCCTGGGAATTCACATTTTCTTCCTCTTGTTTATAATCAAAGACGTGAGGCAACAAAAACCATAGAAAAGGTTTGTGATGGAAGTCCACAGGTCACACTTGACAGCTAGCGCTTTTCATTTGAGTTGTTTTATGGTACCCTCAAATGAATATAAGCCCTCCATTTGCTCTGATCTGATGGATATGGTTGTTTGGCACTCCAGTATAGATGCCTTGGAGTACTACCATTAAAAACTGGGGAGTACCATCACTTCGAGGGTAATTTGGTAATCTAGGATTAGATCGTTAATTCTCCACTAATTCAGGTATATTGTTAACATGCATCCGGCGATTAAGCTGGTGACCCAGACAAGAATCACAGGATACATAGAGCAGGACTTCTTCACATCCCTGAATGAAATCAATACAGCAGATCTCAAAAGGGGATAAAACACGATGCGGTGAAATACAACTGTTACTAATCGTGTGATTGTTGGCATTGGAAATATAAACTGATTGCTTAACAATGCTAGGAACAGAGGTGCGGCAGTGTGCAGATCCAGCGGAGGCCCGGGTCGCCGGGAGCACTTGCCGGCGGCTAAGTTGCCAGATTTGCATGCATGTGTGTGATAGGGCTTGGGACTCTGGAGGATTCATCCGGGAAGATGCGGCATTCGTGCATGATAAGAGGCGGCGGCGTGCGCTCGATCAGATGAGAGTTTCTTTTTTAGCTGATCGGATTAGGAAATTAGATAAAGGGAAAATCTTAACATTATAGCTAAATTAAGGAGATAAAAAGTCTAAAGTGCCCTCTCAAATCAACGGTGAGATTTTGTGGTACTCCCGCCTCTATGTAAGGAGTGCCAGGGTACTGTAAAAAACCTCTTTCATTTTTCCCGGAACAGGAGCCTGTTGGGGGCCCTCCTACCAGAGGCCTTGCTACACCCGAAATGAGAAACGAATTATTCTGCTCGGTTGGCTGATGGCTACTATAGCCTATAGTACTGGCTGTACTACTTGGTTCATCCCATCGATGGCCAAAGAGCTCATCTCTCCCTCCCCGGTACACAGACGCTTCTTCTTCTCTAAACAACTTTCTCTGGACGGGCACGACATGGTCCGTCATCTGCCGTTGATGATGTGGGCGGCGGCGGCGGCGGCCGCGCGCAACAACGTGGCCAATCCTCCGGCAGCGGCAGCTGCAGCAAAAAACGTGGCCAACTCCGTGGCCAATCCTCCGCCGGCGGTAATGTGATTCACAGGATCGTTTCTATCGATATATGTTGATGTTGCTTCTCTCTTTCTTTCTTTCCTTGCTTTGTTTTCTCCACGCTATCGGTCATAAATTAGTTAAGTTGGCATGCGTATATTGGAATTGAGAGTTTGAGAGTATACAAGTAGTTCGTGGCAATTGCTTTATTATTATGGAATTAGGATGTTTTGTGACATTACATTCGAGTCGTACGCGTTCTTGTTTCAACTGGCCAGATCTAATGTTTTGGTTGGAGCTACACCTACACAGATACATAGATATGATATCTTTGAGCTACTACTTGATTTCTTTGTCCCTCACTCTCTTCTACACCTAAGCTATACAATATCAGTTCGCTATGTAGGTGTAGATCTGGAAATCAAAAGCTATACCATGCTATCAGATTTCCAAATCTACCACTACCAGCATGGAAAATGAGAATATGAGTGGCATCTCAACACTCTCTTCTGGAAATCTGCTATAAAACCAAGTTGTTCATCTGGAACTACAAGGCTTATTTTCCAGATGCGACTCATCTTCTCATTTTCCATTCATATATAGGTCAGAAAGTAGACAGCTAGACAGCTGATTGCAATTCTACCTCTGCCAATGGATCGAAAACCGTAACTGAACTGACTTTGTTGAGCTTATCTGCAGGATCCTGCTGCAGCAGCGGCTTCTGGGTGTTCGACTATGGTGTGTATCGTCGGCATTCTGATTTTCCTTGCTGTGGCGATTCTGCTGATGTGCTTGTGGTAGTACTTTTGTGAGATCGGGTTATCTGTTTATGTGCTCAGTCCGGCAGAATACATCTGTTGGCGAAGAACAAGTAGTATACCGTCTATGAACATTGAGCGTTGTAATAAACCGAGTAAGATTACAGCTTAATTAGTGTGCCTTAACACTGAACGTGGAACTACGAACCTGGTATTATAGGAGTCTTTGAAGCTTGCAGAAGTTCGGCCAAGCAATTTACACCTAGTTTGCTTTGCATAATTATGACATTGCCGTTTCGTAGTCTGCCTACTTTTTATGAGTGCTGCCATTTTCGTGTGTTTTTTCGACTTACACGAAACAGGGCCCTGACCAATTGGTGGCCGCGGGCTACGTACTAGGCCTACTAGTAATCCTACTTTGATTCCATCGGTAAGCAAACAACTCTGCATTAAACAGCGTGAAAACCTGTAGAAAATATTGGATGGCTAATATTGTGTTGTTCTATGTTGTATTAATCTGACCCTCGTACGGGTATGTATAGAGTACAATATAAGTGAGATAGACTTGGAGTAGAAGGCAGGGCGTACATGGTTTAAACCTATCATATCTTTAACTCCTAATCTCTAACTACACATATGTATTTCTAACATTCCCCCTCAGTCGTAGCGGGAGTGAAGCGGACGATTTCGACTGAATTTAAAGTATCGTGCTCGCATCGTCTTCTCCACTTCACCATCATCACCTGCATCTCTGATGGGTCGAGACCAGGGGCGGTGACTGCATCCCCTTCTGGTGCCTTCCTTGTTTCTCCTCTATTCCCTCTCGCAGTCACAATGGGAGAGGCGTGGACACTAGTGACGACTCGGATGCTATTGACTGGAGTTGTTGCCGATGAGTTGTTGTAGACGCAGCCTTGTATGTTGATGTCGAGGTAGCCGATCATGATGTAGCCATGGTCGATGATGTAGTCATCGTGGATGATGAAGCCGCACAAAGCCGGAGGCGCAAAAAAATGCGCTATGTTGTAGATGACGGAGCTGCAGTCGTGGACAATGCACCTTGCGGATGTCAGAGGGTGCCGTCAGCGATGAGTCCACCGGTTTTGCCAGCATCGGAGGAAACCCATCGAGCACACATCGATTTTGCCATAACCGTGTGGTCGTGTAGGCTGGTCACTAGAGTGACGCCGTGTTGATGCAGTCGTGCCGTCGTGGATGACACGGTCATTGCCGTCATCAATGTCGCGTCTTGCAGAAAAATCTGCCAGAGGACGCTCGGTGTCCATCTTGTGGACGAGGCGGCAGCGGTGTGTTGTCGAAGATGTTGATGAAGACGACGTTGATGAAGACCTTGACAATGAAGTGTCAGCAATCACGTTGTAGCGGCGTGTCGACAATGATGTCGCTTGAAGGCGTCCCTCGTGGCGACGATGTGTCGATGCCATATTGTGCCGAAGAAGTATGTTGGCTCGTAACGAGGAGTAGTCGTGCAGCTCAATGTCAGCATGATGAAGTAGTGGATCGCTGAATCGGTGCAGTGGCACCTGGACCTGGAGTGGCTGTGGCCCGTGACGAGGTTGTCGATGCAGATCGATGTCGCGCAGGTTGCCGACTCGCCGTAGACTCCTAGTCGATGATGCTGGCGCTATCGATGATGATGTGTATCTACGTATGCATGCCCCCAAGTGCAGCCTCGTGTGTATCCACGACCTGAACACACATGCATGCATCAGTTGGGATGGATGCGTGTTGAAGGCGACGAGGAAGCGACTGGGGTCGAGATGTGAAACTGTCGAAGGAGTTGTTCGATGGAGAGAGGCATGTCGACGCGTGAAGGCGATGTAGATCGGATCATGGTAGTCTCCTGAGACGCGCACTGGCCCACGGGGAGTCAGGAGGGATCGGTAGTGTCCATCGTCTGCGCGGGCTGCAGAGGGAGGAGCGTGGTCCTGCTGCGCGCTGCGGCGGAAAGAGTGCAGGTCGATCGTCCGGGAGATGTCAGGCTGATGCGCTCGTCCCGCCTGAAGTCGTGGGTGGCTCCAAGTGAAGGGGGGCGTTGCTCTTGGCTGGCCCTCCTGGTCTGCGTGTGTGGCGTCCGCTCTGGAAGCCGGCCGCATGGAGCAGCGCCTTGTGTCGCATAGGCGTAGCCGCGCATACGCTTGATTGGATCCAATTCCATGACTGCCTGCACGCGCTGGACGGATGATGATGGAGAGTGCCTGACCGCGCTACCTGTTTACCTGTTGTGCGTCGCTGGATCGAAGCAGCTCTAGGCATGCTCGAACCATCGGCCTCGGGTGGATCGATGTCGACAGACGCTTGGGTATAGATGCCATGCATCTGTCGATGTTGTGTCGGAGTTTCTTTCCGCCGTCGGGAGATCCGCGCACTCTTACGCGATCGAGGTCGCCGCGGGAGCTACGCCCTCCCGTGATCGGGCGTGCGTTTCCTTTCCCAGCTACTCGCGAGGGTCGTCGTGGTCCTTCTCCTCGCTTGAGGGAGAGGCCGCAGTAGATCGGTGACTGCGTCCCCGTGCTTGTCACCGGATTGAGGTCGTCTAATTATTTGGTGACTAAAAAAAATTCTACTAGATGGAATTTTGAGATTGATCTTGTAGAAAATATTGGATGAATGAATATTGATCTAATATAAACTATGGAACCGATATAATCTTTGATTGATCGGGTACCGTGCCCCCGGGGAGAGAAGATTAATCTCCCCAGAGGCGGTGCGTTGCGGAAGTGGTAAAGGAACCTAGGATCGGCGTCGCGAGACTAACCGCTCTAATATCATGTACTCCCTTCGTCCGGAAATATTTGTCGAAGAAATGCATAAAAATAGATGTATCTAGAACTAAAATACGTCTAAATACATCCATTCCTTCGACAAGTATTTCCGGACGGAGGGAGTAGAAAATATTGGATGGCTAATATTGTGTTATTCTATGTTCTATTGATCTGACTCTTGTAGGGGTATATATAAAGTATAATATAAGGGAGATAGACTTAGAGTAAAGGGCAAGGCGTACATGGTTTAAACCTATCCTATCTCTAACTCCTAATTTCTAACTCCTAATCTCTAACTACACATATGTATTTTTAACAAAACCATTTTTCATGCCGCCGGTTTCTGTTTTTTTAGGGTAGCCGCCGGTTTCTGTTGGATAGATTGTTTCCGTCCTTCTTTGCTTACGATATGTGTCCGAGTTTATTCTATTAATTGTATATCATGTATTGCCTTGCACATATACAACATACCATCTTCTCTCTCATTCAATCCATCTACCTTCCTTACCCCGCTCTATAACATGTGGGACAGCTAGCTTGGAGGTTCCACGGCAAAGTGATTAATGGGTAGTATGTTTGAAGTCATTAATGCACATGCATGGTAAAGAGCTAGTTCTTTGCATTGGAATCCTGATTAATGCACATGTGCTCCACCATCACCTCATTAGAAAGTGGCCAATGCTTCGTGACATACTGCAAGCGATTAAAGAGTGTTTCTAGCTATCTGTAGCTCCACATAGAGCACACACACGTCCGCCGTGACCATGTTTCTGTGGTGTACGTAGCACGTCTCCTGTTGGTAAAGAATGATGGGCAAGATGTGAAGCAAAATCATTCAACTTCGAGTGTACCTTGATCTGCCATATGGACGACAAACCCTTGATGCTCCGCTCGACATTTGATGCACTGCCCTAATGCTCCAGCCACTCCTCCCTGCCCAACTTCATTTTCATGATAAATGATATGAAGAACGTACCGAAAATAAACTCTTTGGATCCCCTTGCCGGCAGGCCCAAAAATCCTCAATCTTTCGAGTACATAGGGGTATCTTCAGAATTGCTTCGGCATCTAGTGGAATAAAAATCTGGCGAACCAAAGCCTGCCGCCACGATGCAGTGGTCGTGTCGACGAGTTCTGAAACCAGCCCCGAGGGTTTTGAATCAGCGACATTAAAGGTCTCAGCATTTGTTCCCTTGGTATCCAGTTACGTGTCCATAAATGTGTTGTCTAACCATCGATCTCCAATTCTCTTAATTATTCCTTGCTTAAGGATGTTTCCCTTCCATCAAGGATAGCTCTCTAAATCTGAGACGTGCGAGTACCAAGCTCTCCAAATTTGATTGTGTAGTTTGTCCTGCATTTTGGCCCGTTCCTTTCTGGGTCCTGTCCGAGCTGGGCCCATTGGCGGCCGGTCCAAAGGTCAACCGGACCAAACCCGACCCGAGCCGGACCAAGGAGGCACGGAAGGGCACGCCGGCGCCGTGGGCCTGCTCCTAAAATCCTGGAATCTTCCGGTTGCCGGAAACTAGTCGCAAGGATTCCAAAGGAAATAAGGGAGGGAGAGATAAGCAAGAAAAAGGGAGGCTAACTATATACCTTCTATATATGTGATGGGCTGCTACTAAACAGATTTGAGAGGGCTAAACATTCTATATGTGTGTAATAGATTCATGAGATATCCTCCATAATTTAAAAAGGGGCATTTTTGAGACATGCTTGCTGTATACTTTAGCAAAGAGGGATCATGTTGTGATACCCTTATCAATGAAATGCAAAAAGTAGCCGGAAGGGGACGTATGAAACGGGGTGCTAGCGAGAATAATTCGAACTCAACTCCATGCGTGCGTCGGGTTGAAAGTCTCAAGAAATAAAATATGAACAAGGTTTTTGGCGCTGATCATTTTAAACTGAATTTGGTGTTTGTTCGTGACCTTCACAGACTGGTATTAAACTACTACGACATATAATCGAGAATCAGATTGTGTAGATGTGGTCGAGATCTCAACACGATCCTTCGCCAACTTGTGCATCTAGGCCATGCAATTCTTTATTATTTTTAGGCTTATGTGAAACGTTGGTCGTGTAGTGGACAATATGACCACCATGAACAATGGTGATATAGAAGAGAACTGGTAGCATGTATAGGGTGCAAGGGGCGAAAATTTGTTTCTCCTGGTTCCAAGCTCTCAATGTGTGAGTACCAAGCTCTCCATATTTTTTATTATTGCTTATACATATGTTGTCCCCTTTCAAATTTGCCCGTCGTTGTTGGCTCCCTTTCCGCTCGATATTTGAAAAGAGGACCAGGGCCTCTACAATTAGAGCTAGCCACCACAGTAGAGGCAACTCAAGCAGGCCTGAGCTGATCGAATCCTCACGCCACAAGTTCATACGCAGGCTCTCCAAATTTGATTGTGTAGTTTGTCGTGAACTTTGGCCCGTTCATTTCTCGGTCCGGTCCGAACTGGGCCCGCTGGCGGCCGGTCCAAAAGGCCAACCAGACCGAGAGGCACGGAAGGAACGGGTTCAGTCCCTTCCGTGGGCCTGCTCCTAAAATCCCGGAATCGTCCGGTTACCGGAAACCAGTCGTCGCGATCCCACGAGTCCAAACCGTAGAATACGGAGCAGAAGCAGCCTCCATAAAACGCCCCCCTCTCCCTCAGCTCGAAGCCCCAGCAGACGCCGTCCCAGGAAGCAATTTCGGAATCTGCGTCCAAGTTCAGCCAGGTTTTTCTCCTCTCTCCGACTTTTGCTTTCGCCTTCTACGTTGCAGGATTTCGACTTCCAGGGCGACCTAGTATCAAGTATGGACTTTCTTTGTGATCCTCTGGGAAAGAAATCGGGTTTATGTTCTTATTTGTATTGATTGAGTTAGCTATACTGAAACCGCCGTCTGAATTGTCTTGGGAGTACCTCTCAACATTGTGGCAACATGAACAGTTTTCGTATGCCTTAGTAAACTGTCTGATCAAGCTATGAAGTACAACGTATCTTTATCAAAATTAGATGCCCTTTCATTGTGTTCTTATCATGGCTGGCGCGATGATCAATTTCACTTGCAGGCGAAGAGGAAGGGGCGGAGCCATGGGCAACTCCGGCAGCACAGGTATGTTTGCCGGCCCAATTCAACTTCAGACTGTTTCTGCTATAAGTCTGTCAGAGGCAATTCACACCAACCCCACTTTAAGCACATGCCAGGTTAAAATTACGAGACTGTAGCTTTAAATTGAGGAAGCACTGGCCACCACCATCATGTCGATGAGTTGACGAGATGACCGCATACTCATGTGTTGAATGTAGCACCCTTATATTCTGCAGAAACACCGTCAATGCATTACTGCGTTGATCCTAATGCTTATTGATAACAACCAACAGTAGACTATATATATATTGCTTAATCCAAGGGGCTAAAGGGGGAAGGATCTCTCCCTTGACTTTCCGTTATTAGGTCGAAGTGAGATCTATCCACGAATAAACTCGGTAGCACCCCAGCGGAGTCCCCATGGGGAGGACAGGAACGCGGGAGGGCGGGTTCAACAACCGGAACTCTTGCCACTGACCTAGCGCTTAGTTCTCGCTATTTATTTATATATACGAGAAAAGTGGCCTCTTCAAAACAAACGAAAAAGAAGAGAAAAACGTATGTACTGTCGTTTGTACCCCAGATTCATGACATGATAACTACCATAATATACTAGTGGTCACTTTTCACAAATAACCCTATGAAGGATTTTCATTCATATACTCTGAACATAGAGAACTATTCTGCATCATTCCATTTTCCCCATGGTGAATATTGCAACTTGTTTATCTGGAACTGTAACCTGCACATAGATTTGCTCATACCACACTCCTTTTTTTTTTCTTTCCGTTATATAATTTTGATTAATGCACTTGTCAAATTTCAGCCCCTGCACCGCTAGGAAAGACCCATGTTCCAGATTTAGAATGGAAGGTTCATGACTTCTCAGCACTACTTGAGACGAAAGCTATCTCGGCATTATCTCCTCCTTTTCACTGCTCTGGGTACAAGTGGTACGCATCATAACGCAAAAGGAACATTACATAATTAACTTATTAGCTATATAAATATCATCTGATTTTTTCTGGTGTGGATATAGTAACTATCTGTTAACTAAGTACATAATAATTTAGGATGTTGATTACTCAGAAATCATGTTTCAGTCAGGTTGAAATATCAATCACAATCACGCAAACCCATGAAAAAGCCCAGACAATGAAGCTTGATAGGAGGCATAAAGTGAAGAAATTAGGCTTGATTCAGTTATGACTTCCAAACTTACTTGGTTTTCTTCAATTCCCTTCCCAGGTTCCTGCAAGTGAATCCTACGCACAAACAAGATGATAAAGGAAATCAACATGTTGCTCTTTCTCTCGGGATATCCCCGGTATGCTTGGAGCTAGGTCACACAGTGCATGCAGAGTTTGAGTTGTCAATATTCAAGCATTCAAAAGGAATGTATTGTGGATCCAAAGGTAGACTTATGAACCTGATTTTTCAAGTACATCCGTCCTATTTCCCCGCAAAAAAAAAACATCCATCCTATTAGGTGGGTCCATAGTCTTAGTGCATCACAAGTTTAATGTCGTAACATGATCAATTACTGTTCCCGTTAACAAGTCGCTTCATATTTTCTTCACTGTTAAGTTTATCACTGTGAGTCACACTTGAGACTCTTCTGATTCGACCAGTGTTCATATGCATGTTGTCTTTTACTTTGATAATCTTTATTTTGATGGATTTCACTACTTTGATCTCTCCTTTAATGCTTAACTGGGGTGAAAGTTGATTATATGTTTTTTTGAGGTTAAAAGTTTATTATATGTTATTTGAGATATATTGAAGTTTTTATTTCTCTAATTTTTGACTTTACCTAAACACAGCTAGCTACAACTTCGATGTCAAGAATACCTACTCAAACAAGGAATGCTTGATTCCTCTTGAGGAGCTACTGAAATCATCTACTTTTCTAGTTGATGATAGCTGTGTCTTTGGTGCGAAGATATTGAAAATTGATGTCTCTTCTCCTGAAAAGAAGGTTGTCGTGGTTCAGAAGAAGGCTACCACAGTTCAGAACCTCTTTGTCCAGAAGAAGGGATTCATCAAAGGGACGTACACTTGGACCTTGGACAATTTCCTAGAATTGGACTCTCAGCGTTCTGTCCGTTCTCCTACGTTTGAAGTTGGCGGACAAAAATGGTATTCACCTATTTCCAGTGTTTTTTTTCCGACAAGGAGGATAACCCCCGGCCTCTGCATCAGGACGATGCATACCTATTTCCAGTTGCACCACAAATTGTATATACATAAATACCATGCATGTGTTATCCAACATTATTGCTTATACATATGCTTTAGCTCCATACCTAGTTACTCATAGTAGCCAGAAGCATCTTTTAGTGTTTGTGTCAACTGTCAACGAACACTGCCGATGGCCGATGGCCATGTCTTTGTGCAAGGCAATGTCTATTGTCACTTCGGATGTCCATTTTAGTTTTATCTTTAAGCATGGAACCAGAGAACACTACTTCTAGTATATTTACAGTAACATCTTCCCAATTGTATTTGAATTGTCACTTCCCATTCTTGTCAACAGGTACATCGGCATGCATCCGCGTGGTAACAGGAGCAGCACTGATTGCCTCACCTTGGGCTTGTACCTGGATTCTTCGGATGAGCTCTTTATCGAGTCCAGGAAGGTGGTTCAAATCAGTCTGTCTATCCTGGACCAAAAGAATGGGAAATACTTCACTAGAACTACAGGTTCAGCTGTCCTTATTAACTATGAGTGCAGCATGTGAATTACTGTTTGTAACCCCCTGATAATTACAGTTCATCCTACTTTTGTGGTGATGGCAGGTCTCTTGGTGTATACATGTCCAGAAGGCTGGGTACTGTCCAACTTCTTGCCACTCAAGGAACTCCATGATATGTCCAGAGGCTATCTTATAGGATCGAACTGCGTCCTGAAGGCAGATTTCACTATCTTTGGGTCATCCATTGATGGCTAGATCTTTTCCCTGTGGCCTGCTGGAGAGTTAATGCGCCTTCATCCTACCACTAGTTAGAGTTATATATATGAGATGGTGTTGCCGATTTGTTTGATGTTCTTATATGGTATTGAAGATGAACTAGTTCACAAGAAGTCGAGAAATGATTTCTAGGTATATTGCCTCTATTTTTTTGCGGAATCTAATATATTATTTGCAAGTATTTCAATGTGTATATCGATGATGTTCCTGCGATCATGTTGTCAGTTGATGAGTTTCTTCTGCTTGTGGTTCTATGATCCCATCTTCATGGCCTCGGGCATTTTCAAATGTTGGCTTTGTCCCTTTGAAACAGTCGTAATTTCTCTGATCTGCCATTCTGCTTTGCGGAGGAGCTGCAATGTTCAGCAGCCATCATACTTTTAGCAGTGTTTGTTTTTTAACTGAACTTCTGCCCATCCTTTTACTGGATCTGAAAACAAATTTATTATTTGTGTCCAAGCGTACATTGGCTTTTTCGTTTTCTATGTTTGCATATTTAGCAATAAGAATTCTCAGCAGTCAGTTCTTCATGAATAGTTGGATTAGTGTGATGATGATAATTCTTTGATCGATTGTGATGAGGTGGTCCTATCTTTTTTTTGGGGGGGTTGGTTTTGAGAACCAGATCCTGGTATATTAACAATGTAGTGAGTGATCCTGGGAATTCACACTTTTTTCCTCTTGTTTAATTTTGCGGCTTCTTTCTTCCATTCCTTGTTAATTTTTCTTTGTTTTCTCCACGCTGTCGGCAATAAATTAATTATAAGTTAGCATGCGAGCTGACATGTGTATGACATTTGGGACTATACGAGTAGTTCGTGACAATTGCTTTTATGGAATTAGGGTGTTTTGACATTTCATTCGAACTAAAGCCGTTCCGTACGTACACGATCTTGTTTCAACTGGCCAGATCTAATATTTTGGTTGGAGCTACACATACACAGAGACATAGATATGATATCTACAAGCTACTACTTGATTTCTTTGTCCCTCACGAAATCTGCTGGTAGATCATAAAACCAAGATGTTCATTTGGAACTGTATGGCTTATTGTTCAGATTCATATGTACTCCTAGGTCGGCAAGTAGACAGTTAGACAGGTTGCAATTCTACCTCTGCCGGTGGCTGGAGGAGTTGAGATCGAAAATGTAGTGCTCGTATCGGGCTGAAGTGAACTGACTTGTTGAGCTTAGCTGCAGGATTGTGGCTTCTGGTCTATGGGTGTATATCGTCGGCATGCTGGTTTTTGTTGCTGTGATGATTCCGCTGATGCAGAAACCATGGAATCGGAACTAGTTAGAGAGCATGAAGGTAACTTATGCGTCGTCATCCTCTGCAGACATGTTTCATTCAGGCCGCCTACTAGCAACTTCCTTAGAACTAATGACCTATCAGGTGTTTTTCTCTTGTACTGGTACCTTTTGTTTTGTTTTTTTGGCTTTTCTGCGACTCATATATGATATACTAGTACTTTTGTGAGATCGGGTGATCTGTTCATGTGCTCAGTCCGGCAGAATATGTATATGTATTTTTTTTTTTTGCAGAAGGCAGAGTATGTTGGGGAAGAACAAATAGTAATAAATAAAACGACTGATTCTAAAAAAAAAGAACCGAGTAGGATTTCAGTTTGGTATTTTTTTTTCTTTTTAACGAGGCAAAAGATTTTCTATTTTCATTTTTTTGTGCATCGCCATTTTCATTATTTAAGAGAGAAGGTATCACTAGTAGAAAAGGGGGCAATGGCCCAGGCCAGTTCAGCCCATTAGTCCCGGTTCAATCCACAACCGGGACCAATGGAGCTATTTGCCCCGGTTCGTGAGCCAGGGGGCGGCGAACACGTGGGCCATTGGTCCCGATTCGTCCGGACCTTTTGGTCGGTTGGTGGGGACGAGTCGGGACCAATGGGCCCGGCTCTGGCCCACCACTATTGGTCCCGGTTGGTGCCATGAACCGGGACCAAAGGCTTCCTTTAGTCGGTTCACGCCACGAACCGGGACCAATAGTGCTGCCTATATATACCCCTTGCTCGCGAGCAGAGCACTCCAGTGCTCTGTTTTTCTCTTGCCGACGAGGGGGGGCTTTGTGGTGCTCTAGCTCACCTCCTATGCACATGAGGTGTTCGATGAAATGCCCGAGCCACACTACTTAAGCTTTCTCCTCTCCAAGCTCGACCTCCAACCTTCATTTTCCTCAATATTTGTCTAGGTTTAGCGGTCCTTCACGCCCCGTCCCCGTCTTCACCGCCGTCGATCACCCGCGCCGATCTCATCGCCAGCACCACCGTGGTGAGCCTCTTGTTCTTATCTTCTTTTCTGAAAGGAAAAATATCCTTACTTGTATTATTTTCTTACTTTTATTATTGCATCTTATATAGTGCGATGGTTTTGGTATCCGTCCCCGTCGGCCCTCGTCCTGTCTATGATTCGGATGTGGTATATATTATCTTTTCATAACTATTGGTTCATTTATTGTTTATGAAAATTATGCTGACCAACGTGACATAGATTTTATTTATCTAGGAGGTTGTTAAACCGGAAATTCCAACCGACCCTATTGTCGAGAGGTTAAATTTAGTTGAAGAAGAAAACAATTTCTTGAAGAAAAAAATAAAAAAACTTGAGGAGGAGAAGATGATATTGGAGTTGCATGTTGCGGATGTCGTCGATGATCACAAGATCAAGATGGATGCAATGCGCTTGAAGATGAGAAAGATTAGAAAATATGCCATTCATACCGAGGCTTGGTATCATTATGCCGTTGGATCAGTTGTTACCTTGGTTGCGATTATGATCGCATTTGTTTCGCATTGAAATGTTTTACATAGTTTCAATGTATGGTTTAATTAATTTAGATGCTCGCAGAGCTTTATGTTGTTAGATGAGAACTATGTATGTACTTTGGTTTTATGTGATGATGAACTTCTATTAATTTGGTCACTTAATTATCTATTCATGATGTTCTGCAATGATTTTGACACACTTAATTATATATAATGCACGCAGATGAACCGGCAATGGATGTACGGTGACAGACACACCTCCGAGTACATTAAGGCGTGCATGATTTTCTCGAAGTGGCTGAGGCAAACAAGCAGAATGGTTTTATGTGTTGTCCATGCCCTATATGTGCGAATCTGAAGTCTTACTCGACCGGAAAATCCTTCACACCCACCTGCTTTACAAGGGTTTCATGCCACACTATAATGTTTGGACGAGGCACGGAGAAATAGGGGTTATGATGGAAGGCGGCGAGGAAGAAGAGTACGATGACAACTATGTGCCCCTGATTACGGTGATGCTCTGAACATCAAGATGAACCAGACGATGTGCACGATGGTGCTGCAACGGGCGAAGCTGCTGAAGATCAAGAGGAACCAGACGATGTGCCCAATGATGATGATCTCCGCCGGGTCATTGTCGATGCAAGGACACAATGCGAAAGTCAAAAGGAGAAGCTGAAGTTCGATCGCATGTTAGAGGATCACAAAAAAGGGTTGTACCCCAATTACGAAGATGACAACACAAAGCTCGGTACCGTACTCGAATTGCTGCGAGTGGAAGGCGAGAATGCTGTGCTCGATAAAGGATTTGAGAAGCTACTGAAAATAATGAAGAAGAAGCTTCCAAAGGATAACGAATTGCCCGATAGTATATACGCAGCAAAGAAGGTCGTATGCCCTCTAGGATTGGAGGTGGAGAACATACATGCATGCCCTAATGACTGCATCCTCTACCGTGGTGCCTACAAGGATCTGAACGCATGCCCGGTATGCGGTGCATTGCGTATAAGATCGACGAGATGACCACGGTGATGTTGACGGCGAGCCTCCGGAAGAGGGTTCTGCGAAGGTGATGTGGTATGCTCCTATAATACCACGGTTGAAACGTCTGTTCAAAAGCGGAGAGCATGCCAAGTTGATGCGATGGCACAGTGAGGACCGTAAGAAAGATGGGAAGTTGAGAGCACCCGGCGACGGGTCGCATGATGGAGAAAAATCGAGAGAAATCTTGGGATGAGTTTGCAAAGGACCCAAGGGCGTATGGTTTGCTTTAAGCGCGGATGGCATTAATCCTTTCGGGAGCAGAGCAGCAATCACAGCACCTGGCCCGTGACTCCATGTATGTATAACCTTCCTTCTTGGATGTGCATGAAGCGGAAGTTCATTATGATGCAGTTCTCATCCAAGGCCCTAAGCAACCCGACAACGACATTGATGTGTACCTAAGGCCATTAGTTGAAGAACTTTTACAGCTGTGGAATGGAAGCGGTGTACGACGTGGGATGAGCACAAAAGGAGAATTTGACCTAAAGGCGTTGCTGTTCGTGACCATCAACGATTGGCCCGCTCTCAGTAACCTCTCAGGACAGGCAAACAAGGGATACCACGCATGCACGCACTGTTTACTTGACACCGATAGTATATACCTGGGAAGCTGTAGGAAGAATGTGTACCTGGGCCATCGTCGATTTCTTCCGACCAACCATCAATGTCGAAAGAAAGGACAGCATTTCAAAGGCGAGGCAGATCACCGAAAGAAGCCCGCCATGCGTACCGGTGGTCACGTACTTGCTATGGTCAATGATTTACACGTAATCTTTGGAAAGGGTCCCGACGGACTAGCTGTTCCGAATGACGCTGAGAATCACGCACCCATGTGGAAGAAGAAATCTATATTTTGGGACCTACCCTACTGGAAAGACCTAGAAGTCCGCTTTTCGATCGACGTGATGCACGTGACGAAGAACCTTTGCGTGAACCTGCTAGGCTTCTTGGGCGTGTATGGGAAGACAAAAGATACACCTGAGGCACGAGAGGACCTGCTTGATGCAGCAACCGACAAGGGAAATGACACATATTATGGTTACATAGTAGACATATGGGAACTTGACTACGGAGTAGATTTTAAGGTCCCTTTGTTTAAGTGCAAGTGGGTCAATCTGTCAGGAGGCGGGGTACAGGTAGACCCACAGTACGGAATGACAACAGTGGATCTGAAAAATCTTGGGTACACTGACGAACCGTTCGTCCTAGCCAATGATGTGGCACAGGTTATCTATGTGAAGGACATGTCTACGGACCGAGGAAAAGAAAAGATAAGGAAGCGAATACATCATACAATGAGCCAAAGCGCCACATAGTTCTTTCAGGGAAAAGGGACATCCTGGGAGTGGAGGGCAAGACAGACATGTCTGAAGAGTATGAAAAGTTTCATGAAATTCCCCCCTTCAAAGTCAAGGCTGACCCAAGCATCACGATAAGCGATGAAGATTATCCATGGTTACTGGCGCAATAAGCAAAGCGACACAAGCGAAGAAAAGTGAAGACTTTCTCCATAACTATTATGACCATGCCAACTTTGTAACAGACGAGTATGATACCATTGTCCGTTTTGTACATGCACATGCTATGCCAACTTTTTCAGAGTTCATTTGAAAACTATGAATTTGAAAACCTCGCCAACCGAAGGGCGCTCACACCGGTTTATAAGCCCGTCCCTCTAGATGCCTTGTTGAGCTCACAAACTTGTGATTCACACAAATTTCAAAGAATTCAAATTTGAAAACTAATGGCACAAACAGAAAGTTTATAATTTTGCTGACCTAAAAGCAAAAAGAATTAAAAAATAAAGCAAAAAACCAAAAGAAAATAAATAATGCAGAAAACAAAACAAAAAACTTGAAAAAAAAACAAAAATAGCAACAATAAGTATTTTGTTGTAAGTAGAAACAAAATAAAATAAATAAAGCAACAAAGAAAACAAAAAAGTGTTTTCAAATTTGAAAACTAATGGCACTAACAGAAAGTTTATAATTTTTCTAAAACTAAAAGCAAAAAGAATTAAAAATAAAGCAAAAACAACAAAAAATAAGTAATGCGAGAAAACAGAACAAAAAACTGAAAAATAAAAAAATGGCAACAATAAGTATTTTGTTGTAAGTAGAGACAAAATAAAATAAATAAAGCAACAAAGAAAACAAAAATGTTTTCAAATTTGAAAACTAATGGCACTAACAGAAAGTTTATAATTTTTCTAAAACTAAAAGCCAATAGAATTAAAAAATAAAGCAAAAACAACAAAAAATAAATAATAATGCAGAAAACAAAACAAAAACTAGAAAAAATAGTGCTGCCTCTGGACCCCCACGGCCTGAATCGACTAGAAACCCTACATGGGCGAGATTCAGGCCCAGGAGGCCAAGTAGGCCCACAGCACATAGCTAGTGAAAGATTAGGCCGAAGCCTGCGGTTGAGAGGAGCTCGAGAGGGTGGGCGCAGCAGCGCTTATAAACCACTCTCGAGCTCTCTCAACTAGCGAGGTGGGACTAAACTTTTCGGCGCCGGGCAGCACAAGGCCTTTGGTCCCGGTTGGTGGCACCAACCGGGACTAAAAAGACATTAGTACCAGTTCGTAGCACCAACGGGACTAATGCCCCCTTTAGTCCAGTTGTGCCACCAACCGACTAAAGGGGGGCATTAGTCGAGTTCGTGCCACGAATCGGGACCAATCGCCATCCATATAAGGAAGACTTGTGAAATATTTTGTTCAGTTCTTGATCCCGCCCGACGCGCCGCCAGCTGCCCTCTGCGCCTCGCCGTCGTCGTCGTCGCCGCCTCCGACGCCGCCCCGCGCCGCCCAGACGCCGTCGCCACCCCAGCGCCGCCTTGACGCTCGCCGCCCAGCGTCGCGCCCAGACGCCGTCGCCGCCCGCCTCTGCCTCGCCCCGCGCCGCTTTGGTCAGGGCTGGCACCGCCCCCCTCTTCCCCCCTTTTTTTTGCAAATATACTATGTTTTTTTCCTGATTATGTGTATATGTATGAGTATATGTATATGTTTATATCTGTTTATATGTCTTTTTTTAGATTTTTTGGTTTTTTGCATTTTTATAAAAATGTATATATGTTCTCTGTGTATATATATGTTTTCTGTTCATAGATTTTTATTTGAACATTATTTAAAAAAAAGCAATACTACTTCATGTATTTTTAAGAAGGAAGAAGAAGAAAAGAATGTGAGGAAAAAGGAAAAAGAAGAGGAAGAAAGGAGAAGAAGAGGGAGAGGAAGAAGAGGAGAAATAAATAAGAAGAAGAAAAAAGAAGAAAAATAAGAGGAGAAGAAGAAAGGAATAGAGGAGAAGAAGAAAAATAGAAAAAATTCTATTTTCTTCTGCTCCTCTATTCTTTCTTCTTCTCCTCTTTTTTCTTCTTCTTCTTCTTCTTCTTCCTTCTTCCTCTTTTCTTCCTTTTCCTTATTTTCCTTTCTCGAGGGATAAGAAGAAAAAGAAGAGGAGAAGAAGAAAGAAAGGAATAGTGGAGAAAGAAGAAACTTCGACACGAGGGGGGGGGGGTACCGATACCCCCTCCCCAATAACATTATTTTCCCATGTATATGTATGTCGCGTCGTTGTCGATATAACAAGGGTGTCGAGGGTCGGGAACTAGGGTAGAGGGTCGAGGGTCGTTAAGGGGTCAAGGGTCAAGGGTTTCAAGGTCGAGGGTTCGAGGGATCAAGGGTCGAGGGTTCCAGGGTTGTCTAGGGGTCGAGGGTTCCAGGGTCATCGAGGGTTCGAGGGGTCGAGAGAGGTTTCGTAGTGTAAAAGTATTGAAGAAATCCATGGCTTCATCATTAGCGGAAGTAACCAGGGCATGATGGTGCGAAGTCCTCAAAGTTATTACGGAATGGAGTCCGGATAGGATAATTTGCCTTTTTATGCAATTTCAGCAAAGGCCTTCCAAATAACGATATTCGGAAGGTTCTTGCTGAACTTTGTACCAAAAGCTAATTATCCTATCTGGGACTCCGCTCCAAAATAACTTTGAGAGCTTCGCATCATCATGCACTGCATTATTACTAATGATGAAGACATGGTTTTGTTGAATCCTTTGACACTAGGCAACCTCCCGACCCTCGGCGATCCTCGACCCTTGACCTCGACCGCTCGCCATCCTCGACCCTTGACCTCGACCCTCGGCGATCCTCGACCCCTTGATAAAAAAAAAGAAGAAGAAGAAGAAAAAAAAAGAGGAGAAGAAAGAATAGAGGAGAACGCTTCAACGAGGTTCGTCGAGGGTCGCCGACCGGTAGAGGAAACCCTAATTAAATAGCAAGTATCGTCGGTGTGAGATACATGTGGCCACCCCCTCCTTGAAGCGTTCTCGAGGCACTACTAGAAAAACCACTACTAATGGCGCACCTAATTTGGCCATTAATGGCGCATCACTGGTGCGTCATTAGTAATTTTTACTAATGGCGCACCTCCTGGTGCGCCATTAGTATCTGGGTGCGCCATTAGTATATGCCAGGGTGCGCCATTAGCATGCCTCCTAGGGGGCATGTATACCCAGGTGCTTTGGCATACTAATGGCGCACCACCTCGGATCGCCATTAGTAACATGACATACTAATGGCGCACTACCCATGATCGCCATTAGTATAGATGTCATACTAATGGCGCACTGTCATGTGATGCGCCATTAGTATGAATATTAGGTTTTTTTATTTTTTATTTTCTGTTTTTTGCACAGGTTACAAAATGTATAATTTGACAAAATATAGACAGCACACATCAACAATAGATTCATCAAATACAATAGAAGATTAGTCTTTGAATACAATTCATCATATTAGTCTCCGAATACAATTCATCATATTAGTCTCCGAATTGAAAAGACCGAACAAAGATAGAACATTATATTACAAGTCTCGAGACCGCGAGTAGCGAGTTTGTCTTCACATTACAAGTCGATATCGATCATCTAAACTACCATCACATAGAAGAGAGCGCGGTCATCACGATGAGCATCATCACGATGAAACTCGTCTTCATCCGGTTCCTCAACGCTCCTCCCTCTCCCGCTAGATAGCGGGCGTATCTAGATTCGGCCTCGGCCCTAGTGGTGTACCCTTTGTAACTGTTACCGCTGAATCGGTGAACCTGTCTCCGACACTCCTCCCATCATCGAGACTCCGGGAACCTTACCCTTGTACACGACATACGTCGGCATCGCTATGCACTAGCCAAGTAAAGCGTTAGTACCAATTCACAGACAATACATAAGCAATATATAAGTATGCAGCAGAGCGATCGAAGAGAAAAGCAAGACATTAATAGCATCGATTACATCTAAGTTGAGCGACTCTCGAAACCAAAGAGACATACTACAAGTTCATTAAAGTTTAATTACAACATGCATGAGCCAATCGATGTTTCAGAACTAGACAACTCGACTCAAGGGACGGAGCGTGGATGAAGCCGCCGTCTATCGTGGGAGTCATGAAAGAGCAGGCGTTGTCATCCTGCATTTGTAGCATTGTGTCGATGTCACCTGTTGGACGGTTGATTTCGAGGTAGAACTGCCCGAGTGCGAAGGACATCTTGATGGATGATTTCCGCAAACTCCATTTGGATGCGAAAGAATTCTTGTCGGAGGTCCGCGTCTGGATTGCCGACACGCTCGCGGCCCAATCTTGGAGTTTACTCGGTAGCGAAGTTGATGATGGTCCCGCACGATCGCCGCATGTGATGGATGGCGTAGTAGGCACCCTTCGACCGCCAAAGCGGCTGCTTGACGCAGCGAGCGTCGTATTGTGGGAGAACACGTGCTTGCCGTATTTACGAATAGGCCTGGTGAAGGTGCCTCCAGATTTGGCGTAGCCGGGGAGAACATCATCAAGAACCTTCTTGACATTTGTGTAGTCTACGTTCGACTGACGGTCCGGGTCGAAATCGTGGCCATGGAATATTTGGGGCTTAGGAGGATGGCGTGCAACGTGTGTCACTGCAGAAAACACGGAATGTTAAAAGAAAAACGATCGAAATGTAAGAATTCATATGTTACGGGCCGGTTGAGGGGAGGACTTACTCGGGAAAGTAAGGCACGAGGAAGTTATCCTTATCTTGGTTTGCGAATGGCGCCGAGGTAAGAACTTCGCGACTTGCGGTCCCAGCGCTGCCCAAGATCTTGCACGCATGTAGAAGGGTCAACTATCACGATGTCCGGGGTCTTGTCGCGAATGATCCGCATCTCCATACTCAGCGAAAATAGCGAGCGAAGGTGTAGTGCAGCGGATGAAGGTTCAACATAGCGTGGATGTCATCAAAACGCAGGACGATCGTGACGCCCGATGGAGTTATCCACAAAGCCCTTGCCCTCGGCACCTTGGCTGCGAAACCGGGTATGCCACATCCTTCTCCACGAGACGCCGCTTCTCCAAAGAAAGAACACTGTCATGCAGACTCCGCATAGCACCGGTTGCAGCATTGAGCATATTTGTCGGTAGCATCGCCCTACCGCCACATGCACCCTCCTCGAGATATCCTGCGGTGAAGGTGGCCCGTCCGAGCACGGATCGTACTCGGTGCGGCTGGCTCGCACCCTTCTTAGTCTTTCTTTTGCGTGCCTTCTTCTTCTCTGTAATGGGACCGAGTTTTGCTCACAGACCGCCTTCTTGAGTATGTTGGGGCTGATAATATTTCGCACCTCGCCTATCGAGGCTCGGTGAAGTCGGCGGTTGGGCGTCTCTCGAGAGCTGAGCGCCGACGGCGCTGTTGCAACAGCTTCTCCGCAGTACGAGCTAGATCGCACACGTCTTTTGTTGGGTTTGGTTCTTGAGAAGGAGGCCCCATGAAGTCGCCATCGTACCCATGCTCGGCAAAGTCTTGATCGGCGTTGCCAAATGTATCATAGTCGTCGTCGTCGTCGTTACGATCCTGTGCCATATGCATGTTTGGATCGATGGCATAGGGATGTCCGGCACCGTTCTGGCGGTCTTGCCATGGGGCCGACTTGGCGCCGACACGATTGGCGGTGTTGTCTTTGGGGTGGTGTCCCCGCCCCAAGCGAATCTGGCTCTTCGCCAAAGCGAGGGCCAGCTCAGCAGGCGCCGAGGGTCATCACGTCATCATCGTCGGCCCCGACGGGTCGATTCGGAGGTAACAAGTCGTCGCAGCCTGGCAGCACCGAACCAGTTGAACCCTAAACAAGTTGGGTGGCATCGGGTACCGTGGAACAAGGGTTGCCGGTTGAGCGATTTTGCCCTTGGCGACATCGACCAACTCGTTGTTCACGAAGTGGAGGAGAGTGCACGGGCGTCGGCGGCGCCTGCGAAAACATGTAGGGCGTCGGGGATGCCCGATCAAAGGCAAGGAGATGAAGTCCTCGGCGAGAGAGGCTTAATTAGTTACCGTGATGATGGCGTCGAGCTCGGCTAATGTAGAGGCACCGCCAACGGCGGGCGTGCGATTGACGAAGGGGCGCTTGCTGCAGAGGTGCCGGCGGCGTACACCGGGTGCATTAAGCTCCGTGCGGCGTCGGAGACACCAATGCCGCCCGCCGAGGCACCAATGGCCCCGCCATCGCATTATGCGAGTTGCTGGCCGTGAAGCTAGGAATCGGGCGGCCCTGTTGGCGCCCGCAATCCACGCTCAACCCGAGATCAAGGTAGGCACAAGGCGGTGATCGTCGCCCGAGTCGTTGTTCCACTTGCTCTTGGACAATCTCCGAATCGCGCCACCTGTGCCTTGAGTTCTTGAACCTCTCGCGCTGGCTTTCCGAGCTGGTATTTTCTCCTTCCGCACACCAGCGGTATAGTATGACCCCATTTTGTCGACAAGCCTTTGCCGGCCACACGACCAGGTGGCGTCGGCTTCTCGAGCTTATCCTTGTTCTTCATTACATTCAACCCCTATTTAGAGTGGTGTCCCAAGGGTTGCTCTGAGTCGACCCAGCGCTCTGCTTTCGATCGCTGCGGAAGGAATGTGAACCATTTAGAAATTGGCTTCATTAATTAGAATGCAACCATATGGAGCTAATTACGCGGGGTGTATTCCTTACGAACAAGCTCAAGCTGCCTGGTCTTGGATCCGTGGTAAGCTCCTTTGTTTTCGGGTCCTTCTTGTACGGGCCCCGACAAAGTTCCTGGTCTGCTTGTCACCGTATGTATCGAAGAGGCGGTAGGCCTTGCTCGGCACAGTCCGCCTCCTCCTTGTCCCATATAGGCTCCGCCACTCTGAATCGCCGGGACCGAGTGTGTGTTCCCCTATGTTCAGCTCCGCATTTGTTTCCCCACTCACTTGATTGGGAGCTTGCGGTGCTCGAGCAATTGATCTTGAAGTCGTTGTAGTCATCTTCGGTGATCGAAGGATTTTCTCCTTGATCTTGATAACTCTCACCTTTCTCGATCATTCTCTTCACATTGCTTTTCCAAGTAGACAGGGCCTTGCTCATCTTCGTGAGGGCAGCATTGTTCACATTATTCCCTTTGAGGCTTGTGTTTTCAAATTCAGCGGGAACTTGTATCGTTCGTGCAGCTTCGTGAAGAGGAGGTTGTGCAAATTCCTCGGTCGGGATGCCTCGGGTTCTCGGTGTTGATCAAGGCGGTGCTCGGACAATGCACCCGAGCTGAAGCGAGTACCCTTGACTATTCGTTCGGCGCCGTTGGATTCCGTTGGAGTCCACTTGATAACTTCCTCCTTGAGGTGCGAGCACGATCAGGCGCCAGTCCTTCCGTTGCCTCTTGGTTGGCTGCCATCGTGCGTGCGCCGCCATCATCGATGGTGGCATCCTCGGCGGCACCATCGGTGGTGGCATCGGTGTGGTCATCCTCGGCGGCACCATCCGTGGTCTCGGGATCGGTGGGGAAGGCGGCGGCCTCATACAAGTGAGGTTGTTCCTCCATCTCTGGGACAGCTCGAATGCCTTGCCGCCGAACCCCGGCCTCATCGTTGTGGGCCATGTTTCTCTCTAAATAGAAACAAAGTTTGGTCAAAAGTTGGTTATTGTCAGCGAACAAGATCTCTAAGTTGACCAAATAACCTAATTCTCGAGGAATGTCGCCAAAAAGTTGGTTATTGTCAAGGAACAATTGAGAGATGTTTGTGATATTGCCTAGGTGTTTTGGGATAGAACCTGTTAGTGTGTTGTTGCTAAGGTCCAAGTCCACGTTCTCAGGGTAACCTAGTTCTTGAGGGGTGTGTCTAGAAAGTTCACTCTTCTTTTTAGAAGACAAGCGTCTGAAATGGTATTGCCTTTCCTTAATTTGTACTATTTTTTCATTGTGCTGAATACTTATGTTGGTGAGTGTATCTGTAATTACTTTTTACTACACCGCAGGGTGTTCAAACACATGTCAAGCAAGGGTGTCTGAGTGTGTGAATAAAATACTAAACTAATCCAACCACTAAAGCAAATTAATTTTATTTCGTTGAGAATCGGGCACCTTCTAGGTCAAGAAAATTGGGCATGACCTTTGCTAATTTTCTTGACCTAGGAGTGCCCCATTCTCAACCAAGCGGAAATTAATCAACGTTTCAGGAGAAAGGGTCATTTTAGAAGATCACAAGTAGCAGCAGCATCACTTGACAAAATCACAACTAGCAGCACATCACAAGTAGTACAACAGCCTTTATTTACACAAAAATATCAACGTTTGCAACAGGTAAGGTAAGATGCTTAAGTCCAGCACTCCAGCCTTTATTTATGAATGTACAAAGGAAAGATGCAAAACATTAAGTGGTACACAATTAAAGCAAGGAAAGAAACATGTAGATCTGATAGAACCAATCCTTTGGTTGGCTAAGTTGATGAATTATTACAGAGAAACAAAAAAAAGGATTTGACTCCAAACCAATGTCGAACTCTACATCAAACACAGCCATCGAATGTTCGAACATACTGGTTCAAAAATCACAAAGAGGCTCTAATAACATCGGGCATTGGCACCGTGTCGGCCCCTTCATCTAAAATCACAAAGAGGCTCACGATAACCTGCCAATACCCTGAATTCTTTCTACAGTTCCATCATAATCAACAAAGAATCTCAGACACACCTATCAGGTAGGTAGCAAAATCTTAAGATTGGAACAATGTGTGATACAACCAAGCATGAGCTACTAAACCAAACCCAACACCAACACTGGAGGGTTGTTTTCCTGAAAACACAAGGACAATGATCATGGACAACATAGGGTGTATATAACATGCATCACGATCCTCTTCTAAAGGCACATCATTGCAAGAGACAAAAGTTTCGGAGCAAACTTAAGCCAAGGATTGCCAAGTTCATTCTGTCAGGCAGTTGGCAAAGCCGAGTGCATACAAAAAATATTAGTGCTCAGCAAAACCAAAACACTCGGCAAAGCCCTGCCTTTGTGGTGTACAGCAGAAAAAAAAAACACTTAGCAAAAGCCAGGCCCTCAGGCAGAGCCACAGTATGCCAAAAGTGTCCTATGGACGTTACTCGACAAACAGAACTGACACTTGTAAGCTGTATGCAACATGAAAAATAGCTTTCTGATGCTAGAATTGCACTTTCGATGCCATACGACCAACAATTCTGATGCTAATAGTATTTTTAGCAACGTCAGGAGGTGAGGGCCTTTCTATTCTCCTCTGGTCATGTTGCTCATGGAGAAATCAGTAAGTCTTTTTGTCCACAGACAAGAGATGTGACGGTGAAAAGATATGTTTTGAGGGAATGAGGCAAGGGGAACAAATGCCAACTTATAGATTTAGTAAGCCAGAAATGTGACTAAAAGAAAATAGTTTTTTTCATAGGATTATTAAGGAGCACAGCTAGCGATTTCAATGATAAAATCAGATCAGTACAAGAAGCAGGGGAGCAGCCAAGGGTGAAGCTGCACTTGCAACTACTCAACAGAAACAACATTAGATACATTACAAAGCTACTCAATGAAACAACATTAGATACATTACAAAGCTACCATTAGCGAAGTCTCGGTCCAACCAGAAATATGAAGATGCATACGTGCGTATGGGAGACAACGAAGGGGAAGCTGGGGATACAGTTTTGCTTCGAGTTGTGT
The DNA here is from genome assembly GCA_021605205.1 of Aegilops longissima. Taxonomy (NCBI): domain Eukaryota; kingdom Viridiplantae; phylum Streptophyta; class Magnoliopsida; order Poales; family Poaceae; genus Aegilops; species Aegilops longissima. The sequence goes on from CM038676.1 coordinate 620,322,920, forward strand.
TGTGTGTTCAGCTTATGACCTATACCTGTATGTCATGTATGCAACGTTTTCACCTTTCTAAACTGTATCGAGAAGAGCTATTGTTAGGTTCCTTTCTTTTGCCTTTTTGTTGTACAACAGGCTGGGTTTCATTTCAAGCGGAAAAAGAACCGGAGAGTTACTCGAGAAGGTTTGGTCACTTATAAAATTCATTTGTCTACAGCAGATGGGCATCTGCGATTTGCCCTTGAAAATTTCCAAGGTTTGCTCCATTCTTTTGGGTCACTAAGGGGTTTACAACTTTGTTAGATTAATCGTATGACAAATCTTTTGTTTACTCGCAGCCTCACTCACACCTTTGACACTTCCAATAGCCAGTATATGAATTATTTTATGCTATAAAGAAACTACAAATTTCCGCAGCAACGCGCGGGGTATCTGCTAGTTTACAGAAATATGTGAACACATTTTCCAAAAATGCAAGAAAAGTCACTGAATAAGTCCTTTAACACGTTTTTTCCTTCAGTTTTTCCCCTGAATTTTATATCCTTAATTAATAGAAGCACTCAATTCTCCTCGGTTTTACAAGGCCAAGAATTGTTGGTGGATTATCAAGAAGGAAAAGCATTGGGCACTCTGATCCAATCTAAAATGGCAAAGCTGAGACGAGATTGCTTTTTCACTAATGATAAAACTCAGGTTAACAAGAAAATGAGAGGAGGGGAGGGAGGAGGGGAGGAGGAGGGGAGGAGGAGGGGAGCTCACGGGGTGGTGGTGCTCGCGACGGTGGTGTGGGCAGGGCGCCCCCGGGCGGGGTCGTGTCGAGGCGTCAGGGCGGGTCGAGGTGGGGCAGCGGCGTTGGGGCGGGTCGAGGCGGCGTCTGGGCGGCGGGCAGCGCCGAGGCGGAGTCGGGCGGCGTCCGGGCGGCGGGTCGCGTCGAGGCGGCGTGGGCAAGGCGTCGGGCGGCGCGGGCAGCGTCGAGGTGGCGGGACGGTGAAGGGACGGTGGCGTCGAGGGAGAGGGAAGGCGAGGAGAGGGCGAGGGAGGGAGAGGCGAGGGCGAGGGCGAGGGTCAGGCAGCGGCGGCGGGCGGTGGATCGAGAGGAGAGGAAGGCGGCGGGGGAGGGAAGGGGGATCGGGCGAAGGGGAGAGGGCGGGGGATCGGGCACAATACTAATGGCGCACCTCACCGTGGTGCGCCATTAGCATATCCATACTAATGGCGCACCTCACCGTGGTGCGCCATTAGTATTTTTTTTATTCAACTCGAGCCAACAGGTTATGTACTACGAGAACTTATCCACGTCAAGCCCACTCTACTAGCTCGACCTGGTCGTGAGCCAGTTCTCACACTGGGAAGTCTGGGTTCGACTCCTGGCTCCACAAATTTTTTAGCATTTAAAAGTTGTTTGATACTTATTTATGTTTAAATATGTTCAAACTTGTTTAAATAATAACAGTAATATTTTTTATAAGACAATAGCATTTAAAAGCTGTTTGATACTAATTTTTTATAAGGCGGTGCTAGGTGCGGGGTCGGTGTGGCGGTTGAGTAGGGGAATCGAGGTGCGGGGTCGGTGGCGTCGGCCGGTGGACTGGGGGTGCTCGGCGAGGGGGACGGATCTGGCGAGGTGGGATAGCGATCGAGATGGAGGGGATCGAGATCGAGTGTCCATGAAATTTAAAATATTCATGATAGTTCAAAAGTACCCATGAAATACAATCGAGAAATGAAGGCTACGATTTAAATACAATCGATCTTAGCTAGCTATCTGTTCACAATCTTCTTGCCCTTCTTTTTCGCAAATGGAGTTCTTACGTGGAGCGGACGTCCTTTAGGTAGGGTGGTCCTGCTTCTTCTTGTGGTGTATGCTGCTACTTCATCATCGTCGTCATGTTCGATCCTCGGTCGCCGACTTGTCGAAGTCTTGCTCATTGGCTACTCCATCCATTCCAATGATCTTCCTTTGCCTCTCCTCATGACAACACGGTGGGCTTTGGTGGGTCGGTAATGAAGAAGCATTGGTCCACTTGGGAAGCCAGTACCCATGGCTCATTTTTGCGGTGGACGTTTGCGCCCATGGTCTTGATTTGGCCGGGTATAACCATGGTGGTGAAATACCGGTCTTCTTTTATAGCGTTCTTGGCCCATCGACACGGAACATCGGGACCTTCTCTCAACAGTAGCTCAGCTCCCAGATCTCCTCGATCCTTCCGTAGTATCTGTCCTTGTCGTTACGGTGTAGGATTCCGCCGTTACCCGGAGTTCGATAACCATCGCTCTTCATGTCCTTGGCCTCGGTGTAGAATGTGTAGCCGTTGATATCGTACGCCTCATAGGTCATCAGGTTGTGCTCGGCGCCCTGTGACAAGGCGAATATGAGTTGTTCTTCCGCGGAAGAATCCTCATGTAAAGGGTACGACAGAAGCTTATGCTTGAACCAACGCATGAAACATGAGTTGTGCTCTTTGAGTGTATCTCCGTCCGTCCTCTGTTGGCCTCGGTCATTGTCGTCTTTTTAATAAAGGTTTTGTGCTCTACCACCCAAGGATCGACCATGTCTATGTGTTGTAGCGCGACTAGGTTTGCTCTTTCAAAGTCGGCGAGTCGACCCTCGAAGTCAACATGCATTTCGCGGCGACCCTCACGGTGACCCCATCCAGCGAGCCTGCCGAGGTGCTGTTGACGGGCAGACCAGCGGGTTCTCGATGCCTAGATAATTCGTGCGTAGGAGATGCACTCTTGATCGAAAGCCCCCGCTATGCTTCCTTCGGACATGACATGTTGCGAACGTATCCTTTGATGACACCATTCATCCTTTCGAGCGGCATCATCTGTGCAGGAAAGTCGGCCCGAGTTGGATGATATCCTCCACTATATGGACCAGCAGATGCACCATAACGTCGAAGAATGCAGGCGGGAAGTACATCTCAAGCTCGCATAGTATCACCACGATCTCTTCCTGTAGCCTTCTGAGTTGCCTCACGCCAATCGACTTCCGAGAGATGACGTCGAATAAGTTGCATAGGCCAAATAGCGTTTCACGGACGTGCGCGTCCATGATCCCACGGATTGCAACTGGAAGTATCTGCGTCATCAACACGTGACAGTCATGAGACTTCATCCCGCTGAACTTCTGCTTCGCTGGGTCTAGGTATCTGCTTATCTTCCCCGCGTAACCGTAAGGAAGTTTTACTCCTAGGAGGCAGGTGAAAAACTGCTCGATCTCCTCGACTTAGAGTGAAGCACGGGAGGGTAGTCATTTCGGTCTTCTTGGCCTTTTGCCTTTGCGACGACTTTCGTGTCCTGCTTCGCCTCATCATCATCATCATCATCATCATCATCACCATCATCATATATAGCGTGAAGCTCCTGCACGATGCCCATTGATTTCAAGTCGCCCTTGCTTTCGCCCATCTTTGGTCCTCTCGGCATGTTGAGCAGGGTACCATGCAGACTCTCGCACACGTTCTTCGTGATATGCATGACATCAAGGCTGTGAGGCACACGGTGGATCTTCGAGACGGCAAGTCCCGAAAACAGACCTCGTTTTCCATACCTTCAGCAGCTGCTCTGGCGCCTTCGCTTCTTTCCGGCTCTGGCGCCTTTTGCTTCTTTCGGTAGTGGGCAGTCTTTCCAATTTTCAACAGCTTGTCTATTTCCTCGCCGCTCCTCGTACACAGGCGTTTTCGGGTTCGGTTTCACCATCGAACAGATCCTTGTGTTTCCTCCACGGGTCATCGTCGCGAAGCCACCTTGATGTCCCATGAACACGGTTTTCAAGACCCGGGATCTCTATCTAGCTGGCGATACATTGTGTCATCCATGCACCTTACGCATCAGAAAATCCGTGGACTACCTGCCTCGCGAGATATCCGTAATCGAGATAGTCGTGCACCGTCGTGAGCAAAGGCGGCTCTCATAGGGAAATATTCTTTCTGCGGCGCCCCACGTATTGGCGGCGTTTTCCACAGCGTGTCAAGCTCCTCTTTCAGCAGCCCCAGATACAGATTGATGTCGTTCCTGGTTGTTTCGCCCTTCAATTAGCATACTCATGTGAATGTACTTCCTCTTCATGCACAACCAGGGGAAGGTTGTACATCCACACAAACACAGGCCAGGTGCTATGTGTGCTTCTCGGCTGCCAAACAGATTGACTCCATCGGTGCTAGCGCCCAGCACGATGTTCCTTGGATCGTTCCCAAATTCCGAGTCTTGAAGTTCAACGCTTGCCACTGGCTCGCATCCTTAGGGTGACTCAACATCTTGTCTTTTTATCTATCTCCGGATCATTTCGTCATCTTCCCTTCTTCTCCTCCCTATCCGCGTGCCAACGCAGGAGCTTTGCTACCTTAGGGTCCATGAAATAGCGCTGCAGACGAGGAGTGATTGGAAAGTACCACACCACTTTTCGAGGAGCTTTCTTCCTCTTCTTGTATCGAGTGGCGCCGCACACGGACATATGGTAGACTCCGCGTGCTCGTCCCGATAAATGATGCAATTGTTCATGCACACATGGTATTTCACGGCGGTAAATCGAGAGGACACACGATTTTCTTCGCCTCCTCAAACTGGTCGGGCACTTGTTCCCCTTGGGAAGACGTTCGTGCGAATGACATGTTCTCGTCGAAGCATCGTCGGTCATTTTGTGTTTTACCTTCATCTCGAGCCATGGCGTTACTTTCGGCGGGTATCCTCGGGCCTGCATCCTTCATACAATGGAGTAACGCGTCTAACTCAAGTTGATCCATCTTGGCTTTCTCTCGGCGGCAGCTCTTGCGTTATCCGTCCGCTTGAGAAGCAGCTCTTGAATATGAGGGTCCTGCACCCAGCCCATCGATGGTCCAGCGTCGTCTGCTCCGCCGGCATCATCATCATGTCCTGCATCTTCTACATGATGACTGTGTACAGCATCACCGTCGTGATCATCTCTTGGGGATTCTTCGTCTTCTCGCCCCCCCGAGCCGCGGTGGTTGTCTTGCTGCCCTTCCTCATTTCTTGCCCGGCCCCCATGGACGACTTCGTAGTCATCTTCATCACCTTGCCACCGATAGCCATCCATGAAACCACGCAACAGCAGGTGGTCCCGCACCTGCCCGGAATCCGTGTCCGCAATAAGGCTCTTCAGCTTGCATCTTCGACACGGACATCTTATCTCCGTCTCGTTCTTTTGAAGCATCTCGGCCTTCGCGGACCTCAAAAACCTATTCACGATGCCTTCGGTCATCGTGCGGACCATGGTCGCTCATGGGTAGAGCAAAACGATATTTTAGAACCAAGAAAAATTTGGCATGACTTTCCTAAAAATAGGACCAAAAGAATGCTTAATGCCAAAATTCTCGCTTGAAACGGAAATGAATCAACATTCCGCAAAATATTGGCAACTATCGCATTTCAAATACGGTACACCTCCAAACACAAACACATATGCAACACCACAAACATATGCAACACCACGAACATACATAGATCTAGCTAGGCCGTAAAAAGTGCATGTGCACATTGTTGTAGGAGAACAACCTAAATATAGCTTCCTCCTTACTTACCTATTAAAAAAGGTAATTTAACCACTTAATTTGAATGAATCTATGGTGGAAATGAGGTGAAAAGAGGAGGCACCGAGACAAGGAGGAGGTGGAGAGAATGAAGTGGGGAGAAAGTGAGTGTGTGGGTAGGAGAGGCTGTCCCAAATATCTTGTTGCTGCCCACTTACTAATGGCGCACCTCTTGCGTGGTGCGCCATTAGTAGTTACAACTACTAATGGCGCACTTAAGCAGGATGCGCCATTAGTATGTTTGGATAGGCGCACTAGTTCAAAAAAAAATTTCTATACTAATGGCGCACCCACTGCCTGGTGCGCCATTAGTAGTTACAACTACTAATGGCGCACTTGGGCAGGATGCGCCATTAGTAGTTACAACTACTAATGGCGCACTTGGGCAGGATGCGCCATTAGTATGTTTGGATAAGCGCACTAGTTCAAAAAAATTTCTATACTAATGGCGCACCTATGCGTTGGTGCGCCATTAGTAGTTACAACTACTAATGGCGACTTGGGCAGGATCGCCATTAGTATGTTTGAACAAGCGCACTAGTTAAAAAAATTGATACTAATGGCGCACCCATTGCAAGGTGCGCCATTAGTAGTTTAAACTCTAATGGCGCATCAGATGGTGGTGCACCATTAGTATATACTAATGGCGCACCATCTTTCTGGTGCGCCATTAGTGTCAATCCCATCTATAGCCCTTTTTCTAGTAGTGAGGCCACCCCGCCACGAGACGAAGCACAAGAAGCGTTGTTGAGGGACATAATCGCACAAGGAAGTGATGCCGTCTGCTCGTTGATGTTTCTCAACGACAACGATGGTCTGGAAGGAGAGGGTGAATAAGCAGCTGGCTATGATTTACATGGCTCCGATGACCCAATGCCGGTGCAAGAAGGAGAGGGTGAAGAAGTAGACCGTGAGGACGGCTCCGGTGATCACCAAACCGAGTCCGGCCAGGTATATATATATTAGTTAAGCCTGTGCTGACTAGCTAATTGATGCATTCATTGTTTTGGTATGTACACATATTAATTAACTCTCATCTTTGTTCTTTTTTCTAGCCCTCCGGATCGAGCACAACTTCGGTAAAGAGACGAGGCCCAAAGAAAAAGTTGAGCTCGGATGAAAAGTTTGAGATCATACAAATCGCGTGCGACGGCCAACCGATTGAACCCTACCGGACAAAGAAGGCATTTGTTGCTCGGTCAGGGGTTACGGTTAGGGACAAGATCGATCAGCATCCACCAATGGTATAAGCCTAAGAACGAAGACCCTGAGGTGTCTTATGTCAATGATATGCAGAAAAATGATCTTTGGACTGAGCTGAAGTCAAATTTCACCCTACCGCCAGAGGATGATCCGGAGAAGCCAGTTATAGAGCCATTAATCAAGTCTTTTGCTCGAAGAAGATGGCAGACCTATTCAGGAATTGGAAGAAAGACCTCAATAGGTATGTCGAAAAAATGAGACACCAGAATTCAAGGGCAAATATGAGAAGATCGAGATGATCGCCCGCATTTGTGGCCCACAAGACATCGGAAAAGAGTAAAAAGATGTCGGCGACAAACAAGAGAAATGCTGCAAGAAGAAGCTTCACCATCGCACGGGTCGGTGGTTACCTCGTAGCCCGGCCTAAGTGGGCCAAGGCTGAGAATGATCTGCTTGATAAAGGGATCGAACCGAGACAATGAACTGGCCAGACCGTTGCGGACTTGGTTCTTCGGGCTGGCGGAACCTTGGACCTGTATCGTGGAAATGCATTTGGACGGACGAGCAATTGGACATACCAGTCAAGAGGCTAAAGCAATATATCAAAGCAGCGCAACAAGGGAAGTTCGTTCTAGACAGGGAGAAGGACGAGCTCACAATGGCCCTCGGGAATCCTGAGCACCCTGGACGGACACGAGGCACGCCAGGCTCCCTTTCGTGGAAGGCTGGATTTCCGGACGCAGGGGGTTACAAAACCCATGAGAGGAGGAAGAAACTGGAGCAGAGCCAAATGTAGGCGCTGCACGAAAGGGTAATGGGGCTAGAGGAACGAGAAGCAGCAAATCGCAGCAAACGACCTGCCGAAGCTTCCCCCGAAGCTACCCCGCCATCTCAGCGGAGAAGCAGCGTGGCTTCCACCGAGCTGCTTCAGCCAGAGCATGCCTTGATGGCTCCTGCCAGCTATCCCGTGGATGCTATCACGGATGCTGAAAATTGCCACCTTATGGCGCAATGAATGAATTTGAAGGTCAAGGCGGCTGTTGGCTCTGTTTATCCTACTAAACCCAACTCAACTTTTCACTGCCGGCCGATTCCAGAAGGATATGCTAAGGTGATGGTCGATGAAATAACGAGAGGATTTGAGGACCTCGGCTTGACCACCCTACCGGTGAAGGGAGTATCGACTGGGTTCTGCTCGAAGACTCCATGCCTATGGTGGAAGGATCTCATCAACCTTCCGAACTGGGCGCCTCCGCCTCCTCCTCCTCCTCCGGCGAGTCGGGGCACTCCGCCTCCTCCACCGCCTCCTCCTCCGCGAGTGACAATCAGGGCACTCGGCCGGCTCCTTCTCCGTGCGTGGCGGCACTCCGCCTCCTTCTCCGCCTGCGCCCGGCGCGCCGAGCAGCCAGCCTCCTCCTTCTGCCTCGTCGGCAAAGGCGGAAGAGGCCCGCCGCTCCGGCTGCTCCAGTAGCGTCGTAGTCCTTCTCCTCCGCCTCGTAAGCAAGGAAAGAAGACATCCGCTCCGTCTGCTCTGCCGGCGTCTAGCAGTACAGCCAAAGGCGGGAGGAGATACAGATTCGGTCCTTCTCTGAAGACTCCAGAGAAGTTACCGTACGAGAGGAGCGAGGAGGAAAACGCGAAGATCGCGCAGACCGAAGTGGATGATTGGTTTCAAGGGTTGAAAGCAAAGAGACATCCACCTCCGGAGGAGAAGGTAGATCCGGTGAAAGCGAAGCGCACTCTGGCTGCCCTGACAAAACCACCCAAGTCTCCGCCGAAAGGCAACTATGAGCGCATTATTGGAAAGGCATTTGCCGAAGCGGAGAGGTCGGGAAGTACTGTCAGTGATCAAAGGATGAAAGAACGACGAGCTGGGAAACAAATTGCCCAGCTCGGCAAACAAGCGAAGCAATCGTGCCCCCTGCTCAAGGTGCCTGCTAGCGACATCGTCGATCCGAGGATGGTGCCCGGTTATGGCAATCCTGCAGATTACCTGCCCGACGATGTACATTATGATTTCTTGGAGGTGCAGATACAAAGATACGAGTACGGGAAGCCTCTCGTCAAAGATGAAAGTTCTCTATCAACGATGATGCTAAGATTGCATGATTGGTACATGAAAACCTGCAAAGAGTGCGAGGGAGGAGTACTTTGTATGTGAGAGTTAAAAGGAGCATGACCTCCTTGGAATTGAACTGTTGCCTATTCCATTTGAGGAGTTCTATCAGTTTTTCAATCAATTGGCCATCGATAAAGCAACGGTCACCTGCTATATGCGTAAGTAGTACTACTTCTGTCATTAAGTCTCTCTATATAACTCAGCCCTTTCATTGCATGTATTTATAATTATCCTCACTATATTATGTAGATTGAAGATCGCGAATTGAAGAAAAGACAAGTGGGTGATATTGGGTTCATTAACACATATCTCATAGATAAAACTGAGGTTGAATTTCAGTAAAAGAAAATACGAGGCCAACTTGCTACAATCGTTGGTAATAAATGAACACAAAGATATAATACTCTTTCCTTACAACTTCAAGTGAGTGTTACTGTCTTGTGGCATATTCGGTTTCCTTATTAGTCCAGGTTATAGTAATGTAATATTGATGAGTTATGCATGTGCGCAGCTACCACTATATTCTCCTAGAGATTAAGCTTGAGAAGGAGTAGTAACGTCAGAGACTCCAAGCTTAAAAGATCCCAAGGAGTATCGGACATGACTGAAATGCTCGAGAAGTAAGTTAAATCGATCATTATCCACCATATCAGCAACTTTGTTCATTTCTGATATCAAGTAATTGTTTTCTTTGTATGGCAGGGCTTGGAGAAAATTCACCAAAAAGCTCGGGACTACCGAAGAAGCTGCAATTTAGACACCAGTAAGTACTATATAGTAGCATATTCCATGCATCTCCTAGTGATTCAAGCGCTAGTTTCATCAATACCATTTAGCATGCTTGCTAATTATCAGTTTGATTGACCTCTATTTCTTGTATAGTGGTTGTGGCAGGAACAAGGAATGATTTCTGTGGATACTACATTTGCAGTCCATCCGCCACACGACCTATGAATGGGCTACTCCGACAAACAATATGAAGTGTGTAAATAAAAATATTCACAATTTTATTTTATTACCATCATTTGTGTTGAGTTTCATTCATTCATATATATATATATATATATATATATATATATATATATATATATATATATATATATATGTATTGACCCCTTCTTAAAATTAGATGTTTGAATGCGGGATGAACTCCTAGCACTAGATCGCATGCAGCAATTCAAGAGGAATTGGCGGCATTCTTTCTTGACCACGTGATCGCTGAAGGCGGAGAATACTATGTGGACCACGCGTCCGTATGTTAGGAGATTATATATTTGTAAAAGATAATTATTGTATATATGTAGCGGTAGTGTCGGATAGATATACGAGAACTTGTTGTTCGACCAAACTCTCGGAGAAGGAGAGGTGGTCGATATCACTTCTCTCTGTATGCATATATGTTCATGAAGATCTTACTGTTTGCTTAATTACTAGCTAGCTAGCGTGTCTAGCTAGTCCTCTCTATCGTATGTATAGTACGTAGCGTCGACCAAGCACGGACAAAAGAGAGGACACTTTTCTCTATTAATTAGCTAGCTATAGCACAATATATGAAACACCTAAATTAACCCCCAAAACCCCCAACCCCCCTTTTCAAAAAAATTAAAACCACAGCCATAGAAATCTTGGCGCATGGATGCCTATTGGTCCCGGTTGGTGCCACCAACGGGACCAAAGGCCCTCCCGCTACTGGGCTCGCGGACAGGCCACGTGGAGGCCCATCTGTCCCGGTTCTGGATTGAACCGGGACTAAAGGGTCAGGGCATTAGTACCAACCCTTTAGTCCCGATTCATGAACCGGGACTAAAGGCCCTCACCAACCGGGACTATAGGCCCTTTTTCTACTAGTGTATAGAGATCACTACACCACGACACTACATCCCCAATAGACTGTTGGTCCGGAAAGGACATGGCAAGCCCAACAGAATGTTGGTCGGGAAAAGTGCCCCATAGCCAACAAGCGATCGATCGGCAAAGATATGTCAGTCGGGAAAGGCTTTTCCCGTCTGGACTTTCCCCAACAGACAAGATCGGTCGGCAATAGTTTTTCCCAACCGACTGTTTGTGATGGGAAGCTGTTTTTCAAACGAACCTAACTGTCGGGGATGTAGTGTCGTGGTGTAGTGGGTTTAGGCCAAAGGCCAACATTGCAACAATCACTCTCGCGGTACAATATTACTCAGGTGCTTCGCTCCCACGAGGCTCCAAAGCGCGGCCTCCTCTTTCATTGTAGCAACGGTGGCTCCAACCGGGACAACGGTATTGTAGAAGATCCACGCATTTCTCTACTTCCATTGCTTCCAGGAGATAAGCAACATCAGCTAAGCAAGCGGCCTACATCATTGGGCTTTCTTTGAACGCATTGTGGTTCCACCATTCCTTTACAGAGGTCGCAGTCCCCCATGGGATGGACGTCACGAAGACCAAGACAATCTTTGATCATACCCCAGACCCAAACCGTGTATTTGCATTGGAAGAGGAGGTGAGCCGCCGTCCCTTAGACCTTCCTACAAACGGGTCAACGGTTACAGTTTGGCCACCCACGACGTTGAAGCGTGTTAACGGTCCAAATCTTATTTAGTACCGCAAGCCACATGAAAAATTTGCATTTTGGTGGCGCCCAACTCTTCCAGACAACCAGAATCATGCTCGAGTCGGATGGCCTAAGAACTGAACTTTGTAGGTGGACTTAGCGGAGTAATTTCCATCATTAGAGAGTTTCCAGTAGATAGCATCAGGTGTGTGGTCATCCAGGTGGACCTGGGTGAGTCTTTCCCATAAGGAGACCTCGGAGAGGTGATCCATGGAGAAATGCCCCGGAAAATGTCCACTTGGGAAATCTAGTAGTTGTTGTGTTGTGCCTTTTGAACTGAACATTTTTTCTTCTTCGATAAGGCATATAACTTTGGAGCAAGATCCTTGGGTCTCACACCATCTAGCCAAGGCGAGATCCAGAACATGGCCAACATCCCATTTTCGAGTTGTATACCTTAGCTGTTGTGACGAAAAAATCTCGATCATTGTGTCACAAGGGGTACCCAATTCCACCCAAGGCTTATCTGGATTTTCCCATTCGAACCAGAACCAACGAATATGTAGGGCAGTGGCAAACTTGTCCAAATTGAGAATTCTGAGTCCTCCATTAAGCTTGAACTCACAAACTTGATCCCAATTTATCTTGCATTTTCCACTAGAAACATTGTCACAACCCGCCGAAAGGAAAGCACGCCTAAGGGAATCAATCATCTTCTTCACATCCAGTGGCAAACCAAAGACTTGCATGTAGTATATGGCAATCGCCGTGCGGACCATCTTGACCAAAAAAAAAGGCCCGCTGAGGTGACATGCTTCCGAATCCAGGGGGAGCTGGCTCGTGCTTTTGTCTTCCGCAGCAAGCTGATGGCACCTGAGGCACCCTGTATTCATATCAAATACAAATTACAGCTAGGATTTGGCAATCCTTAACATATAAATTCCCTAATTTGCAAGCCTAGGCTAGTGATCTTCTGTTCATGTATGTTGTGCACTAGAAGAAACCATTTCTTGTCTCAGAGGATAATTGTCTCAATAAGAAGTAGATGCACAATTGTGAGTCCGTACAGTAAGTTCCCTAGGAATATGGAAGACCTGAGCTTGAATGTTGGCTGTTGCAGCAAAGTAATTTGGAAGCTGGATTCTAACTTGCCAATGTCCAAGCACTTGCAGAAGGTTCCTTGAGGCCGTTGCCCAAGGTAGTATCAGATTGTCCACCACAAAAGTAATTTGGTTATTAGCAATGCAAGAAGCAATTTCCATAGCAACCTGTAGAGTTGTAGCCTTAGCATGTAATGGAGATTCTACATTCCTGCCTGCTGTAGAGATTAAGATAGTTGTTTCTTCTTCATTCTCGCCAGTCTGAATGTAAATTCATATTCCTATTTTCCTTGAGTTGTTTCTGGAGTCAGTAGAGTTCTTCCATGCAGCGTCAATATAAACCTTGCAACCTATAATCCAATCATCTGTTTTAAAGAAGACCCCTTCTTTTGTTTGTATGCAGATTCTGCCCTGCTTCCTGCATTATTTCAGCTGATGAACTGGCAATACATGCATAGGAAACTAAATCTTGGCTCATATTATTGCCTGCATAGCTGGGCATACCTACATAGGGGGGTTGGAATTTCTTGCCAAACACTGACGTTTCGCCATGGCTTGTTGGACCATGCATAGTTAATGATTTAAATTTGTGCACTCCACTACTAGAAAAAGGCCTGTTAGTGGCGCACCTATTTTTGTCATTAATGGCGCACTATAGGTGCGCCACTATTACCACGCCACTAGTAACAAATAGTAATGGTGCATTTGGTGCGCCATTACTATGCCTAGAAGTGCACCATTACAATCTGACTTAGTAATGGCGCACCACATAGAAGTGGTGCCATTACTAACAATCTTTTTCACATTTTTTTGGTTTTTTTCTTAATCTCGGGCCACTATGGCTTAATCTCATGTCAATATGCTTAATCTCAAGTCAAATCGCACTAAGTGGTCAAACTTCCCGGAAGGTCACCCATCCTCACACTACTCCAGCCCGAGCACGCTTAACTTCACACACCACCTCACTTAACAAGCACTTGTTGATATATCTCATATCAATCCTATTAAACCTTGTTGATGTCTAGGAGTTTGTTCATGTTCATGAGTGTGATGAAATTTTGAAAAAATATTTCAAACTTCCCGATCATATTACGTATCATATTTTGAAAAGTTTTTCCAAAAAAAATTCAAAAACAATTTTTTTTAGTTACTAGTGGCGCACCTAGCAAATGATGCGCCATTACTAAGTTTGAAACTTTTTCCATTTCCCCCATCTAGATCTTGAAAGACCCGTATATTTCGTTCTGTTAGGTTTTTGGGGATTCTGAAAATCTTCAACGGGATTCCCTAGACCAACCTTATCTCTGCCCTGCAGGAGACCAAATTGTATTATCTCCTGCTTCTTTGTGTATTGTGTACAAAAGTGTGGCAATAATTATCCATGCCTTTTCTTTCTATTATTCCACTTTTCTTGAATTTTGTTTGTTAATTTCATGACATTAATACTGATTACTGTGATGTTAGAGTTGTAATTTCTCTGATCTGTCATTCTGCTTTGCCGAGGAGCTGCAATGTTCAGCTGCCATCACATTTTTGACAGTGTTTATTTGTTAACTGAACTTATGCCCATTCTTTTACTGGAGCTGAACACAAATTGATTATTGGTGTTCAAGCGTACATTGCTTCTTTGGTTTTTTCTTCTCTATGTTTGTGCATTTAGCGATTTGACATCTTATCAAATGCAATTCAAGAGTACATTGCTGGTTCAGATTATCACATTTAATTATACGTCCTTCTATAAAGGTGCTGGGACGTGGCGTTCCGTCTAAAGATTGTTTCCATGATTGGCCTGACGACAATGCTTCATATTGCAAATGATTGATTCGCATGTTGTGTTGTGGTTGCTGCGAGTATCGCCAAGTTATGTTGATGTGCTGCAATTGCGCTTGCTCAGAAATACCATACTGCACTTGTCCACGACATTCAGAAGTCTTGTTTTCATAACGCTAATACTGATCACAATGTGATGTTACAATTCTTATTTCTTTGATCTTCCATTCTGATTTGCAGAGGAGCTGCAATGTTAAGCTGCCATCACACTTAATAGCAGTGTTTATTTGTTAAGTGAACTTATGCCCATCCTTCTATCGGAGCTGAACGCAAACTGATTATATTCTCCAGAACACGCAAAAGGCTTGACTGTCATTATATTGAGTGAAAGGAGAGTTGTACACAAGAGAGAGAGAGAGAGAGTACACTGACAACACCAAAAACATCACCGCTTACATACAAGCTCACATCCACCCAACACCCTACTCAACCTATCTCTCTGGAAACCCTGCCTCTGCTTGCTTGCCTATCTAGCGAAAAGTCTACACGAATCTTATTTGCACTATTAAGGCCAAGAGTAAATTGCCACTTCGGATTTTTTTCTCTATGTTTGCACATTTAGTGATTTGACATCTTATCAATCTGTTTTTGATGGACAGTTGAATTAGTGTTATGCTGATAAGTTTTTGATCGATCATGATGGGGGATGGTGATAGTGTTTTTTTTTTGGTTTTGAGAACCTGATCCTGGTATTCTAACAATGTAGTTAATCCTGGGAATTCACATTTTGTCCCTCTTGTTTATTATCAGTGCACTGACCTTTTTTAAGTCTTCATGTTGCAGATGATGACTTCATTGATTCCCCGTGTTGTGTTGTGGTTTATGTATCATATCAATCCTATTAAACCTTGTTGATGTCTAGGAGTTTGTTCATGTTCATGAGTGTGATGAAATTTTAAAAAAATATTTCAAACTTCCCGGTCATATTACATATCATAATATTTTGAAAAGTTTTTCCAAAAAAAATTCGAAACCAATTTTTTTCTATTACTAGTGGCGCACCTAGCAAATGGTGCGCGATTACTAAGTTTGAAACTTTTTCCATTTTCCCCCCTCTAGATCTTAAAATCCCCGTAACTTTCGTTCTGTTAGGTTTTTGGGGATTATGAAAATCTTCAACAGGGTTCCCCCGGTTGAATTCAGATGTAACTTTTTGAGTAGATGATTTTTCATATAAAAAACTTTTTAATCCGAGTTCGTATGCAAAAGTTATGCCCATTTTACTAAATTCCAGAGAGATTTTGCAAATAAAGTCGAAATTCATATTTGTAAATTTTCCCAACAACTAGACCACATATCACGTGGGTAACTTATTTTATTTTATTTTATTGACATTTTCATCATTTTCTTTTATTTTTTAAAACTGAAAAGGCGTTCCGAGGGGGTAGGGGTGCAAAGAACCTTGGTCAAAGTTAGTAATGGCGCACTTTGTGTAGGTGCACCATTACTAAGTTTGTCATAGTAATGGTGCACCTATGCAAAGTGCGCAATTACTAAGTTTGACCAAGGTTTGACCCAGTCATACACATGCGCCATTACTATGTCAACTAGTAATGGCGCACTATCCCCTGATGCGCCACTGCTAACATTTTTTTTATTTTTTTCAAAACTAGTAATGGCACACCACACACCAGATGCGCTATTAATAATATGTCAATATTAGCGTACCTGTATCTGGTGCGCCACTGCTATATAGCAGTGACGCACCACATACATGGTGCGCCATTAATGTCCATATTAGCTATAGCCATTTTCCTAATAGTGCTAGCACATGCAAGCAAGGATAGAAAATCATGAGCTGGCAAACGAAAAACCGCATCCCACTATGTAGTGAAACACGTATGGGCAACGAGAAGTGGACAAAGATACACCATTCATTTTTTTCGACTGTGTGTTTTCAAGACTACTGAAAGGAAACAAAAACATAATTAGCTAAATGAACTTTGTGCGGATCATAAATATCACGCAAACGGCAGGCACCTACAAATCCAAAATACCTGTCATTCTCTAGCTCATTTGCTAGAGAGAAGAAAAGCGAGAGAACTCAGAGACTTGAGTGTTCTTTTACGCTCAGAGACTGAGAGTTGTCAGGATTATATTTGTGCCGATGTGGGGTCCTCTGACGGAAGATACACACAAGTATTTATAGAATCGCCGATCTTGTTATTTATGGTACATATTTAATTCGTACTTATCAAAATAAAATCTACATTTACTCACATCTCCACTATTACACTGTTAAATGAATGTCTGCTATTGTCGTTTGGTAGTACTGCTGATTGGTTTTCTCTAAAAAAATGGAAAATGTGTGTCACACTTAGTAGGTGCATTGCTAATGTGCGCGTCACACATAGAGGTGCACTAAAAATATTTTCAAGTTTTAATTTTTGTTTTCATCTTTATTGTTTCTTCATATTCTTCAAATGTTGCATACGAGATTTTATTTAGAAAGAAACAATTTAATATACGCAATCGTGTCACACATAAGAGTGTATCTTTGGAAAAAATTCAAGGAACAAATATATGAATGACATTAAATTTTATGTTCACAAAGAATGTATGTCGGTTAATTATGGTAAATATATAAATGCAATATATCCTTTTATCTTAATGCCTTCATGTTGATTTTTGCTCGATATGTGCGTCAGCAGGGTCGTGACGAGCATATGAAGGTAACTTTGCTTTGCAAAGGAGAGGAGAACAATCAACATGCACTCACGATTTTGTTCCGCAATTCACAATTATAAAAAATGGGTAGGGTTGTATCTTGCAAATGAATGATGTGGATTTCAATTGTTCCGCCATATTTGTTTGTTACCTTTTATATTGTAAGTTTATAAAATTAAAATGAAAATATTATTGGAATTCTTCTTTTGTAGAATCGTGCATCACAGGGCATGTTACATTTGTCATCACTACTCGTCGGTTTCCATCTTTAATCAGGTGGCTACCGTTCTTATTTTTTGACCAACTAGGAAGGGTTCGGGTGAGATAGGGTTACTTTGTGCAATTGTGCTCGTGTTAACGTGTAAAGCATGTAATTAGAGTATACGATTGCAGAAGTATGTGAAACATGAACACACGAATCCAGATTGGTGATGGTCTGTTAATGGCAACCTCCTTCGTGATGGGGGCTGATAAAACCATTGGATAGCCTTTGGGTTTCCATATGAAGGTTACCTAGTTGAAAAGCGCCTCACAGCAATTCCAGATATTTCCCCTTACATTTTGATTTAATCATCTTCTGAAAATGGTGCTTGGGATATTTGCTTTTGGAAAACAAATCATTGGCAATATGCTTTCTTGGAAAGTGTTTGCACAAGCGTGTATCTTTGGAAGATCTTTAAGGAATGAATAAGTGACTCAAAATAGATTGGAAAATATCTGACGTGCATACGGTTATCACGTGCGATGCCCAACTTTGTTTTGGACAACTGGTGGCACCTGAGGCACCTTGTATTTATATCAAATACAAGTTACAGATAGGATTTGGCAATCCTTAACATATGAATTCCCGAGATTTGGAAGCCTAGGATAGTGATCTCCTGTGGATGTATGTTGTGCACTAGAAGAAACCATTTCTTAGCTTAGAGGATAGTTATCTCTATAAGAAGTAGATGCACAACTGTGAGCTTGTACAATAAGTTCCCTAGGAATATTGAAGACCCGAGCTTGAATGTTGGTTGTTGCAGGTAATTAATTTGGAAGCTGGCTTCTAATTTGCCAATGCCCAGCCACTTGAAGAAGGTTCCTTGATGCCGGTGCCCGAGCTAGTATCAGTTTGTCCACTAGAAAAGTAATGTGGTTATTAGCGATGTGATAAGAAATTTCTGCAGCAACCTGTACAACTGTAGCCTTAGCACGTAATGGAGATTCTACACTCTTGCCAGTTGTAGAGATTAAGATAACTGTTTCTTCCTCATTCTCGCCAGTCTAAATGTAAATTCCTATTCCTATTTTCCTTGAGTTGCTTCTGGAGTCAGTTGTATTCTTCCATGCAGTGTCAGTATAAACCTTGCAACCTATAATCCGATCATATATTTTAAAAGAAGATCCCATCTTTTGTTTGTATGCAGATTCTGCCCCTGCTTCCTGCATCGTTTCAGCTGATGAACTGACAATACATGCATAGGAACCTAAATCTTGACTCCTTATTCTTGCCTGCATAGCTGGGCATACCTACATAGGGGAGTTGGAATTTCTGGCCAAATATGGACGCTTCTCCATGGCTCGTTTGTAACGCCCCGAGATCGACGCTCCAGAAGACTTCCATATATTCCGGGTTTCGCCGTGTGTTTCTTTTGTGTTTGCTCTTTTATTTTTGCATTGCATCATGTCATCATGCCATCATGTCATTTAATTTTTAAAAACTCATCTAAATAAATCGTATGGATCTTCGGTCCATTTAAATTGAGGAAACTCACATGGTGGGTTCTCTTTAAAACATACCCTCCCGATATTTAGGGAGATATTATAAAATATTCCATTGTTTTGGAATCACCCATGAACCCACTTGCATATTAAATCCCTTGACCTTTTCTTCTTCAAGTTTTGGCTCTCTAACCTTGCCAATATTTCTTTCATCATTTTGCGGAGCTCCACCAAAAATCTCAACATTTTTGCACACTTCAAAAACCTAGTCCTAGTTCAAACCCATTTGAATTAAATTCAAATGAGTTTGAATTTAAATCTTTCAATCATGGCCTTTCTATTTTTCTTGGAACGAGCATATTTTTGCGAGTCCGGGAAAATTACCCCATGCACAAATTCTTTCCCGAACCCCCTCTCCTTTTTTCTTCTCTCTAATAATTTTCTGTTTTGGAAAAAGAAGAGAGAGGGAGGAGAGAGCCCAGCCAGGCCTCTGGCCATTTCTTTCCTACCCAGCCGGTCCCTAGGCCCACCTAGGCCCAGCCCACCTTACCCCCTCGTTAACCCTAGCCCAGCCCCCACGCATCTCTCGATCCGCTCTCTCCCTCGTCTCCTCCCTCAGCGCCGCAGACCCCATCGTTCGATCCCCTCCTCTCGATGCACTCGTCTCTCACCCCGCGCCGCGCCCTCGTTCTCGTTCTCCTCGCGCTGCCAGAGAGGAGCAGAGCCCCGCTCCTCCCGACCCGCCTCGCGCCTCCACCTCCACACCGGGGCTCCCTCCGCCGTCGAGCAGCCCAGCAGATGAGCCCCGCGCCATCCTTCCCCCATGAGCCAAGTCCGGCCGCCGTGCCGCCATGCTTTGTGTCGCCCCTCGCCTCGTCGGCTTCGACTCCGACCAGATGCGCCCGAGGAGCTCCCCGAGCGAGCTCGCCCACGGCCCCTGCGTTCCTCGCCGCCCTTTCTCCTCCTGCATCGAGCGCCCCCGCGACCACCATGCCCGAGCCGACGCCGCGCCCGGTCCTCCACTGCGCCTTCGCCTCCCTTTCTCCTGCTCCTCCGTGACGCCCCTGCCGGCCCCGCGCCCGACCTCCTCCTCGCCGCCCCTGGTGCCGCTCCACCTCAGCCTCGCGACCCCGCGCCTCCCTCGTGCAGCCATGGCCGCCACAGGAGCGTCAGCGCCCGTGCCTCCTCCTCCCTCAGTTCGGCCTCAACCTCCAGGCCATCTCCGCTGTGACCCGTCCGGCAACTGCCCGCTCCGGTGACCCATCGCCACCCGCCGCCGTCGGCGACCACCAGGAGGGCCACCCCGCGCGTGACCGAGCTGCCCCTGCCTTGTTCGACCACCGGAACCGCGCCAAGTCGCTGCCTCTTTGCGTCTGCGCTGTGTTGCCGTGGACGCATGCAACCCTGAAATCTTTCCCAAGCGTCAAGTACCAGGACACTACGGAAACCTGAATCGCCAAGACCGGACCCGTCAAGTACCCCTTCGGATTCGTCAAGACCCTCATGTACGACTACACCCGGTGATGCGTCAAGTACCTCTACCGTCGACCCCGTGGGCGTCAAGTTCATCTACGAAAATGAGTACAACTACCGTTGACATGCTTTTCGCCAAGTACCTCTCGGATCCGACAAGTACCCCGATGACGTGTGTACCACTACCGTCGACCCTCGAAGACCCCGTGGACCCCGAACATCCACGGGACATGAACAACTACTTCCACTACGAGATGTACCACTACCATCGAACGTGAACGACTACTTCCACGACGTCCGTGAACCACTACTTCCACTACCGTCGCGAGAACGACTACTTCCCCTACGACCCGTGAACGACTACTTCCCTCGACGATTTTGAACCGCCCCGAAACGCACGCTTCTAAGGTATAACCACCGAGATGACCGACCGTGCTCGAATGCATGTGTTGTATGAGATGCTCGAGCTTTGCACGGTGATCGAATCGTCCTTGCGATGCCCCTCTTTTGCCATGCCACCGTTCCGTGGGAACCCGGTAATGGGGATCACCCCACCATCTTGCATGACTCGCTCACGTACACACTTTCCTTTGCACCGGTATCTCAATCGAGTTATCGGAACCGGAATGTTGCCGTGGCACCATTTCCGTTGTCGTTGCCGTGGCACCCTTTTTCGTTTCCGCCACGACGACTAATGCTTCTTAATGCTCTTGTCAACATTTTCATAAAATTGCATAAAACTTGTATATGTCATCCGCATCATGTTAACAACATTAAAATGTTTAAAATTGTGTTTGCATTAAATTGCTAAATGACATGAGGATTTTCCAGAATTATCGTTTGTTGTTTCCGGCCTCATTTAAACTTGCCTAAATAGGTAGTTTAATTATGCTTCACCCGTTGCCATGTTTAATAACATTTAATATTGTTGGGTCCATAACCGAGAGAGAACTAAATAATTGATGTGGTGTTTCGTCAATATGCAACTCGTTGCATATTGAGCTCCACTTTACTTGTAGTTTTGTCTGTGCATATTGCCATGCCATGAATCATTAAACCGGACATGCATCATACTTGTTTGTGCATCATGCCATGATTATGCTTGTGTGTTTACCATGTTGTTTGTTTCTTTCCGGTTTGCTTCTCTCGTTAGCTTCGGTTTCGTTCCGGAGTTGTGAGGATTCATTCGACTTCGTCCGTTTGTCTTCTTCATGGACTTGATCTTCTTCCTTGCGGGATTTCAGGCAAGATGACCATACCCTCGAAATCACTTCTATCTTTGCTTGCTAGATGCTTGTTCTTTTGCTATGCCCATGCTGCGATACCTACCACTTGCTATATCATGCCACCCATATTGCCATGTCAAACCTCTAACCATCCTTTCCTAGCAAACCGTTGATTGGCTATGTTACCGCTTTGCTCAGCCCCTCTTATAGCGTTGTTAGTTGCAGGTGAAGATGAAGTTTGTTCCTTGTTGGAACATGGAGATGTTGTTCCTTGTTGGAACATGTTCACTTGTTGGGATATCACAATATATCTTATTTAATTAATGCATCTATATACTTGGTAAAGGGTGGAAGGCTCGGCCTTATGCCTGGTGTTTTGTTCCACTCTTGCCGCCCTAGTTTCCGTCATATCGGTATTATGTTCCCGGATTTTGCGTCCCTAACGCGGTTGGGTGATTTATGGGACCCCCTTGACAGTTCGCTTTGAATAAGACTCCTCCAGCAAGGCCCAACATTGGTTTTACCATTTGCCACCTAAGCCTTTTTCCCTTGGGTTCTGCAGACTCAAGGGTCATCTTTATTTTAACCCCGGGCCAGTTCTCTTCCGAGTGCTGGTCCAAACTAGAGCCACTTGCGGTGCCGCCCCGAGGCAACTTGGGGTATCGTCGGTTGCCGTACGTAGTGTTCATCCGGTGTGCCCTGAGAACGAGATATGTGCAGCTCCTATCAGGATTTGTCGGCACATTCGGGCGGCTTTGCTGGTCTTGTTTTATTGCTGTCGAAATGTCTTGTAGTCCGGGATTCCGAGACTGATCGGGTCTTCCCGGTAGAAGGAATATCCTTCGTTGACCGTGAGAGCTTATAATGGGCTAAGTTGGGACACCCCTGCAGGGTATTATCTTTCGAAAGCCGTGCCCGCGGTTATGAGGCAGATGGGAATTTGTTAATGTCCGGTTGTAGAAAACCCGAAGTTGATCTTATTTAAAATACATCAACCGCGTGTGTAACCGTGATGGTCTCTTCTCGGCGGAGTCCGGGAAGTGAACACGGTGTTGGAGTTATGTTTGACGTAAGTAGTTTCAGGATCACTTCTTGATCATAGTTGTTCGACCGTGCTTTTGCCTTCTCTTCTCGCTCTCATTTGCGTATGTTAGACACCAGATATGCTAGTCGCTTGCTGCAGCTCCACCTCACTACCCTGTCCTACCTTTAAGCTTAAATAGTCTTGATCTCGCGGGTGTGAGATTGCTGAGTCCCCGTGACTCACAGATACTTCAAACCAGTTTGCGGTGCCGATGAAACCGTGCAGGTGGCGCATCCGAGCTCAAGGAGGAGCTCGATGAAGATCTTGTTCATTGTGTTGTTTCGTTTGAGTTGATCAGTAGTGGAGCCAGTTGGGACGATCGGGATCTGTGTAGCATTTGGGGTAGTCTTCTTTTATTTTGGTTCCGTAGTCGGACCTTGATTGTATCTGTATGATGTAATGCTTTACTCATGTATTGTGTGACGTGGCGATTGTAAGCCAACTATGTATCTCTTTCCCTTATGTATTACATGGGTTGTGTGAAGATTACCTCACTTGCGACATTGCTTTCAATGCGGTTATGCCTCTAAGTCGTGCTTCGACACGTGGGAGATATAGCCGCATCGAGGGCGTTTCATCGTTGGTCATGCATAGTTAATGATTTAAATTTGTGCACTAGCCCATGCAAACAGCGATAGAAAATCATGAGACGGCAAATGAAAAACCGCATCCCACCATGTAGTGAAACGCGTATGGGCAACAAGGACCATTCGATAGTAAGAGGACAAAGATACATCATTCATTTTTAGGGACTGTGTGTTTCCAGGACTACTGAAAGGAAACAAAAACATAATTTGCGAATGAACTTTATGCAGACCATAAATATCACCGGAACGGCAGGAATCTACAAATCCAAAATACCTACCTTTCTCTGGATCATTTGTAAGAGAGAAGAAAAGCGAGAGAACTCAGAGACTTGAGTGTTATTTTACGCTCAGAGACTGAGAGTTGTCAAGATTATATCTGTGCCGATGTGGGTGCTTTGACTGAAGATACACACATGTATTTACAGAATCTCTGAGCATGTTATTTATGGTACATATTTAAATCGTATTATTGAAATAAAATATACATTTACTCACACCACCACTATTAAACTGTTAAAAAAGTCTGCTATTGTCGTTTGGTAGTACTGCTCATTGGTTTTATCGAAAAAAGTGGAAAATGTGTGTCACACTTAATAGGTGCATTGCTAATGTGCGTGTCACACATAGAGGTGCACTAAAAATGTTTTCAAGTTTTTATTTTTGTATTTCTCTTTATTGTTTCTTCATACTCTTAAAAAAAATGGAATATACGCAATCGTGTCACACATAAGAGTGTATCTTTGTAAATAATTAAAGGGACATATATATGAATGACATTAAATTTTATGTTCACAAAGAATGTATGTCGGTTTATTACGGTAAAAATATAAATTGAACATATCCTTTTATCTTAATGCTTTCATGTTCATTTTTGCTCGAGATGTGCGTCAGCAGGGTCGTGACGAGCATCTGAAGGTAACTTTCCTTTGCAAAGGAGAGGAGAACAACCAACATGCACTCACGATTTTGTTGCACAATTCAAGATTATAAAAAAATGGTAGGGATGTATCTTGCAAATGAATGATGTGGATTTCAATTGTCGCGCTATATTGGTCTGTTACCTTTTATATAGTAAGTTTATAAAATTAAAATGAAAAAATATTTGAATTCTTCTTTTGTAGAACCATGTTACGATAGAAAATCATGAGCCGGCAAACAAAAATCCGCATCCCACCATGTAGTGAAACACCTATGGGCAACGAGGACTAGTCGATGGTAAGTGGACAAAGATACACCATTCATTTTTTGGACTGTGTGTACTAAGACTACTAAAAGGAAACAAAAACATAATTAGCTAAATGAACTTTGCGCGGACAATAAATATCACACGAACGGCGGGAACCTACAAATCCAAAATATCTATCTATCTCTGGCTCATTAGCGAGAGAGAAAAAAAGCGAGAGAACTCAGAGACTTGAGTGTTCTTTTACGCTCAGAAACTAAGAGTTGTCAGGATTATATCTGTGCCGTGTGGGGTGTTCTAACTGAAGATACACAAAGGTATATATAGAATTGCCGAGCATGTTATTTATGGTACATATTTAATTCATACTTATCAAAATAAAATCTACATTCACTCACATCTCCACCATTACACTGTTAAAAAAATGTCTGCTATTGTCGTTTGGTAGTACTGCTCATTGGTTTTCTCGAAAAAGTGGAAAACGCGTGTCACACTTTATAGGTGCATTGCTAATGTGTGTGTCACACATAGAGGTGCACTAAAAATGTTTCCAAGTTTTTATTTTCTTTTCCTCTTTATTGTTTCTTCATATTCTTATAATGTTGCACATGAGATTTTATTTAGAAAGAAGCAATTGAATATACACAATCGTGTCACACATAAGAGTGTATCTTTAGAAAAAATTAAAGGAACAAATGTATGAATGACATTAAATTTTATGTTCACAAAGAATGTACGTCAGTTAATTACGGTAAATATATAAATTCAACAAATCCTTTTATATTAATGCCTTCATGTTAATTTTTTATGGAGATGGGTGTCAGCAGGGTCGTGACAAGCATCTGAGGGTAACTTTACTTTGCAAAGGAAGAGGAGAACAACCAACATGCACTCACAATTTTGTTGCGCAATTCACAATTATAAAAAATTGGGAGGGTTGTATCTTGCAAATGAATGATGTGGATTTCAATTGTCGCGCTATATTGGTCTGTTACCTTTTATATCGTAAGTTTATAAAATTTAAATGAAAAAAATATTTGAATTCTTCTTTTGTAGAACCATCCATCACATGCGCATGTTACATGTGTCATCACTGCTCGTCAGTTTCCATCACTAATCAGGTGTAAATTCCTATTCCTATTTTCCTTGAGTTGTTTCTAGAGTAAGTAGTGTTCTTCCATGTAGCGTAAGTATAAACCTTGCAACCTATAATCCAATCATCTGTTTTTAAAGAAGATCCTTCTTTTGTTTGTATGCAGATTTTGTCCCTGCTTCCTGCATTGTTTCAGCCGATGAACTGGCAATACATGCATAGGAACCTAAATATTGGCTCTTTATTCTTGGCTGCATAGCTGTGCATACCTACATGGGGGAGTTGGTATTTCTTGCCAAATATGGACTCTTCGCCATGGCTTGTTGGTCCATGCATAGTTAATGATTTAAATTTGTGCACTAGCCCATGCAAGCAACGATAGAAAATCATGAGCCGACAAATGAAAAACCGCATCCCACCATGTAGTGAAACACGTATGGGCAACGAGGAATAGTCGATAGTAAGCAGACAAAGATACACCATTCATTTTTTTTCTGGACTGTGTGTTTCCAAGACTACTGAAAGGAAACATAAACATAATTAGCTAAATGAACTTTGCACGGACCATAAATATTACACGACCGGCGGAAACCTACAAATCTAAAATACTCGTCTTTCTCTGGCTCAGTTGCGAGAGAGAAGAAAAGCGAGAGAACTCGGAGACTTGACACTAGTAGAAAACAGGGCTTTCGTTCGGGCCAGATAAGCCCATTAGTCCCGGTTCAGTCACGAACCGGGACTAATGTGAGCATTGGTCCCGGTTCGTGCGGCTAAAGGCATTAGTCCCAGTTCAAATGAGCCCTTTAGTCCCAGTTTGAGACACGATCCGGGACTAAAGGTTGCCATGCCCTTTAGTACCGGTTCGTCTCTCAAACCGGGACTAAAGTTTAGACCTTTAGTCCCGGTTTGAGATATGAACCAGGACTAAAGGGTGCAATGCCCTTTACTCCCGGTTTGTGTCTCAAACCGGGACTAAATATCCCATTTTCAAACTCTACCCCCCTGGATCGCCTTTTCAGTTTTTGTAAAAAGCAAAAGAAAATGATAGAAACTTCAAAAATTAAAATCCTTCGAGATGTAGTTATGTTACTACATCTACTAGCTAGGAAAATTTAAAAACTTAAATTTGGACATGTTTTGCAAAAAGTGTAGGGAAAATGTAAATCGGCTATAACTTTTGCATACGATGTCAGCAAAAACGTATAATATATCAAAATGTTCAGCACGAAAATCTGCATCCGATTTTGACGGCCTATGGCCGAATTGTAAATTTTAGAATCCTCAAATTCTAAAAGGAAAAAAGTTATGCTCAAATTTCAGTTTTTTTTAAACTTTCATTAAATCTGGTCAAAATATGGTCAAACTACTTATTCAAGAAGTACTAGTGTTACTAAATAATTATTCAAGAATATTAGTGTTACTAAATAATTATTTCAATTTTTTTGAATTTTGGTCAAATCTGGTCAAACTACTTATTCAAGAAATATTTTACTAAATAATTATTGGTTTTTAGAACAATAGTTTCAAACTCAAACAGTGAAATGTGTGACTTAATTCTCAAGCTAAACTCCTGAGGGTTAATAGGATTGACATCTTACTATTGTCAGGAAAACAACAAGTGCAAACTTGGAAACGAGGGAGAATAGAACCCGAAAGTTAAGTGTGCTCAGGCTGGGGTAGTGAGAGGATGGGTGACTGTCCGGGAAGTCAGATGATTTGGAATGATGAGGGGAGAGATTAGAGGTTAAATTGAGTAGTGACGAGGGGTGAATAGAGATTAGAGGTTTAAATAATTAAGAAATTTGAAAATTGGAAAAAAAAATTCAAAAAACTCATAAAATTTCCTTTAGTCCCGGTTGGTGTTACAAACCGGGACTAAAGGTGGACCTCTAGGCAGCAGCCACGTGGAGGGCCTTTAGTCCCGGTTGGTGTAAGAACCGGGACTAAAGGGGGCTTTAGTACCGACCCTTTAGTCCCGGTTTCAGAACCGGGACTAAAGGCCCTTATGAACCGGGACAAAAGGCCCTTTTTCTACTAGTGTGAGTGTCTTTTACGCTCAGAGACTGAGCGTTGTTAGGATTATATCTGTGCCGATGTGGGGTTTACTGACTGAAGATACACACATGTATTTATAGAATCATCGAGCATGTTATTTATGGTAAATATTTAATTCGTACTTACCAAAATAAAATATACATTTACTCACATATCCACTATTACACTATTAAAAAAACGTTGCTATTGTCGTTTGGTAGTACTGCTCATTGGTTTTCTCGAAAAAAATGGAAAAAGAGTGTCACACTTAATAGGTGCATTGCTAATGTGCGTGTCACACATAGAGGTGCACTAAAAATGTTTACAAGTTTTTATTTTTGTTTTCCTCTTTATTGTTTCTTCATATTCTTAAAATATTGCATATGAGATTTTATTTAAAACGAAACAATTGAATATACGCAATCGTGCCACACATAAGGTTGTATCTTTAGAAAAAATTGAAGGAACAAATATATGAATGGCAGTAAATTTTATATTCACAAAGAATGTAAGCCGGTTAATTACGGTAACTATATAAATTCAACATATCCTGTTATCTTACTGCCTTCATGTTGACTTTTGCTCGAGATTTGTGTCAGCAGGTCATAAAGAGCATCTGAAGGTAACTTTTTTTGCAAAGGAAGAGGAGGACAACCAACATGTACTCAATTGTTGCGCAATTAACAATTATAAAAGATGGGTTGGGCTGTATCTTGCAAATGAATGATGTGGATTTCAATTGTTACGCTATATTTGCTTGTTACCTTTTATATTGTAAGTTTATAAAATTAAAACGAAAATATTATTGGAATTATTCTTTTGTAGAACCGTGCATCACAGGGGCATGTTACATTTCTCATCACTACTCGTCGGTTTCCATCTTTAATCAGGTGGCTACCATTCTTATTTTTTGACCAACTAGGAAGGGTTCGGGTGAGATAGGGTTACTTTGTGCAATGGTGGTCGTGTTAACGTGTTCATCATGTAATTAGAGTATACGATTGCATAAGTATGTGAAACATGAACACACGAATACAGATTGGTGATAGTATGTTAATGGCATGACCTCCTTCGTGATGGGGGCTGATAAAACCATTGGATAGCCTTTGGGTTGCCATATGAAGGTTACCTAGTTGAAAAGCGCCTCATAGCAATTCCAGATATTTTCCAATACATTTTATTTTAATCATCTTCTGAAAATGGTGCATGATACGTCTCCAACGTATCTATAATTTTTGATTGTTCCATGCTATTATATTACCCCTTTTGGATGTTTATGGGCTTTATTTTACACATTTATATCATTTTTGGGACTAACCTACTAACCGGAGGCCCAACCCATATTGCTGTTTTATTGCCTGTTTCAGTATTTCGAAGAAAAGGAATATCAAACGGAGTCCAAACGGAATGAAACCTTCGGCATCGTGATTTTTTGGAAGATTATCATCCGGGAGGCTTGGAGATCAAGTCAGAAGACCCTCGAGGAGCCCAGGAGATAGGGGCCCCCCCTACAGGGCGCGTCCCCCCTGTCTCGTGGACCCCTCGAGCACCCCCCGACCGACTTCTTTCGCCTATGTAGTCCCATGTATCCTAAAAACATCCATGGAGAAGATAGATCGGGAGTTCCGCCGCCGCAAGCCTCTGTAGCCACCAAAAACCTCTCGGGAGCCCGTTCCGGCACCTTGCCAGAGGGGGAACCCATCACTGGTGGCCATCTTCATCATCCCGGCGCTCTTCATGACGAGGAGGGAGTAGTTCACCCTTGGGGATGAGGGTATGTACCAGTAGCTATGTGTTTGATCTCTCTCTCTCTCGTGTTCTCTCTCGTGTTCTCTCTATGGCACGATCTTGATGTATCGCGAGCTTTGCTATTATAGTTGGATCTTATGATGTTCCCCCTCTACTCTCTTGTGATGAATTGAGTTTCCCTCTTGAAGTTATCTTATCGGATTGAGTCTTTATTTTAGAATACTTCATGTATGTCTTGCCGTGTTTATCTGTGGTGACAATGGGATATCACGTGCCACTTGATGTATGTTTTGGTGACCAACTTGCAGGTTCCGCCCATGAACCTATGCATAGGGGTTGGCACACGTTTTCTTGACTCTCCGGTAGAAACTTTGGGGCACTCTTTGAAGTACTTTTATGTTGGTTGGATGAATCTGAGATTGTGTGATGCATATCGTATAATCATGCCCACGGATACTTGAGGTGACAATGGAGTATCTAGGTGACATTAGGGTTTTGGTTGGTTTGTGTCTTAAGGTGTTATTCTGGTAGGAACTCTTTAATAGATCGATCCGAAAGAATAACTTTGAGATGGTTTCATACCCTACCATAATCTCTACGTTTGTTGTCCTCTATTAGTGGCTTTGGAGTGACTCTTTATTGCATGTTGAGGGATTGTTATATGATCTATCTATGTTATTATTGTTGAGAGAACTTGCACTAGTGAAAGTATGAACCCTAGG
This sequence comes from Aegilops longissima, assembly GCA_021605205.1. Taxonomy (NCBI): domain Eukaryota; kingdom Viridiplantae; phylum Streptophyta; class Magnoliopsida; order Poales; family Poaceae; genus Aegilops; species Aegilops longissima. Next base: position 620,352,761 of record CM038676.1, read on the forward strand.
CCTTGTTTCCTATCATTGAAATACCGTTTACGCTCACTTTTATCATTAGTTACCTTCCTGTTTTTATATTTTCAGATTACAAAAACCTATATCTACCATCCATATTGCACTTGTATCTTCATCTCTTTGCCGAACTAGTGCACCTATACAATTTACCAATGTATTGGGTGTGTTGGGGACACAAGAGACTCTTTGCTATTTGGTTGCAGGGTTGCTTGAGAGAGACCATCTTCATCCTACGCCTCCTACGGATTGATAAACCCTAGGTCATCCACTTGAGGGAAATTTTCTACTGTCCTACAAACCCGTGTACTTGCAGGCCCAACAACGTCTACAAGAAGAAGGTTGTGTAGTAGACATCAAGCTCTTTTCTGGTGCCGTTGTCGGGGGGGCTAGGTAAGCGGCACTCACTCACACCCCGTCAACTAAGCTCTTTTCTGGCGCCGTTGCCGGGGAGGTGAGTGCTTGAAGGTATATCTTTAGATCTTGCAATCGAATCTTTTTGATTCTTGTTTTATCACTAGTTTAGTTTATAAAAGAAAATTACAAAAAAATGGAATTGAGTTTGTCTCATACGCTTCATCTTTTTAATATCTTTCGTGAAAATGATGGAAAGGAAAATTGTGCTCAAGTGCTAGAAGAAGAATTACATAGAATGTTTGGCACTAAATATTTATATGATGAGCATGATTGCAATTTTGTTAGTATGAATTCCTTGCATATCCATGATGCTAATGATATGCAAAGCCACAAGCTTGGGGAAGCTATGTTTGATGAAGATGATATTTTTTGTCCCCCAAGCTTTGATGAGTAAAATTACTATGATGAAAGCATGCCTACTATCTATGATGATTATTGTGATGACATGTGTTCTTTAAAGAATAATAATAACCATGAAACTTGTCATCTTGATCTTAATTTTCAATCACATGATAGTTATTTTGTTGAGTTTGCTCCCACTACTATTCATGAGAAGAATTTTGCTTATGTGGAGAGTAGTAAATTTTCTATGCTTGTAGATCATGAAAAGAATGCTTTAAGTGCTGGTTATATTGTTGAATTCATTCATGATGCTACTGAAAATTATTATGAGGGAGGAATATATGCTTGTAGGAATTGCAATAATGTCAAGTTTCCTCTCTATGTGCTTCAATTTTTGAAGTTATGCTTGTTTTGCCTTCCTATGCTAGTTGATTATTGTTCCCATAAGTTGTTTGCTCACAAAATCCCTATGAATAGTAAGTTGGTTAGAATTAAATGTGCTAGTCATATTCTTCATGATGCTCTCTTTATGTTTCAATTCTTATGTCTTATGTGAGCATCATTGAAATCATCATGCCTAGCTAGGGGCGTTAAACGATAGTTTCTTGCTTTTTGGTTCTGTTTAGGAATAAATAATACATCTAGCTTCTGGTTAGATGTGTTTTCATGTTTTAATTAGTGTTTATGCCAAGCAGAACCTTTGGGAAGAACTTGGGTGAAGTCTTTATGATCATGCTGTAAAAAACAGAAACTTTAGCGCTCACGAGATTAGCTTCAACTTTTTACTGGAGAGTGATATTTAGTTGATTCTTTTTGCAGATGATTACTAGACAAATTCCTCAGGTCCACCAATTTATTTTAGAATTTTTGGAGTTCCAGAAGTTTGCGTTAGTTACAGATTACTACAGACTGTTCTGTTTTTGACAGATTCTGTTTTCTTTGTGTTCTTTGCTTATTTTATATGAATCTATGAGTAGTATCGGAGGGTATGAATCATAGATAAGTTATAATACAGTAGATATTACACCAATATAAATAAATAATGAGTTCATTATCAGTTCCTTGAAGTGGGGTTTTGTTTTCTTTCGCTAACGGAGCTTACGAGTTTTCTTTGAGTTTTGTGTTGTGAAGTTTTCGAGTTTTGGGTAAAGATTCGATGGACTATGGAATAAGGAGTGGAAAAATCCTAAGCTTGGGGATGCCCAAGGCACCCCAAGGCAATATTCAAGGACAACCAAGAGCCTAAGCTTGGGGATGCCCCGGATGGCATCCCCTCCTTCATCTTCGTTCATCGGTAACTTTACTTGGAGCTATATTTTTATTCGCCACATGATATGTGTTTTTCTTGGAGCGTAATTTTATTTTATTAGTTTTTTCTTGATGTTATTTATAATAATGTTTTGCATCTTTAGTTCCAATAAAAATGTCAAGGATAGCCTTTGCCATGCTTATTTTGCTACTATACATGTTGCTGTTTGAAAACAGAAATTTTACCGCTGTTGCAAAAATTCCATAGAAAAGTCAGAGCATGATATAATGTTGAATTTTTTTTCATAATGAGCTCTCATAAATTTACTACAGTGGGAATGTTATTTCATAATTTTTGGAGTTAGGGAAGTATTGATACTCTTGCATTCTTTACAGACTGTACTGTTTTGGCAGATTGCTATTATGTTTGCATTGTTTGCATATGTTTGCTTGTTTAATGATTCTATTTGAGGATATGAGTATTAAATATGCAGATACATTTAGTATTCAATGTTGAATAATAATTTTAGTGATTTGTTACAGTAGAAAATGATAAGGTTTTGCATTGCTTTATACTAACTATCTCACGAGTTCTTGTTGAGTTCGTTGTGAATGAAGCTTTTGATAAAAAGAGAAACCATGATATGAGAGGAATTAAGGAGACACAAAAGTTCAAGCTTGGGGATGCCCAAGGCACCCCAAGATAATATTTTAAGAAGTCTCAAGCATGTAAGCTTGGGGATGCCCCGGTAGGCATCCCACCTTTCTTCTTCAACCACTATCGGTTAGTATCGGATGAGCCTAAGTTTTTGCTTCTTTACATGAGTTGTGCTATCATTGCAATGCTATTTTATTTTGTTTTTCTTGCTTTTTGAATACAATACCAAGATCTGAAATTCCTTAATGTTAGAGAGTCTTCACATAGTTGCACAATTATTTAACTACTCATTGATCTTCACTTATATCTTGTTGGAGTAGTTTGTCGTTTGCTCTAGTGCTTCACTTATATCTTTTAGAGCACGGTGGTGGTTTTATTTTGTAGAAATTAATGAACTCTCATGCTTCACTTATATTATTTTGAGAGTCTTAAACAGCATGGTAATTTTAACGAAAACTTTCATAGGAGGTGAACTGGATGCTATGATCAATTTGATACTTGATAATTGTTTTGAGATATGGAGGTAGTGATATTAAAGTCATGCTAGTTGGGTGATTATGAATTTAAAGAATGCTTGTGTTGAAGTTAGCAATGTTGGAAATATGCCCTAGAGGCAATAATAAAAGTATTATTATTATATTTCCTTGTTCATGATAATTGTCTTTTATTCATGCTATAATTGTATTATCCGGAAATCGTAATACACGTGTGAATACATAGACCACAAAATGTCCCTAGTGAGCCTCTAGTTGACTAGCTCGTTGATCAACTGATAGTCATGGTTTCCTGACTATGGATATTGGATGTCGTTGATAACGGGATCACATCATTAGGAGAATGATGTGATGGACAAGACCCAATCCTAAGCATAGCACAAGATCGTGTAGTTCGTTTTGCTAGAGCTTTTCCAATGTCAAGTATCTTTTCCTTTGACCATGAGATCGTGTAACTCCCGGATACCGTAAGAGTGCTTTGGGTGTACCAAAGCGTCTGGCGTAAGCTGGGTGACTATAAAGGTGCACTACAGGTATCTCCGAAAGTATCTGTTGGGTTGACACGGATCGAGAATGGGATTTGTCACTCCGTATGACGGAGAGGTATCACTGGGCCCACTCGGTAGTGCATCATCATAATGAGCTCAAAGTGACCAAGTGTTTGGTCACGGGATCATGCATTACGGTACGAGTAAAGTGACTTGCCGGCAACGAGATTGAAGGAGGTATTGGGATACCGACGATCGAATCTCGGGCAAGTAAAATACCGATTGACAAAGGGAATAGTATACGGGGTTGATTGAATCCTCGACATCGTGGTTCATCCGATGATATCATCGAGGAGCATGTGGGAGCCAACATGGGTATCCAGATCCCGCTGTTGGTTATTGCCCGAGAGCCGTCTCGGTCATGTCGCATGTCTCCCGAACCCGTAGGGTCTACACATAAGGTTCGGTGGCGCTAGGGTTGTATGAATATGAGTATGCAGCAAACCTAATGTTGTTGAGTCCCATATGAGATCCCGGACGTCATGAGGAGTTCGGAATGGTCCGGAGGTAAAGATTATATATAGGAAGTCTTATTTTGGTCGCGGAAAAGTTTGGCGTTATCGGTATTGTACCGGGAGTGCCGAAAGGGGTCCGGGGGTCCACCGGGGGGGTCCACCTGCCCCGGGGGGCCACATGGGCTGTAGGGGGTGTGCCTTGGCCTATATGGGCCAAGGGCACCAGCCCCAAGAGGCCCATGCGCCAAGATATAAGAAAAAGGGGAGAGTCCTAAAGGGGGAAGGCACCTCCAAGGTGCCTTGGGGAGGATGGACTCCTCCCCTCTCTTAGCCGCACCCCTTCCTTGGAGGAAGGGGCAAGGCTGCGCCCCCCCTCTCTTGCACCTATATAAAGGGAGGGGAGGGAGGGGTGGCCGCACCCATAAGCCCTGGCGCCTCCCTCCTCCCTGCAACACCTCCTCCTCCTCCCGTAGTTGCTTAGCGAAGCCCTGCCGGAGTTCTGCTGCATCCACCACCACGCCGTCGTGCTGTTGGATCATCATCAACCTCTCCTTCCCCCTTGCTGGATCAAGAAGGAGGAGACGTCATCCGCTCCGTACGTGTGTTGAACGCGGAGGTGCTGTCCGTTCAGCACTAGGTCATCGGTGATCTGAATCACGACGAGTACGACTCCATCATCCCCGTTCCATTGAACGCTTCTGCACGCGATCTACAAGTGGTATGTAGATGCAATCACTCTCCCATGACTCGTTGCTTAGATGAACTCATAGATGGATCTTGGTGAAACCGTAGAATTTTTTTTAATTTTCTGCAACGTTCCCCAACAGTGGCATCATGAGCTAGGTCTATGCGCAGTTCTCTATTGCACGACACAATTTTGTTGTGGGCGTAGATCTTGTCAACTTGCTTGCCGCTACTAGTCTTTTCTTGCTTCAGCGGTATTGTGGGATGAAGCGGCCCGGACCGACCTTACAAGTACGCTTACGTGAGACAGGTTCCACCGACTGGCATGCACTAGTTGCATAAGGTGTCTAGCGGGTGTCTGCCTCTCCTACTTTAGTTGGAGCGGATTAGATGAAAAGGGTCCTTATGAAGGGTAAATAGAAGTTGACAAAATCACGTTGTGGTTATTCGTAGGTAAGAAAACGTTCTTGCTAGAACCCAATTGCAGCCACGTAAAAGATGCAACAACAATTAGAGGACGTCTAACTTGTTTTTGCAGCAATTGTCATGTGATGTGATATGGCCAGAAGTTGTGATCAATGATGAATGATATATTGTGATGTATGAGATCATGTTCTTGTAATAGGAATCATGACTTGCATGTCGATGAGTATGACAACCGGCAGGAGCCATAGGAGTTGTCTTAATTATTGTATGACCTGCGAGTCATTGATTCAACGCCATGTAAATTACTTTACTTTATTGCTAAACGTGTTAGCCATAGTAGTAGAAGTAATAGTTGGCGAGCAACTTCATGGAGACACGATGATGGAGATCATGGTGTCATGCCGGTGACAAGATGATCATGGAGCCCCGAAGATGAAGATCAAAGGAGCTATATGATATTGGCCATATCATGTCACAACTTTATATAATTGCAAGTGCTGTTTATTATGTTTCATGCATCTTGTTTACTTAGAACGACGGTAGTAAATAAGATGATCCCTTATGATAATTTCAAGAAAGTGTTCCCCCTAACTGTGCACCGCTGCTAAAGTTCGTCGTTTCGAAGCACCACGAGATGATCGGGTGTGATAGATCCTTACGTTCACATACAACGGGTGTAAGACAGTTTTGCACATGCATAAAGACTTAGGGTTAACTTGACGAGCCTAGCATGTACAGACATGGCCTCGCAACACAAGAGACCGAAAGGTCGAACATGAGTCATATTGAAGATACGATCAACATGGAGATGTTCACCGACGATGACTAGTCCGTCTCACGTGATGATCGGACATGGCCTAGTCGACTCGGATCATGTAACACTTAGATGACTAGAGGGATGTCAAATCTGAGTGGGAGTTCATTAAATAATTTGATTAGATGAACTTAATTATCATGAACATTAGTCTAAAATCTTTGCAAAATGTCTTGTAGATCAAATGGCCAATGCTCATGTCACCATGAACTTCAACGCGTTCCTAGAGAAAACCAAGCTGAAAGATGATGGCAGCAACTATTCGGACTGGGTCCGGAACCTGAGGATTATCCTCATAGCTGCCAAGAAACAATATGTCCTAGAAGCACCGCTAGGTGATGCACCCATCCCAGAGAACCAAGACGTTATGAACGCTTGGCAGTCTTGTGCTGACGATTACTCCCTCGTTCAGTGCGGCATGCTTTACAGCTTAGAACTGGGGCTCCAAAAGCGTTTTGAGAAACACGGAGCATATGAGATGTTCGAGGAGCTGAAAATGGTTTTCCAAGCTCATGCCCGGGTCGAGAGATATGAAGTATCCGACAAATTCTATAGTTGTAAGATGGAGGAAAACAGTTCTGTCAGTGAGCACATACTCAAAATGTCTGGGTTGCACAACCGCCTGTCCCAGCTAGACATTAACCTCCCGGACGAGGCGGTCATTGACAGAATCCTTCAGTCGCTCCCACCAAGCTACAAGAGCTTTGTGATGAACTACAATATGCAGGGGATGGTAAAGACCATTCCCGAAGTATTTTCAATGCTGAAGTCAGCAGAGGTTGAAATCAAGAAAGAACATCAAGTGTTGATGGTCAATAAAACCACTAAGTTCAAGAAGGGCAAGGGAAAGAAGAACTTCAAGAAGGACGGCAAGGATGTTGCCGCACCCGATAAGCCAGTTGCTGGGAAGAAGTCAAAGAATGGACCCAAGCCTGAGACTGAGTGCTTTTATTGCAAAGGGAAGGGTCACTGGAAGCGGAACTGCCCCAAATACTTAGTAGACAAGAAGGCCGGCAACACTAAAGGTATATTTGATATACATGTAATTGATGTGTACCTTACCATTACTCGTAGTAACTCCTGGGTATTTGATACGGTGTCTTTGCTCATATATGAACTCACACCGGGAGCTGCGGAATAAGCGGAGGATGGCGAAGGGCGAGGTGACGATCTTGGCGTCGGGAATGGTTCCAAGGTCGATGTGATCGCCGTCGACACGCTACCTCTACATTTACCTACAGGATTAGTTTTAAACCTCAATAATTGTTATTTAGTGCCAAGTTTGAGCATGAACATTGTATCAGGATCTCGTTTAATCTGAGATGGCTACTCATTTAAATCCGAGAATAATGGTTGTTCCATTTATATGAGAGAAATGTTTTATGGTCATGCTCCGATGGTCAATGGTTTATTCTTAATGAATCTCGAGCGTTATGTTACACATGTTCATAGTGTGAATACCAAAAGATGTAAAGTTGATAACGATAGTCCCACATACTTGTGGCTTTGCCGCCTTGGTCACATTGGTGTCAAGCGCATGAAGAAGCTCCATGCTGATGGACTTTTAGAGTCTCTCGATTATGAATCATTTGACACATGCGAACCATGCCTCATGGGCAAGATGACCAAGACTCCGTTCTCCGGAACAATGGAGCGAGCAACCAACTTATTGGAAATCATACATACCGATGTGTGAGGTCCAATGAGTGTTGAGGCTCGCGGAGGATATCGTTATGTTCTCACTCTCACTGATGACTTGAGTAGATATGGGTATGTCTACTTGATGAAACACAAGTCTGAGACCTTTGAAAAGTTCAAGGAATTTCAAAATGAAGTAGAGAATCAACGTGACCGAAAGATAAAATTCTTGCGATCAGATCGTGGAGGAGAATATTTAAGTCACGAATTTGGTACACACTTAAGGTAGTGTGGAATCGTTTCACAACTCACGCCGCCTGGAACACCTCAGCGTAACGGTGTGTCCGAACGTCGTAATCGCACTCTATTGGATATGGTGCGATCTATGATGTCTCTTACTGATTTACCGCTATCAGTTTGGGGATACGCTCTAGAGACAGCTACATTCACTTTAAATAGGGCACCGTCTAAATCCCTTGAGACGACACTGTATGAATTATGGTTTGGGAAGAAACCTAAGCTGTCGTTTCTAAAAGTTTGGGGATGCGATGCTTATGTCAAGAAACTTCAACCTGAAAAGCTCGAACCCAAGTCGGAAAAATGTGTCTTCATAGGATACCCTAAGGAAACCATTGGGTATACCTTCTACCTTAGATCCGAAGGCAAGATCTTTGTTGCCAGAACGGATCCTTTCGGAAAAAGAGTTTCTCTCGAAAGGAGTAAGTGGGAGGAAAGTAGAACTCGATGAAGTACTACCTCTTGAACCGAAAAGTAGTGCAGCTCAGGAAAATGTTCTGTGGTGCCTACACCGATCGGAGAGGAAATTAATGATGATGATCAAGGTACTTCGGATCAAGTTGCTCTGAATCAGTAGATCCACTAGGACACGTTCCGCACAGTGGTATGGCAACCCTGTCACGGAAATCATGTTGTTAGACAACGGTGAACCTTCGAACTATGAAGAAGCGATGGCGGGCCCAGATTCCAACAAATCGCTTGAAGCCATGCAATCCGAGATAGGATCCATGTACGAAAACAAAGTATGGACTTTGACAGACTTGCCCGATGATCGCGGCGATAGAAAACAAATGGATCTTTAAGAAGAAGACGGACGCGGATGGTAACGTTACCATCTATAAAGCTCGACTTGTCGCTAAGGGTTATCGACAAGTTCAAGGGATTGACTACGATGAGACTTTCTCTCCCGTAGCGAAGCTTAAGTCCGTCCGAATCATGTTAGCAATTGCCGCATACTATGATTATGAGATATGGCAGATGGACGTCAAAACGCCATTCCTTAACGGTTACCTTAAGGAAGAGCTGTATATGATGCAGCCGGAAGGTTTTGTCGATCCTAAGAATGCTAACAAGGTATGCAAGCTCCAGCGATCCATTTATGGGCTGGTGCAAGCATCTCGGAGTTGGAACATTCGCTTGGTGAGATGATCAAAGCGTTTGGGTTTATGCAAACTTATGGAGAAGCCTGCGTTTACAAGAAAGTGAGTGGGAGCTCTGTAGCATTTCTCATATTATATGTAGATGACATACTTCTGATGGGAAATGATATAGAACTCTTGGACAACATTAAGGCCTACTTGAATAAGAGTTTTTCAATGAAGGACCTTGGAGAAGCTGCTTACATATTAGGCATCAAAATCTATAGGGATAGATCGAGGCGCCTCATAGGTCTTTCACAAAGCACATACCTTGATAAGATTTTGAAGAAGTTCAAAATGGATCAGTCCAAGAAAGGGTTCTTGCCTGTTTTGCAAGGTGTGAAATTGAGCTCGGCTCAATGCCCGACCACGACAAAAGATAAAGAAGAGATGAGCATCATCCCTGTGCATGCCTCGCCATAGGATCTATTATGTATGCCATGCTGTGTACCAGACCTGATGTAAACCTTGCCGTAAGTTTGGTAGGAAGGTACCAAAGTAATCCCGCAAGGAACACGGACAGCGGTCAAGAATATCCTGAAGTACCGAAAAGGACAAAGGACATGTTTCTCGTTTATGGAGGTGACGAAGAGCTCGTCAGAAGGGTTACGTCGGCGCTAGCCGACACAGATCTGGATGACTCAAAGTCACAAACCGGATCGTGTATATGTTGAATGGTGGAGCGAAGCTGGTGCAGCTGCAAGCAGAGCGTCGTGGCGGGATCTACATGTGAAGCGGAGTACATGGCAGCCTCGGAGGAAACACATGAAGCAATTTGGGTGAAGGAGTTCATCACCGACCTAGGAGTCATACCCAATGCGCCGGAGCCAATTAAACTCTTCCGTGACAACACTGGAGCTATTACACTTGCCAAGGAGCCCAGGTTTCACAAGAAGACCAGGCACATCAAGCGTCGCTTCAACTCCATTCGTGAAAATGTTCAAGATGGGGACATAGAAATTTGCAAAGTACATACAGATCTGAATGTCGCAGATCCATTGACTAAACCTCTTCCGCGGGCAAAACATGATCAACACCAGAACTCTATGGGTGTTCGATTCATCACAATGTAACTAGATTATTGAATCTAGTGCAAGTGGGAGACTGTTGGAAATATGCCCTAGAGGCAATAATAAAAGTATTATTATTATATTTCCTTGTTCATGATAATTGTCTTTTATTCATGCTATAATTGTATTATCCGGAAATCGTAATACACGTGTGAATACATAGACCACAAAATGTCCCTAGTGAGCATGTAGTTGACTAGCTCGTTGATCAACTGATAGTCATGGTTTCCTGACTATGGACATTGGATGTCGTTGATACCGGGATCACATCATTAGGAGAATGCTGTGATGGACAAGACCCAATCCTAAGCATAGCACAAGATCGTGTAGTTCGTTTTGCTAGAGCTTTTCCAATGTCAAGTATCTTTTCCTTTGACCATGAGATCGTGTAACTCCCGGATACCGTAAGAGTGCTTTGGGTGTACCAAACGTCACAACGTAACTGGGTGACTATAAAGGTGCACTACAGGTATCTCCAAAAGTATCTGTTGGGTTGACACGGATCGAGACTGGGATTTGTCACTCCGTATAACGGAGAGGTATCACTGGGCCCACTCGGTAGTGCATCATCATAATGAGCTCAAAGTGACCAAGTGTTTGGTCACAGGATCATGCATTACAGTACGAGTAAAGTGACTTGCCGGCAACGAGATTGAAGGAGGTATTGGGATACCGACGATCGAATCTCGGGCAAGTAAAATACGGATTGACAAAGGGAATATTATACGGGGTTGATTGAATCCTCGACATCGTGGTTCATCCGATGATATCATCAAGGAGCATGTAGGAGCCAACATGGGTATCCAGATCCCTTGTTGGTTATTGCCGAGAGTCGTCTCGGTCATGTCGCATGTCTCCCGAACCCGTAGGGTCTACACATAAGGTTCGGTGGCGCTAGGGTTGTATGAATATGAGTATGCAGCAAACCGAATGTTGTTGAGTCCGGATGAGATCCCGGACGTCACGAGGAGTTCGGAATGGTCCGGAGGTAAAGATTTATATATAGGAAGTCTTATTTTGGTCGCCGGAAAAGTTTCGCGCGTTATCGGTATTGTATCGGGAGTGCCGAAAGGGGTCCGGGGGTCCACCTGCCCCGGGGGGCCACATGGGCTGTAGGGGGTGCGCCTTGGCCTATATGGGCCAAGGCACCAGCCCCAAGAGGCCCATGCGCCAACATATAAGAAAAAGGGGAGAGTCCTAAAGGGGGAAGGCACCTCCGAGGTGCCTTGGGGAGGATGGACTCCTCCCCCCTCTCTTGGCCGCACCCCTTCCTTGGAGGAAGGGGCAAGGCTGCGCCCTCCCCCCCTCTCTTGCACCTATATAAAAGGAGGGGAGGGAGGGGTGGCCGCACCCATAAGCCCTGGCTCCTCCCTCCTCCCTGCAACACCTCCTCCTCCTCCCGTAGTTGCTTAGCGAAGCCCTGCCGGAGTTCTGCTGCATCCACCACCACGCCGTCGTGCTGCTGGATCATCATCAACCTCTCCTTCCCCCTTGCTGGATCAAGAAGGAGGAGACGTCATCCGCTCGGTACGTGTGTTGAATGCGGAGGTGCTGTCCGTTCACCACTAGGTCATCGGTGATCTGAATCACGGCGAGTACGACTCCATCATCCCCGTTCCATTGAACGCTTCCGCACGCGATCTACAAGTGGTATGTAGATGCAATCACTCTCCCATGACTCTTTGCTTAGATGAACTCATAGATGGATCTTGGTGAAACCGTAGAAAATATTTTAATTTTCTGCAACGTTCCCCAACAAGCAAGTCCCGTAGCATGCATGTATGGTTAAAGTTGTGTAACAAATTTGAAATATGAAGTGTACCTGGCTTGTGCATCCTTATGAGTGGCGGTCGGGGACGAGCGATGGTCTTTTCCTACCAATCTATCCCCCTAGGAGCATGCACGTAGTGCTTGATTTTTGATGACTTCTAAATTTTTCCAATAAGTATATGAGTTCTTTTGACTAATGTTGAGTCCATGGATTATACGCAGTTTTACCTTTCCGCCATTGCTAGCCTCGTCGGTACCGTGCATTGCCCTTTCCCACCTTGAGAGTTGGTTTATACTTCGCCAGTGCATCCAAACCCCGTGATAATAACGCTCTATCACACATAAGCCTCATTATATCTTCCTCAAAACAGCCACCATACCTACCTATTTATGGCATTTCCATAGCCATTCCGAGATTATTGCCATGCAACTTTCCATCGTTCCGTTCATCATCATCATGACATACTTTACTTTTGTCATATTGCCATTGCATGATCATGTAGTTGACATCGTATTTGTGGCAAAGCCACCATGCATTATTTTTCATACATGTCACTCTTGATTCATTGCACCATCCCGATACACCACCGGAGGCATTCATATAGAGTCATATTTTGTTCTAGTTTTGAGTTGTAATTCATATGTTGTAATCAATGAAAGTGTGATGATCATAATTATTAGAGCATTGCCCAAAAAGAAAAAAAAGAAAAAGAAAAAAAAGAAGAAAGGCAAAAAAAAGAAGAAGGCCCAAAGAAAAAAAAGAAAAAATAAATAAAAAGGGCAATGTTACTATCTCTTTTTCCACACTTGTGCTTCAAAGTAGCACCTTGTTCTTCATGTAGTGAGTCTCATATATTGTGCTTCAAAGTAGCACCATGTTTTTCATATAGTGAGTCTCATAAGTTTTCTTTTTCATACTAGTGAGAATTTTTCATTATAGAACTTGGATTGTATATTCCTACAATGGGCTTCCTCAAATGCCCTAGGTCTTCGTGAGCAAGCAAGTTGGATGCCCACCCACTAGTTTTCTTTTGTTGATCATTCATTTATAGCTCTAGTGCATCCGTTGCATGGCAATCCCTACTCCTCATGTTGACATCAATTGATGGGCATCTCCATAGCCCGTTAATTATCCTCGTCAATGTGAGACTTTCTCCTTTTTTGTCTTCTCCACACAATCCCCATCATCATATTCTATTCCACCCATAGTGCTATATCCATGGCTCACGCTCATGTATTGCGTGAAGGTTGAAAAAGTTTGAGATTATTTAAGTACGAAACAATTGCTTGGCTTGTCATCGGGGGTATAGAAGTTGGGAACATCTTTGTGTGACGAAAATGAAGCATAGCCTAACTATATGATTTTGTAGGGATGAACTTTATTTTGCCATGTTATTTTGAGAAGACATGATTACTTTGATTAGTATGCTTGAATTGTTACTATTTCTTTTATCAATATGAACTTTTATTTTGAATTATTTGGATCTGAAACTTCATGCCACAATAAAGAAATTACTTTGAGAATCATGCTAGGTAACATTCCACATCAAAAATTCTGTTTTTATCATTTACCTACTCAAGGACGAGCAGGAATTAAGCTTGGGGATGCTTGATACGTCTCCAACGTATCTATAATTTTTATTGTTACATGCTATTATATTACCCCTTTTGGATGTTTATGGGCTTTAATTTACACATTTATATAATTTTTGGGACTAACCTACTAACCGGAGGCCCAGCCCATATTGTTGTTTTATTGCCTGTTTCAGTATTTTGAAGAAAAGGAATATCAAACGGAGTCCAAACGGAATGAAACCTTCGGCATCGTGATTTTTTGGAAGATTATCATCCGAGAGGCTTGGAGATCAAGTCAGAAGACCCTCGAGGAGCCCAGGAGATAGCCCCCCCCCCCTACAGGGCGCGGCCCCCTGTCTCATGGACCCCTCGAGCACCCCCCGACCGACTTCTTTCGCCTATATAGTCCCACGTACCCTAAAAACATCCACAGAGAAGATAGATCGGGAGTTCCGCCACCGCAAGCGTCTGTAGCCACCAAAAACCTCTCGGGAGCCCGTTCCGGCACCTTGCCGGAGGGGGAACCCATCACCGGTGGCCATCTTCATCATCCCGGCGCTCTCCATGACGAGGAGGGAGTAGTTCACCCTCGGGGCTGAGGGTATGTACCAGTAGCTATGTGTTTGATCTCTCTCTCTCTCTCTCTCTCTCTCTCTCTCTCTCTCTCTCTCTCTCTCGTGTTCTCTCTATGGCACGATCTTTATGTATCGTGAGCTTTGCTATTATAGTTGGATCTTATGATGTTTCTCCCCCTCTACTCTCTTGGGATGAATTGAGTTTCCCTCTTGAAGTTATCTTATCGGATTGAGTCTTTATTTGAGAACACTTGATGTATGTCTTGCCATGTTTATCTGTGGTGACAATGAGATATCACGTGCCACTTGGTGTATGTTTTGGTGACCAACTTGCGGGTTCCGCCCATGAAACTATGCATAGGGGCTGGCACACGTTTTCTTGACTCTCCGGTAGAAACTTTGGGGCACTCTTTGAAGTACTTTTATTTGGTTGGATGAATTTGAGATTGTGTGATGCATATCGTATAATCATGCCCACGGATAATTGAGGTGACAATGGAGTATCTAGGTGACATTAGGGTTTTGGTTGATTTGTGTCTTAAGGTGTTATTCTAGTACGAACTCTTTAATAGATCGATCCGAAAGAATAACTTTGAGGTGGTTTCGTACCCTACCATAATCTCTACGTTTGTTCTCCGCTATGAGTGGCTTTGGAGTGAATCTTTGTTGCATGTTGAGGGATTGTTATATGATCTATCTATGTTATTATTGTTGAGAGAACTTGCACTAGTGAAAGTATGAACCCTAGGACTTGTTTCCTATCATTGCAATACCGTTTACGCTCACTTTTATCATTAGTTACCTTGCTGTTTTTATATTTTCAGATTACAAAAACCTATGTCTACCATCCATATTGCACTTGTATCTTCATCTCTTCGCCGAACTAGTGCACCTATACAATTAACCATTGTATTGGGTGTGTTGGGGACACAAGAGACTCTTTGCTATTTGCTTGCAGGGTTGCTTGAGAGAGACCATCTTCATCCTACGCCTCCTACGGATTGACAAACCTTAGGTCATCCACTTGAGGGAAATTTGCTACTTTCCTACAAACCTGTGCACTTGCAGGCCCAACAACGTCTACAAGAAGAAGGTTGTGTAGTAGACATCAGTGCTTGTGAGATTTGCTTTTGGAAAACAAATCATTGGTAATATGCGTTCTTGGCAAGTGTTTGCGCAAGCGTGTATCTTTGGAAGATCTTTAAGGAATGAATAAGTGACTCAAAATAGATTGGAAAATATCTGACGTGCATATGATTATCACGTGCGATGCCCAACTTTGTTTTGGACAACTGGTGGCACCTGAGGCACCCTGTATTTATATCAAATACAAGTTACAGATAGGATTTGGCAATCCTTAACATATGAATTCCTGAGATTTGCAAGCCTAGGATAGTGATCTCCTGTTGATGTATGTTGTGCACTAAAAGAAACCATTTCTTAGCTTAGAGGATAGTTATCTCTATAAGAAGTAGATGCGCAACTGTGAGCTTGTACAATAAGTTCCCTAGGAATATTGAAGACCCGAGCTTGAATGTTGGTTGTTGCAGGAAATTAATTTGGAAGCTGGCTTCTAATTTGCCAATGCCCTGCCACTTGAAGAAGTTTCCCTGATGCCGGTGCCCGAGCTAGTATCAGATTGTCCACTAGAAAAGTAATTTGGTTATTAGCGATGCGTAAGAAATTCTGAGCAACCTGTACAACTGTAGCCTTAGCACGTAATGGAGATTTTACACTCTTGCCAGCTGTAGAGATTAAGATAACTGTTTCTTCCTCATTCTCGCCAGTCTGAATGTAAATTCCTTTTCCTATTTTCCTTGAGTTGTTTCTGGAGTCAGTATTATTCTTCCATGCAGTGCCAGTATAAACCTTGCAACCTATAGTCCAATCATCTATTTTAAAAGAAGATCCCATTTTTTGTTTGTATGCAGATTCTGCCGCTGCTTCCAGCATCGTTTCAGCTGATGAACTGACAATACATGCATAGGAACCTAAATCTTGGCTCTTTATTCTTGCCTGCATAGCAGGGCATACCTACATAGGGGAGTTGGAATTTCTGGCCAAATATGGACGCTTCTCCATGGCTTGTTGGTCCATGCATAGTTAATGATTTAAATTTGTGCACCAGCCCATGCAAGCAGCGATAGAAAATCATGAGACGGCAAATGAAAAACCGCATCCCACCATGTAGTAAAACGCGTATGGGCAACAAGGACCATTCTATAGTAAGTGGACAAAGATAAATCATTCATTTTTAGGGACTGTGTGTTTCCAAGACTACTGAAAGGAAACAAAAACATAATTTGCGAAATGAACTTTATGCAGACAATAAATATCACGCGAATGGCAGGAACCTACAAATCCAAAATACGTACCTTTCTCTAGCTCATTTGCAAGATTTCTCTAGCTCATTTGCAAGAGAGAAGAAAAGCGAGAGAACTTAGAGACTTGAGTGTTCTTTTACGCTCAGAGACTGAGAGTTGTCAGGATTATATCTGTGCCGTTGTGGGGTGCTCTGACTGAAGATACACACATGTATTTACAGAATCACCGAGCATGTTATTTATGGTACATATTTAAATCGTATTATTGAAATAAAATATACATTTACTCACATCACCACTATTAAACTATTAAAAAAGTCTGCTATTGTCGTTTGGTAGTACTGCTCATTGGTTTTGTCGAAAAAAGTGGAAAACGTGTGTCACACTTAATAGGTGCATTGCTAATGTGCATGTCACACATAGAGGTGCACTGAAAATGTTTTCAAGTCTTTATTTCTGTATTTCTCTTTATTGTTTCTTCATACTCTTAAAAAAATGGAATATACGCAATCGTGTCACACATATGAGTGTATCTTTGGAAAAAATTGAAGGGACATATATATGAATGACATTAAATTTTATGTTCACAAAGAATGTCTGTCGGTTAATTACGGTAAATATATAAATTGAACATATCCTTTTATCTTAATATCTTCATGTTCATTTTTGCTCGAGATGTGGGTCAGCAGGGTCGTGACGAGCATCTGAAGGTAACTTTCCTTTGCAAAGGAGAGGAGAACAGCCAACATGCACTCACGATTTTGTTGCACAATTCGAAATTATAAAAAATTGGTAGGCATGTATCCTGCAAATGAATGATGTGGATTTCAATTGTCGCGCTATATTGGTCTGTTACCTTTTATATCATAAGTTTATAAAATTGAAATGAAAAAATATTCGAATTCTTCATTTGTAGAACCATGCAACGATAGAAAATCATGAGCCGGCAAACAAAAAACTGCATCCCACCATGTAGTGAAACACCTATGGGCAACGAGGACTAGTTGATGGTAAGTGGACAAAGATACACCATTCATTTTTTGGGACTGTGTGTTTCTAAGACTACTGAAAGGAAACAAAAACATAATTAGCTAAATGAACTTTGTGCGGACAATAAATATCACACGAACAAAGGGAACCTACAAATCCAAAATATCTATCTATCTCTGGCTCATTAGCGAGAGAGAAAAAAAAGCGAGAGAACTCAGAGACTTGAGTGTTCTTTTACGCTCAGAAACTAAGAGTTGTCAGGATTATATCTGTGCCGATGTGAGGTGTTCTAACTGAAGATACACAAAGGTATATATAGACATGCCGAGCATGTTATTTATGGTACATATTTAAATCATACTTATCAAAATAAAATCTACATTTACTCACATCTCCACCATTACATTGTTAAAAAAATGTCTGCTATTGTCGTTTGGTAGTACTGCTCATTGGTTTTCTCGAAAAAGTGGAAAATGTGTGTCACACTTTACAGGTGCATTGCTAATGTGTGTGTCACACATAGAGGTGCACTAAAAATGTTTTCAAGTTTTTATTTTTGTTTTCCTCTTTATTGTTTCTTCATATTCTTAAAATGTTGCACATGAGATTTTATTTAGAAAGAAGCAATTGAATATACACAATCGTGTCACACATAAGAGTGTATCTTTAGAATAAAATTAAAGGAACAAATGTATGAATGACAGTAAATTTTATGTTCACAAACAATGTATGTCAGTTAATTACGGTAAATATAAAAATTCAACAAATCCTTTTATATTAATTCCTTCATGTTGATTTTTTTATGGAGATGTGCGTCAGCAGGGTCGTGACAAGCATCTGAGGGTAACTTTCCTTTGCAAAGGAAGAGGAGAACAACCAACATGCACTCACAATTTTGTTGCGCAATTCACAATTATAAAAAATTGGGAGGGTTGTATCTTGCAAATGAATGATGTGGATTTCAATTATCGCGCTATATTGGTCAGTTACCTTTTATATCGTAAGTTTATAAAATTAAAATGAAAAAATATTCAAATTCTTCTGTTGTAGAACCATCCATCACACGCGCATGTTACATGTGTCATCACTGCTCGTCAGTTTCCATCTTTAATCAGATGGCTACCATTCTTATCTTTTCACCAACTAGCAACGGGTTCTCTTCAAATAGAGATAGGGTTACTTTGTGGAATTGTGCTCGTGTTAACGTGTAAGGCATGTAATTAGAGTATACGATTGCAAAAGTATGTGAAACATGAACACACGAATATAGATTGGTGATGGTCTGTTAGTGGCATGACCTCCTTCGTGATGGGGGCTGATAAAACCACGGGAGGGCCTTTGGGTTGCCATTTGACGCTTGCCTAGCTGAAAAGCGCCTCATAACAATTGCATATTGTTTCCCATATATTTTGTTTTAATCATCCTCTGAAAATTGTGCTTGTGAGATTTTCTTTTGGAAAATAAATCACTAGCAATATGCTTTGTTGGAAAGTGTTTGCGCAACCGTGTCGCACGCAAGTGTGTATCTTTGGAAGATCTTTAAGGAATGAATAGTGAGTCAAAATAGTTTGGAAACTATCTGACGTGCATACGGTTATCACGTCTGATGCCCAACTTTTTTTGGACAACTGGTGGCACCTGAGGCGCCTTGTATTGATATCAAATACAAGTTACAGATAGGATCTGGCAATACTTAACGTATAAATTCCCTAGATTTGCGATCCTAGGATAGTGATCTCCTGTTCATGTATGTTATGCATTAGAAGAAACATTTTCTTGGCTCAGAGGATAATTATCTGTACCTACTAATAAAATAAATAGATATTCTTAGTCCATTTTTTATTTTGTAGAAAACCCCCTAATGTTTTTGACATTAAACCCGCATTACACATCAAATGTTTTTTAAAATACTCATATCTTCTGAACCGTAACTCGAAATTTAACATGTTATATATCAAATTTGATTAGAAAAATATGTAGATTCTGCATATGATGTTAGTTTACCTGTTAACAATTTTAAAAATACTATCTAGGCTGCAATATTAATCAACAATGCATTATTCGTCTTTTTTAAATACTGGTACTGATTCAGACTGGGGATGAACACCTCAGCAAAATCAGGATTGGACATGAAATCGAAGATAAATTTTCTAGAGACACCCAATAAAGAAGGACATGCATGACAAGAAATGAAAGAAGGACCCAATCAAGATGGGATGTCCGCTATGAAAGAAATAAAAGAGAAAATGAAGAAGTAATCCGATAAAGATGAGATGTTGTGCTATTCTTCTATATATAAGAAGAAAAGAGTGAGGACGTGCATGAAAAAGTAAAAACAAGGCATGCATGACAAAAATAAAATAAGAGACAAGTTTGATAAGATATAAATAGTGATGAAAGAGGGACCAATACCTATAACATGTATGAAAAGAAATAGTGATGAAATAGGGGCGCAAGTACCTACGTCCACAGGAGACCATACAAAAATGTTCTCTTCCAGGCAAAAAAAAAATCTCTTTTTATGATTCAAAAATCTTGTATCTTTTTAACAACTCTTCATGTATTTAAGAAATATGCATATGAAAAATGTGTTCAAGAGTTACCCTAAGTTGGTGATTCTTAAACTGAAAACTGCCATTGATGCACACATGTCTTCGTAGTATGCTAATGTGTCATCGTTTGTTTTTATCGTTTTTCTTTTCTCGCTTGTAACAACACCCCATTCCAAAGATGATAAAAATAAATGCATAATTACTTGCCCATTTCTTTATACGGATTAAATCTACATGCAAGCCGTGTTGAAAATAGCACACCTGTAGAATCTTAAACTGCACTTTTATAGGTTAAGACCATCTTTATTTGTGCTGTAGATTATAGACCATTTTATGCAAATTAAGAGCGAGTGGTATTTTTTTTCTCCCGTTGCAACGCACGGCCCTTTTCCTAGTGTCTATAAGAAGTAGATGCACAATTGTGAGCCTATAGAGTAAGTTCCCTAGGAATATGGAAGACCTGAGCTTGAATGTTGGCTGTTGCAGCAAAGTAATTTGGAAGCTGGCCTCTAATTTGCCAATGGCCAGACACTTGAAGAAGTTTCCTTGATGCCGTTGCCCGAGCTAGTATCAGATTGTCCTCTAGAAAAGTAATTTGGTTATTAGCGATGCGAGAAGCAATTAGCGCAGCAACATGTACAGCTGTAGCCTTACCACGTAATGGAGATTCTACACTCTTGCTAGTTGTAGAGATTAATATAACTGATTCTTCTTCGTTCTTGCCCGTCTGAATGTAAATTCCTATTCCTATTTTCCTTGAGTTGTTTCTAGAGTAAGTAGTGTTCTTTCATGCAGCGTAAGTATAAACCTTGCAACCTATAATCCAATCATCTGTTTCTAAAGAAGATCCTTCTGTTGTTTGTATGTAGATTCTGTCCCTGTTTCCTGCATTGTTTCAGCCGATGAACTGGCAATACATGCATAGGAACCTAAATCTTGGCTCATTATTCTTGGCTGCATAGTTGCGCATACCTACATGGGGGAGTTGGTATTTCTTGCCAAATATGGACTCTTCGCCATGGCTTGTTGGTCGATGCATAGTTAGTTATTTAAATTTGTGCACTAGCCCATGCAAGCAACGATAGAAAATCATGAGCCGACAAATGAAAAACCGCATCCCACCATGTAGTGAAACACGTATGGGCAACGAGGAATAGTCGATAGTAAGCAGACAAAGATACACCATTCATTTTTTTGGACTGTGTGTTTCCAAGACTACTGAAAGGAAACAAAAACATAATTAGCTAAATGAACTTTGCGCGGACCATAAACATCACACGACCGGCGGAAACCTGCAAATCTAAAATACCTATCTTTCTCTGGCTTAGTTGCGAGAGAGAAGAATAGCGAGAGAACTCGGAGACTTGACACTAGTAGAAAACAAGGCTTTCGTTCGGGCTAGATAAGCCCATTTCCTGGTTCAGTCATGAACCGGGACTAATGTTAGCATTGCTCCCGGTTCGTGCGGCTAAAGGCATCTGTCCCGTTTCAAATGAGCCCTTTAGTCCCGGTTTGAGACACGAACCGAGACTAAAGGTGTGATGCCCTTTAGTCCCGGTTCGTATCTCAAACCGGGACTAAAGGGTGTGATGCCCTTTAGCCTTTAGTCCCGGTTCGTAACTCAAACCGGGACAAAAGATTAGACCTTTAGTCCCGGTTTGAGACACGAACCGGGACTAAAGGGTGCAATGCCCTTTAGTCCCGGTTCGTGTCTCAAACCGGGACTAAATGTCCCATTTTCAAACTCTACCCCGCCCACCCTCGTGGATCGCTTTTTCAATTTTTGTAAAAAGCAAAAGAAAATGATAAAAACTTTAAAAATTAAAATCCTTCGAGATGTAGTTATGTTACTACATCTACTAGTTAGGAAAATTTAAAAACTTAAATTTGGACATGTCTTGCAAAAAGTGTAGGGAAAATGTAAAACGGCTATAATATTTGCATACGATGTCAGAAAAAAAACATATAATATATCAAAATGTTCAGCACGAAAATCCGCATCCAATTTTGATGGCCTACGGCCTGTTTGCAAATTTTTAGAATCCTCAAATTCTAAAAGGAAAAAAGTTATGCTCAAATTTCTGTTTTTTTAATTTTCGTTAAATCTGGTCAAAATATGGTCAAAGTACTTATTCAATAATATTAGTGTTACTAAATAATTATTTCAGTTTTTTGAATTTTGGTCAAATCTTGTCAAACTATGGTCAAACAGTGGTCAAACTACTTATTCAAGAAATATTAGTGTTACTAAATGATTATTGTTTTTTAGAACAATAGTTTCAAACTCAAACAGTGGAATGTGTGACTTAATGCTCAAGCTAAACTCCTGAGGGTTAATAGGATTGACATCTTACTATTGTCAGGAAAACAACTAGTGCATACTTGGAAATGAGGGAGAATTGAACCCGGAAGTTAATCATGCTCAGGCTGGGGTAGTGAGAGGATGGGTGACCGTCCGGGAAGTTAGATGATTTGGAATGATGAGGGGTGATATTAGAGGTTAAATTGAGCAGTGATGAGGGGTGATTAGAGATTAGAAGTTTAAATAATTAAGAAATTAAAAAATCGAAAAAAAATTCAAAAAAAAGTTTAAAAATCATAAAATTTCCTTTAGTCCCGGTTGGTGTTACCAACCGGGACAAAAGGTGGACCACCAGACAGCAGCCACGTGGAGGGCCTTTAGTCCCGGTTGTTGTAAGAACCGGGACAAAGGGGGGGGGGGGCTTTAGTACCGACCCTTTAGTCCCGGTTCCAGAACTAGGACTAAAGGCTCTTATGAACCGGAACAAAAGGCCCTTTTTCTACTAGCGTGAGTGTCTTTTATGCTCAGAGACTGAGCGTTGTCAGGATTATATCTGTGCCGAATTGGGGTTTACTGACTGAAGATACACACATGTATTTATAGAATCACCGAGCATGTTATTTATGGTACATATTTAATTCGTACTTATCAAAATAAAATCTACATTTACTCACATCTCCACTATTACACAATTAAAAAAACGTCTGCAATTGTCGTTTGGTAGTACTGCTCATTGGTTTTCTCGAAAAAATGGAAAATGACTATCACACTTAATTGGTGCATTGCTAATGTGTGTGTCACACATTGAGGTGCACTAAAAATGTTTTCAAGTTTTTATTTTTGTTTTCCTCTTTATTGTTTCTTCATATTCTTAAAATATTGCATATGAGATTTTATTTAGAAAGAAACAATTGAATATACGCAATCGTGCCACACATAAGATTGTATCTTTAGAAAAAATTGAAGGAACAAATATATGAATGACAGTAAATTTTATTTTCACAAAGAATGTAAGCCGGTTAATTACGGTAAATATAAAAATTCAACATATCCTGTTATTTTACTCCCTTCATGTTTGCAAAGTAACTTTTTGCTCGAGATTTGTGTCAGCAGGTCATAAAGAGCATCTGAAGGTAACTTTTTTTGCAAAGTAAGAGGAGAACAACCAACATGCACTCAAGATTTTGTTGCGCAATTAACAATTATAAAAAATGGGTAGGGCTATAACTTGCAAATGAATGATGTGGATTTCAATTGTCGCGCTATATTGGTCTGTTACCTCTTATATCATAAGTTTATAAAATTAAAAAGAAATAATATTCGAATTCTTCTTTTGTAGAACCATGCATCACACGCGCATGTTACATGTGTCATCACTGCTCGTCAGTTTCCATCTTTAATCAAGTGTAAATTCCTATTCCTATTTTCCTTGAGTTGTTTCTAGAGTAAGTAGTGTTCTTCCATGCAGCGTAACTATAAACCTTGCAACCTATAATACAATCATCTGTTTTTAAAGAAGATCCTTATTTTGTTTGTATGCATATTCTGTCCCTGCTTCCTGCATTGTTTCAACCGATGAACTGGCAATACATGCATAGGAACCTAAATCTTGGCTCTTTATTCTTGGTTGCATAGCTGCGCATACCTACATGGGGGAGTTAGTATTTCTTGCCAATTATGGACTCTTCACCATGGCTTGTTGGTCCATGCATAGCTAATGATTTAAATTTGTTGCCAGATATTTTATTGACTAGATATATACGTGTTGATTGTTCGTCTGTTCCTCTAGTTTTGTGATGTGCATGTTTATTTGGATCCACTGAACCTTTGCACGGCTAATCTCTGAAGTTTGTATATATAGACAGGTTTTTTGAAAGTGTGACTCCATAGTATTGAGAAGTAATTATGTTTCCTTTAGTTTTCTGATGTGAAAGTTTCTTGAAAGTTGAGCTTTTCTTAACTAATCAAGAACTCGACTCTTTTCCCCTGATATCATCGTTGCCTAGTCCAAGTCCATTTGTACTTGTAATAACGGAGTATTTGTACTTGTTTACAATGTTTTTAGGCATACGAAAGCTGCCCTTGACACGAACATAGTATACCACAGTATATATACTACCAAATATAATTCAACATCTTGTTTTCGTGTGTTCCTGCTTCCTGTTGTCAAGCCCAAACCCACTGAATTACCTAGTATCTCTGTTCTTATCTTCATATCGAAGCTCATCAAACTTGTCAGCTCTATGCTTTCATCTTGATTTGTACATCATCCTGAAATATATAATCATGCTTTCATTCTGATTTGTACATCATCATGGATGGTCTGCCCAAACGATGCTCATAGCGTTTCTGTTAGCCTGCGTTACAACTCATTTTTTTATTTAAAGAACAACCAAGTGGCACAGTGATTCTACTTCTCATAAATTGACAAAAAGGTTCTAGCATGTTTTCATTTGCAAGTAAAACTCAACCTTCTTTTAGTTGAGTGAATATGTTTCAGATATGGAACGTTTTACAGTACATTTCTTTCCTTCTAAATGTGAATTCATGTACATCATCAAGCATTTCACATTTGCTGTAGCACTATGTAATGGTGTACTTCTTTTAGAAATTCTGCTCCTTACGTTCATAAATTCTACATATGGTTTCTCATCACTTGGTGTATATATAGCACGTTTTGGGCAACGAATTATTCAGCGTTCTATGTTAAAGCTTTCAACCTTGAAATCACATATTTGTTTGGGCATGTGCTATATGTACCATTTTAGAAGTAGTCCACATATTTCTGTCCTGCTATAGTCTTTTTTAAACTTCTTATGAGATTGAAGTATTCGATTCGATTTCGGTTTCTTGATTGTTGTATACAGATGTATGAAACCTCTTAGCTGTGGACGACAACTACTTGAGAAGGATCATCATCACCCATCAAGCACGCCATTGAGGTAATTCACCAGTCCCTCCAGCACCAACTATCTATTTTCTCTAGTATGCATAGGTTTTTCATCTGTTGTGGTAGCCCCATTCTTTGTTGCGTTGAATCTCATGCCGGTATTTGATGCGCTGTGGCTTGATGTGCTGTGATCTTTATTTGTGTAGGTTTTGTTTGATGATATGCTTAGATTATGATCATAATCATGGTGGTTTGATGATGCTGAGGCCAGCTGTTAAACCATGATATAGTTGCTGGAACTGAGCTTAATATTCATGTGTGTATGTGTGTGTGTCGAGTAAAGTTGTGGTTTGTGCTGCTCCTTTGTAACGTGATGAAACAAAGAATTTCCTTTACTCCTTTTTTGAACGGAATGTTCATAATATATTGGCTCCAGTTTTTCTAATTTTTATCAGCTGATTCATGTAACAGGGCGTCCGTGGAAGGCCCAGTCCTGACTCTCCAGTGAGTCCGACATTTGATCGCTATTGAAGGAGCTACATGTAGAAGAAGAAAAACTTGTAGAGCTTGTAACTAATTCCCATAGTTGTAGAGCTTGTATCAACTAAGCTTGTATTACGTGTAACTTGTCGAACTTGTAAATGCTACAGCTTGTAGGACGTGTCATTTGTAGAGCTTGTAAATAAGCTTGTATATGCTACAGCTTGTAGGACGTGTCATTTGTAGAGCTTGTATTGAATCTGGCTGTTGTTATTTGAAGTATCATGTGTGTTTTTTGCTTGCCAATTCAACTAATGGTTATTTCTTATTGTCAAATTGAAATATGAAGAATCTGGGCCTAATAGCTAGGACCCACTTATCAGAACCTGACAAGTGGGACCTGTTTGACTAGTGGACCCATTTTATAAAAAAACTAAAACTGTTGGTACAAAAAGGCCATGACCCATGAAATAAAAAGGCTGAATTATTGGGCTTGGCCCATGAAGTCTGACCAAAAATTGACAGGAAAAAAATATATAGAAAGGCTGAATTAATGGGCAAGGCCCATATAAACACCCAATTGGACCGGGCCGATTCTAATTTTTGACCTTTTCAATTGGTCACAATTTTGCCATGTAAGATTGCCACGTCGGATCCGACGTGGCCTAGCAGACAACCAGTGACCAAAACAAAAGGTCATGGGTTCAACGACCTTCTGTTTTGGTCGTAAACGTGTACGACCTTCTCACAGAGAAGGTCGTTAATTTCAGTTTACGACCGCCAGCTTTTGACCTTATGTTTTTGGTCACAAAAAGGTCGCAAATGAAAATCAATGACCTTTCAGTGACTAATAGTCAAGGTCACAAGTTGACATATTTCTTGTAGTGTAAGAAGGGTTTCTCTTCAGATAGAGATAGGTTTACTTTGTGCAATTGTACTCGTGTTAATGTGTAAGGCATGTAATTAGAGCTGAGGATTGCAAAATTATGTGAAACATGAACACACAAATACAGATTGGTGATTGTTTGTTAGTGGCATGTCCTCCTTCGTGATGGGGGCTGATAAAACCACGGGAGGGCCTTTGGGTTGCCATATTATGGTTGCCTAGTTGAAAAGCGCCTCATAGCGATTCCAGATTATTTCCCATACTTTTTTTAATCATCTTCTGAAAATGGTGCTTGTGTGATTTACTTTTGGAAAGTAAATCATCGGAACTATGCTTTCTTGGCAAGTGTTTGCGCAATCGTGTCACGTGCAAGTGTGTATCTTTGGAAGATCTATGAGTAATGAATAAGTGAGACAAAATAGATTGGAAAATATCTGACATGCATACAGTTATCACGTGCGATGCCCAAATTTTTTTTCGGACAACTGGTGGCACCTGATGTGCCCTACATTGATATCAAATATAAGTTACCGAGAGGATTTGGCAATCCTTAACATATAAATTCCCTAGATTTGCAAGCCTAGGATAATGATCTCCTGTTCATGTATGTTGTGCACTAGAAGAAACCATTTCTTGGCTCAGAGGATAATTAGCTCTATAAGAAGTAGATGCACATTAAGTTCCCTAGGAACATGGAAGACATGAGCTTGAACGTTGGTTGTTGCAGCAAGGTAATATATAAGCTGGCTTCAGATTTGCCAATGCCCAGGCACTTGAAGAAGGTTTCTCTATGTCGTTGCCCGAGCTAGTATCATATTGTCCACTAGAAAAGTAATTTGGTTATTAGCGATGCAAGAAGAAATTTCGGCAGCCACCTGTAGAACTGTAGCCTTAGCACGTAATGGAGATTCTATACTCTTGCCAGTTGTAGAGATTAAGACAACTGTTTCTTCTTCGTTCTCGCTAGTCTGAATGTAAATTCCTATTCCTATTTTCCTGAGTTGTTTCTGGAGTCAGTAGTGTTCTTCCATGCAGCGTCAGTATAAACCTTGCAACCTATAATCCAATCATCTGTTTTTAAACAAGTGTTGGAAATATGCCCTAGAGGCAGTAATAAATTAGTTATTATTATATTTCCTTGTTCATGATAATCGTTTATTATCCATGCTATAATTGTATTGATAGGAAACTCAGATACATGTGTGGGTACATAGACAACACCATGTCCCTAGTAAGCCTCTAGTTGACTAGCTCGTTGATCAATAGATGGTTACGGTTTCCTGACCATGGGCATTGGATGTCATTGATAATGGGATCACATCATTAGGAGAATGATGTGATGGACAAGACCCAATCCTAAGCCTAGCACAAAGATCGTAGTTCGTATGCTAAAGCTTTTCTAATGTCAAGTATCTTTTCCTTAGACCATGAGATTGTGCAACTCCGGATACCGTAGGAATGCTTTGGGTGTACCAAAGCGTCCTGGAATCGGGTGACTATAAAGGTGCACTACGGTATCTCCGAAAGTGTCATTGGGTTGGTACGAATCGAGGCTGGATTTGTCACTCCGTGTAAGCGGAGAGGTATCTCTGGGCCCACTCGGTAGGACATCATCATAATGTGCGATGTGACCAAGGGGTTGATCACGGGATGATGTGTTACGGAGCGAGTAAAGAGACTTGCGGTAGCGAGATTGAACAAGGTATCGGGATACCGACGATCGAATCTCGGGCAAGTACAATACCGCTAGACAAAGGGAATTGAATACGGGATTGATTGAGTCCTTGACATCGTGGTTCATTCGATGAGATCATCGTGGAACATGTAGGAGCCAACATGGGTATCCAGATCCGCTGTTGGTTATTGACCGGAGAACGTCTCGGTCATGTCTACATGTCTCCCGAACCCGTAGGGTCTACACATAAGGTTCGATGGCGCTAGGGTTATAAAGGAAGTTTGTATGTGGTTACCGAATGTTGTTGAGTCCGGATGAGATCCCGGACGTCACGAGGAGTTCGGAATGGTCGGAGGTAAAGATTTATATATGGAAAGTTGTTGTTGGGTTTGAAAAAGTTCGGGTTTTTTCGGTATTGTACCGGAAGCTTCGGAAGGTTCGGAGGGTTCGGAGGGTCGGAGGTCGGAAATAGTTCCACCATGTCCAATACAGTAGCATGGGCTGTAGGGGGCGCCCTAGCCTTAATGGGCCAGGGGCACCAGCCCCCAAGGCCCATGCGCATGGGAAGGGGAAACCCTAAGGGGAGGGCCTCCACTTGACTTGGGAGGCACTCCTCCCCTCTTAGCCGCCCCAAGTCCCATCTAGGGCTGGCCGCACCCCTTGGGGTGGGAAACCCTAAAGGGCGCAGCCCCCTTTCCCCTATATATACTTGAGTTTTGGGCTGCCCAACACACATGAGAACTTCTCCTCTTGGTGCAGCCCTGCCTCTCCTCCTCCTCCTCTCCCTTGGTGCTTGGCGAAGCCTGCGGGATGCCACGCTCCTTCACCACCACCATGCCGTTTTGTTGCTGCTGGATGGAGTCTTCCTCAACCTCTCCTCTCTCCTTGCTGGATCAAGGCGTGGGAGGCGTCACCGGGCTGTCGTGTGTTGAACGCGGAGGTGCCGTCCGTTCGGCACTAGGATCTCCGGTGATTTGAATCACGACAGTACGACTCCTTCAACCCCGTTCACTTGAGCGCTTCGCTTAGCGATCTACAAGGGTATGTAGATGCACTCTCCTTCCCTCTTGTTGCTAGAATCTCCATAGATTGATCTTGGTGATGCGTAGAAAATTTTGAATTTCTGCCTCGTTCCCCAGCGGTGGCATCATGAGCTAGGTCTATTGCGTAGATTCTTTGCACGAGTAGAACACAAAGTAGTTGTGGGCGTTGATGTTGTTCAATATGCTTACCGTTACTAGTCCAATCTTGTTTCGACGGTATTGTGGGATGAAGCGGCCGGACCGACCTTACGTACTCTTCGTGAGACAGGTTCCACCGGACCGACATGCACTTGGTGCATAAGGTGGCTAGCGGGTGCCAGTCTCTCCCACTTTAGTCGGAACGGATTCGATGAAAAGGGTCCTTATGAAGGGTAAATAGCAATTGGCATATCACGTTGTGGTTTTGCGTAGGTAAGAAACGTTCTTGCTAGAAACCCATAGCAGCCACGTAAAACATGCAAACAACAATTAGAGGACGTCTAACTTGTTTTTGCAGGGTGTGCTATGTGATGTGATATGGCCAAGAAGAATGTGATGAATGATATGTGATGTATGAGATTGATCATGTTCTTGTAATAGGATTCACGACTTGCATGTCGATGAGTATGACAACCGGTAGGAGCCATAGGAGTTGTCTTTATTTATTGTATGACCTGCGTGTCATTAAACAATGCCATGTAATTACTGTACTTTATTGCTAACCGGTAGCCATAGTAGTAGAAGTAATAAGTTGGCGAGACAACTTCATGGAGACACGATGATGGGGATCATGATGATGGAGATCATGGTGTCATGCCGGTGACGATGATGATCATGGAGCCCTGAAGATGGAGATCAAAAGGAGCAAAATGATATTGGCCATATCATGTCACTATTTGATTGCATGTGATGTTTATCATGTTTATGCATCTTGTTTACTTAAGAACGACGGTAGTAAATAAGATGATCCCTTACACAAATTTCAAGAAGTGTTCTCCCCTGACTGTGCACCGTTGCTACAGTTCGTCGCTTCTAAGCACCACGTGATGATCGGGTGTGATGGATTCTTACGTTCACATACAACGGGTGTAAGACAGATTTACACAGCAAAAACACTTGGGGTTAACTTGACGAGCCTAGCATGTGCAGACATGGCCTCGGAACACGAAGACCGAAAGGTCGAGCATGAGTCGTATAGTAGATACGATCAACATGAAGATGTTCACCGATGATGACTAGTCCGTCTCACGTGATGATCGGACACGGCCTAGTTGACTCGGATCATGTAATCACTTAGATGACCAGAGGGATGTCTATCGAGTGGGAGTTCATAAGATGAACTTAATTATCCTGAACATAGTCAAAAGATCTTTGCAAATTATGTCGTGAGCTCGCGCTTTAGTTCCACTGTTTAGATATGTTCCTAGAGAAAATATAGTTGAAAGTTGAAAGTAGCGATTATGCGATAGTAGAAAGCTTATGTCCTTAATGCACCACTCGATTGTGCTGAACCCTAAGCGTCGTTTGTGGATGTTGCGAACATCGGACATACACGTTTGATAACTACGTGATAGTTCAGTTAAGCGGTTTAGAGTTGAGGCACGAAGGCGTTTTGAAACGTCGCGGAACATATGAGATGTTTGAAGGCTGAAATTGGGATTTTAGGCTCGTGCCACGTCAAGAGGTATAAGACCTCCGACGATTGTCTTAGCCTGCAAACTAAGGGAGAAAAGCTCAATCGTTGAGCTTGTGCTCAGATTATCGAAGTGCAACAATCACTTGAACCGAGTGGGAGTTGATCTTCCAGATGAGATAGTGATGTTTCTCCAAACTCATTGCCACCAAGCTGCTAGAGCTTCGTGATGAACTATAACATATCAGGGATAGATATGATGATCCTTGAAGTATTCGCGATGTTTGACACCACGAAAGTAGAAATCAAGAAGGAGCATCAATTGTTGATGGTTGGTGAAACCACTAGTTTCAAGAAGGGCAAGGGCAAGAAGGGACACTTCATGAAGCGGCAAATCAGTTGCTGCTCGGTGAAGAAACCCAAGGTTGAACCCAAAGCTGAGACTAAGTGCTTACGTAATAAGGGAACAGCTCTTGGAGCAGAATTACCCTAGATACTTGGTAGATGAGAAGGCTGGCAAGGTCGATAGAAGTATATTGGATATACATTGTGTTAATGTGTACTTTACTAGTACTCCTAGTAGCACCAGGTATTAAGATACCGGTTCGGTTGCTAAGTGTTAGTAACTCGAAATAAAAGCTACGGAATAAGCGGAGACTAGCTAAAGGTGAGTGACGATATATGTTGGAAGTGTTTCCAAGGTTGATGTGATCAAGCATCGCACGCTCCCTCTACCATCGAGATTAGGTGTTAAACCTAAATAATTGTTATTTGGTGTTTGCGTTGAGCATAGACATGATTGGATTATGTCTATCGCAATCTGATTATTCATTTAAGGAGAATAATGGTTACTCTATTTATTTGAATAATACCTTCAATGGTCTTGCACCTAAAAGAATGGTTTATTGAATATCGATTGTAGTGATACACATTTTCATGCCAAAAGATATAAGATAGTAATGATAGTACCACTTACTTGTGGCACTGCCATGTAAGTCATAAAAGCATGAAGAAGCTCCATGTTGATGGATCTTTGGACTCACTCATTTTGAAAAGTTTGAGACATGTGAACCATGTCTATTGGTGTATACGCATGAAGAAACTCCATGCAGATGGATCGTTTGGACTCACTTGATTTTGAATCACTTGAGATATGCAAATCATACCACATGGGCAAGATGGTGAAAAGCCTCGGTTTGAGTAAGATGGAACAAGATAGCAACTTGTTGGAAGTAACACATATTGATGTGTGCAGTCCAATGAGTCTTTGAGGCATCTGATGAATATCGTTATGTTCTTACTTCACAGATGATTTGAGTAGAGGTTGAGTATATTTACTTGATGAAACACAAGTCTGAATTATTGAAAGGTTCAAGTAATTTCAGAGTGAAGTTGAAGATCTTCGTGACAAGAGGATAAAATGTCTGTGATGTGATCATAGAGATGAATATCTGAGTTATGAGTTTGGTACACAATTGAGACATTGTGGAAATTGTTTCACAACTAATACCGCTTTGAAACACCATAGTGTGATGGTGTGCCCGAACATCATAGTTGCACCCTATTAGATATGGTGCGTACCATGATGTCTCTTATCGAATTACCACTATCGTTCATGGGTTAGGCATTAGAGACAACCGCACTCACTTTAATAGGGCACCACGTAATTCCGTTGAGACGACCCTGTTTGAACTATGGTTTGGAGAAACCTAAGTTGTCGTTTCTTAAAAGTTTGGGGTTGCGACGCTTATGTGAAAAAGTTTCAGGTGGATAAGCTCGGACCCAAAGCGGATAAAATGCATCTTCATAGTGAAGGAAATATGCCCTAGAGGCAATAATAAAGTTATTATTTATTTCCTTATATCATGATAAATGTTTATTATTCATGCTAGAATTGTATTAACCGGAAACATAATACATGTGTGAATACATAGACAAACAGAGTGTCACTAGTATGCCTCTACTTGACTAGCTCGTTAATCAAAGATGGTTATGTTTCCTAACCATAGACATGAGTTGTCATTTGATTAACGGGATCACATCATTAGGAGAATGATCTGATTGACATGACCCATTCCGTTAGCCTAGCACTTGATCGTTTAGTATGTTGCTATTGCTTTCTTCATGACTTATACATGTTCCTGTAACTATGAGATTATGCAACTCCCGTTTACCGGAGGAACACTTTGGGTGCTACCAAAGCGTCACTGGCGTAAGCTGGGTGATTCTAAAGGAGTACTACAGGTGTCTCCAAAGGTACATGTTGGGTTGGCGTATTTCGAGATTAGGTTTTGTCACACCGATTGTCGGAGAGGTATCTCTAGGCCTTCTCGGTGATACACATCACATAAGCCTTGCAAGCATTACAACTAATGAGTTAGTTGTAAGATGATGTATTACGGAGCGAGTAAAGAGACTTACGGTAGCGAGATTGAACTAGGTATTGGATACCGACGATCGAATCTCGGGTAAGTAACATACCGATGACAAAGGGAACAACGTATATCGTTATGCGGTTTGACCGATAAAGATCTTCGTAGAATATGTAGGAACCAATATGGGCATCCAGGTTCCGCTATTGGTTATTGACCGAGAATGGTTCTAGGTCATGTCTACATAGTTCTCGAACCCGTAGGGTCCCACGCTTAACGTTTCGATGATAGTTCATTATGAGTTTATAAGTATTGATGTACGAAGGTTGTTGAGTCCCGGATGTGATCACGGACATGACGAGGAGTCTCGAAATGGTCGAGACATAAAGATTGATATATTGAAGTCTATGTTTGGACTTGGAAGGTTCGAATGAAAACAAGAAGTTACCGGAACACCGGGGGGTTACCGGAACCCCCCGGGAGGTTTATGGGCCTTGATGGGCCATAAGAGAGAAGAGGAAGGGCCGGCCAGGCAGGCCGCGCGCCCCTCTCCCCCCTCTAGTCCGAATAGGACAAGGAGAGGCGGCGCCTTCCTCTTCCCCTCCTCCAATCCTAATCCAACTAGGAGGGGGAGTCCTACTCGGTGGGAGTAGGACTCCTCAGCGCGCCTCCCCTAGGGCTGGCCGCACCCCCTTGGCTCCTTTATATCTGGGGCAGGGGCATCCCATGAGACACAAGTTGATCTACGGATCGTTCCTTAGCCGTGTGCGGTGCCCCCTCCACCATATTCCACGGTCATATCGTCGCGGAGCTTAAGCGAAGCCCTGCGCGGAGAAGTCATATCGTCGCGGAGCTTAGGCGAAGCCCTGCGTCGGTGGAGCATCATCATCGTCACCACGCCGTCGTCTTGTGGAACTCATCCCGACACTTTGCTGGATCGAGTCCGGGATCGTCATCGAGCTGAGCGTGTGCAGAACTCGGAGGTGCCGTGACGTTCGGTGCTTGGATCGGTCGGATCGTGAAGGCGTCACGACTACATCAACAGCGTTGTTATAACGCTTCGCTTTCGGTCTCACAGTGCGTGGGCGGACACTCTCCTCTCGTTGCTATGCCATCACCATGGTCTTGCGTGTGCGTAGGAAATTTTTGAAATTACTATGTTTCCCAACGGTGGCATCCGAGCTTGGTTTTATGCGTTGATGTCATATGCACGAGTAGAACACAAGTGAGTTGTGGGCGATATAAGTCATACTGCTTACCAGCATGTCATACTTTGGTTGGCGGTATTGTGAGATGAAGCGGCCGGACCGACATTACGCGACGCTTACGCGAGACTGGTTTCACCGCTTGAGCACTAGTTGCTTAAAGGTGACCGGCGGGTGTCTGTCTCTCTCACTTTAGTTGAACCGAGTGTGGCTCGCCCGGTCCTTGCGAAGGTTAAAACAGCACCAACTTGACAAACTATCGTTGTGGTTTTGATGCGTAGGTAAGAACGGTTCTTGCTCAAAGACGTAGCAGCCACGTAAAACTTGCAACAACAAAGTAGAGGTCGTCTAACTTGTTTTTGCAGGGCATGTTGTGATGTGATGTGGTCAAGGCGTGATGCTATATTTTATTGTATGAGATGATCATGTTTTGTAACCGAGTTATCGGCAACTGGCAGGAGCCATATGGTTGTCGCTTTATTGTATGAAATGCAAACGCCATGTAATTGCTTTACTTTATCGCTAAGCAGTAGCGATAGTCGTAGAAGCAATAGTTGGCGAGACGACAACGATGCTACGATGGAGATCAAGGTGTCGCGCCGGTGACGATGGTGATCATGACGGTGCTTCGGAGATGGAGATCACAAGCACAAGATGATGATGACCATATCATATCACTTATATTTATTGCATGTGATGTTTATCCTTTATGCATCTTATCTTGCTTTGATTGACGGTAGCATTATAAGATGATCTCTCACTAAAATTATCAAGAAGTGTTCTCCGAGTATGCACCGTTGCGAAAGTTCTTCGTCTTTGAGACACCACGTGATGATCGGCTGTGATAGGCTCTACGTTCAAATACAGCGGGTGCAAAACAGTTGCACACGCGGAATACTCAGGTTAAAATTGACGAGCCTAGCATATAACAGATATGGCCTCGGAACACGGAGACCGAAGGTCGGCGTGAATCATATAGTAGATATGATCAACATAGTGATGTTCACCATTGAAACTACTCCATCTCACGTGATGATCGGACATGGTTTAGTTGATTTGGATCACGTAATCACTTAGATGACTAGAGATGTCTATCTAAGTGGGAGTTCTTAAGTAATATGATTAATTGAACTTTAATTTATCATGACCTTAGTCCTGGTAGTATTTTGCAAATTATGTTGTAGATCAATAGCTCACGTTGTTGCTTCCCTATGTTTTTATATGTGTTCCTAGAAAATTGTATTGAAAGATGTTAGTAGCAATGATGCGGATTGGATCCGTGATCTAAGGTTTATCCTCATTGCTGCGCAGAAGAATTATGTCCTTAATGCACGCTAGGTGCAGACCTATTGCAGGAGCAGATGCGGGCGTTATGAGCGTTTGGCTAGCTCAATATGAGCGATCTGAGGCGTTATGAGCGTTTGGCTAGCTCAATATGATGACTACTTGATAGTTTAGTGCACCATGCTTAACGGCTTAGAATCGGGACTTCAAAGGCGTTTTGAGCGTCATGGACCATATGAGATGTTCCAGGAATTGAAGTTAATATTTCAAGCAAATACCGAGTTGAGAGATATGAAGTCTCCAACAAGTTCTATAGCTAAAAGATGGAGGAGAATCGCTCAACTAGTGAGCATGTGCTCAGATTGTGCGAGTACTTCAATCGCTTGAATCAAGTGGGAGTTAATCTTCCGAGATAAGATAGTGATTGACAGAATTCTCTAGTCACCATCACTAAGTTAGTAGAACTTCGTGATGAACTATAGTATGCAAGGGATGACGAAAAAGATTCTCGAGCTCTTGGCGATGCTAAAATCGGCGAAGGTAGAAATCAAGAAAAACATCAAGTGTTGATGGTTGACAAGACCACTAGTCTCAAGGAAAATGGCAAAGGGAAGAAGGGAACTTCAAAAGGAGCGGCAAGCAAGTTGCTGCTCGAGTGAAGAAGCCCAAGTCTAGACCTAAGCACGAGACCGAGTACTTACACTGCATAGGAAATGGTCCTTTGAAGCGGAAATACCCCAAATATTTGGTGGATAAGAAGGATGGCAAAGTGAACAAGGGTATATTTGATATACAGGTTATTGATGTGTGCTTTACTAGTGTTTATAGTAGCCCTGAGTATTTTATACTTGTTAGGTTGCTAAGATTAGTAACTCGAAATGGGAGTTCTGAGAATAAGCAGAGACTAGTTGAAGGGAAGTGACGATGAGTGTTGGAAGTAGTTCCAAGATTGATATGATCATCATCGCACTCCCTATACTATCGAGATTAGTGTTTATAGTAGCCCCTGAGTATTTGATACTTGTTAGGTTGCTAAGATTAGTAACTCGAAACAGGAGTTCTGAGAATAAGCGAAACTAGTTGAAGGGAAGTAACGATGAGTGTTGGAAGTAGTTCAAGATTGATATGATCATCATCGCACACTCCCTATACTATCGGGATTAGTGTTGAACCTAAATAAATGTTATTTGGCGTTTGCATTGAGCATGGATATGATTTGATCATGTTTATTGCAATACGGTTATTCATGTAAGTTAGAGAATAATTAATTGTTCTATTTACATGAATAAAACCTTCTATGGTCATACACCCAATGAAAATGGTTTGTTGGATCTCGATCGTGTGATACACATATTCATAATATTGAAACCAAAAGATGCAAAGTTAATAATGATAGTGCAACTTATTTGTGGCACCGCCGTTTAGGTCATATTGGTGTAAAGCGCATGAAGAAACTCCATCTTGATGGATTTTGGAATCACTTGATTATGAATCATTTGATGCTTGCGAACCGTGCCTTTTGGGCAAGATGACTAAAACTCCGTTCTCCGGAACAATGGAACAAGCTACTGACTTATTGGGAATAATACATACCGATGTATGCGATCCAATGAGTGTTGATGCTCGTGGCAAGTATCGTTATTTTCTGACCTTCACAAAGATGATTTGAGCAGATATGGGTATATCTACTTGATGAAACACAATTCTGAAACATTTGAAAAGTTCAAAGAATTTCAGAGTGAAGTGAAGAATCATCGTAACAAGAAAATAAAAATTTCTACGATATGATCGCAGAGGAAAAATATTTGAGTTGCGAGTTTGGCCTTCAGTTGAAACAATGTGGAATAATTTCACAGCTCACGCCACATGGAACACCATAACGTAATGGTGTGTCCGAACGTCATAACCGCACTTTATTTGATATGGTGCGATCTATGATGTCTCTTATCAGTTTACCACTATCGTTTTGGGGTTATGCATTAGAGACAGCTGCATTCACGTTTAATAGGGCACCATCTAAATCCGTTGAGGCGACACCGTATGAACTATGGTTTAACAGTAAACCTAAGCTGTCGTTTCTTAAAAGTTTGGAGTTGTGATGCTTATGTGAAAAAGTTTTTCACCTGATAAGCTCGAACCCAAATCGGAGAAGTGCGTCTTCATAGAATACCCAAAGGTAACTATTGGGTACACCTTCTATCACAGATCCGAAGGCAAGTTTTTCGTTGCTAAAGATGGATCCTTTCTAGAGAAGGAGTTTCTCTCGAAAGAAGTGAGTGGGAGGAAAGTAGAACTTGATGAGACAATTGTACCTTCTCCCTTATTGGAAAGTAGTTCATCACAGAAATCAGTTCAAGTGATTCCTACACCAATTAGTAAGGAAGTTAATGATGATGATCATGAAACTTCAGATCAAGTTGCTACCAAACCTCGTAGGTCTTCGAGTAAGATCCGCACCTGAGTGGTGCTGTAATCATGTTCGGAAGTCATGTTACTAGACCATGATGAACCTACGAACTATGAGGAGGCGATGATGAGCCCAGATTCATAAAATGGCTTGAGGCCATGAAATCTGAGATGGGATCCATGTATGAGAACAAAGTATGGACTTTGATGGAGTTGCCCGATGATCGGCAAGCCATATTATATAAATGGATCTTCAAGAGGAAGACAGATGCTGATAGTAGTGTTACTATCTACAAAGCTCGACTTGTCGCAAAAAGGTTTTCGACAAGTTCAAGGTGTTGACTACAATGAGATTTTCTCAAGCTGTAGCGATTCTTAAAGTCTGTCCGAATCATGTTAGCAATTGCCACATTTTATGAAATCTGGCAAATGGATGTCAAAACTACATTCTTTAATGGATTTATTAAAGAAGAGTTGTATATGATGCAACCAGAAGTTTTTTGTCAATCCTAAAGGAGCTAACAAAATGTGCAAGCTCCAGCGATCCATCAATGGACTGGTGCAAGCATCTCGGAGTTGGAATATACGCTTTGATGTGTTGATCAAAGCATATGATTTTATCTGAGACTTTTGGAAAGGCCTGTATTTACAAGAAAGTGAGTGGGAGCACTACAACATTTCGATAAGTATATGTGAATGACATATTGTTGATCGGAAATGATGTAGAATTATTCTGCAAAGCATAAAGGAATGTTTGAAAGGAGTTTTTCAAAAGGACCTCGGTGAAGCTGCTTACATATTGAGCATCAAGATCTATAGAGATAGATCAAGGCGCTAGATAAGTTTTTCAATGAATACATACCTTGACAAGATTTTGAAGTAGTTCAAAATGGAACAGTCAAAGAAAGAGTTCTTGCCTGTGTTACAAGGTGTGAGATTGAGTAAGACTCAAAACCCGACCACGGCAGAAGATAGAAAGAGAATGAAAGTCATTCCTATGCATCAGCCATAGGTTCTATAAAGTATGTCATGCTGTGTACAGATCTATTGCATACCCTACCACTAAGCTTGGCAAGGAGTGCAATAGTGATCTAGGAGTAGATCAATGGACAACGGTCAAAATTATCCTTAGTAGAATAAGGATATGTTTCTCGATTATGGAAGTGAAAAAAAGGTTCGTAAGTAAAGGGTTACGTCGATGCAAGTTTTAACACTAATCTAGATGACTCGAGTCTCAATCTGGATACATATTGATAGTGGGAGCAATTAGCTAGAGTAGCTCCGTGCGAGCATTGTAGACATAGAAATTTGCAAAATACTTACGGCTCTGAATGTGACAGACCGTTGACTAAAATTATCTCACAAGCAAAACATGATCACACCTTAGTACTCTTTGGGTGTTAATCACATAGCGATGTGAACTAGATTACTGACTCTAGTAAACCCTTTGGGTGTTGGTCACATGTCGATGTGAACTATGGGTGTTAACCACATATAGATGTGAACTATTGATGTTAAATCACATGGCGATGTGAACTAGATTATTGACTCTAGTGCAAGTGGGAGACTGAAGGAAATATGCCCTAGAGGCAATAATAAAGTTATTATTTATTTCCTTATATCATGATAAATGTTTATTATTCATGCTAGAATTGTATTAACCGGAAACATAATACATGTGTGAATACATAGACAAGCAGTGTCACTAGTATGCCTCTACTTGACTAGCTCGTTAATCAAAGATGGTTATGTTTCCTAACCATAGACATGAGTTGTCATTTGATTAACGGGATCACATCATTAGGAGAATGATCTGATTGACATGACCCATTCCGTTAGCCTAGCACTTGATCGTTTAGTATGTTGCTATTGCTTTCTTCATGACTTATACATGTTCCTGTAACTATGAGATTATGCAACTCCGTTTATCGGAGGAACACTTTGGTGCTACCAAAGCGTCACAAGCGTAACTGGGTGATTATAAAGGAGTACTACAGGTGTCTCCAAAGGTACATGTTGGGTTGGCGTATTTGAGATTAGGTTTTGTCACTCCGATTGTCGGAGAGGTATCTCTGGGCCTTCTCGGTGATACACATCACATAAGCCTTGCAAGCATTACAACTAATGAGTTAGTTGTAAGATGATGT
This sequence comes from Aegilops longissima, assembly GCA_021605205.1. Taxonomy (NCBI): domain Eukaryota; kingdom Viridiplantae; phylum Streptophyta; class Magnoliopsida; order Poales; family Poaceae; genus Aegilops; species Aegilops longissima. The sequence continues at coordinate 620,393,082 of CM038676.1, forward strand.
ATTACGGAACGAGTAAAGAGACTTACGTAGCGAGATTGAACTAGGTATTGGATACCGACGATCGAATCTCGGGTAAGTAACATACCGATGACAAAGGAACAACGTATATCGTTATGCGGTTTGACCGATAAAGATCTTCGTAGAATATGTAGGAACCAATATGGGCATCCAGGTTCCGCTATTGGTTATTGACCGAGAATGGTTCTAGGTCATGTCTACATAGTTCTCGAACCCGTAGGGTCCGCACGCTTAACGTTTCGATGGCAGTTCATTATGAGTTTATAAGTATTGATGTACGAAGGTTGTTGAGTCCCGGATGTGATCACGGACATGACGAGGAGTCTCGAAATGGTCGAGACATAAAGATTGATATATTGGAAGCCTATGTTTGGACTTGGAAAGGTTCGGATGAAACAGGAAGTTCTTGGAACACGGGGGTTACGGAACCCCGGGAGGTCTATGGGCCTTGATGGGCCATAAGAGAGAAGAGGAAGGGCGGCCAGGCAGGGCGCGTGCCCCCTCCCCTCTAGTCCGAATAGGACAAGGAGAGGCGGCGCCCTTCCTCTTCCCCTCCTCCAATCCTAATTCAACTAGGAGAGAGTCCTACTCGGTGGGAGTAGGACTCCTCCAGGCGCGCCTCCCCTAGGGCTGGCCGCACCCCCCCTTGGCTCCTTTATATACGGGGGCAGGGGGCATCCCATGAGACACAAGTTGATCTACGGATCGTTCCTTAGCCGTGTGCGGTGCCCCCCTCCACCATATTCCACTTCGGTCATATCGTCGCGGAGCTTAGGCGAAGCCCTGCGCCAGAGAAGTCATATCGTCGCGGAGCTTAGGCGAAGCCCTGCATCGGTGGAGCATCATCATCGTCACCACACCGTCGTCTTGTGGAACTCATCCCGACACTTTGCTGGATCGGTGTGGGGATCGTCATCGAGCTGAGCGTGTGCAGAACTCGGAGGTGCCGTCGTTCGGTGCTTGGATCGGTCGGATCGTGAAGGCGTCGACTACATCAACAGCGTTGTTATAACGCTTCGCTTTCGGTCTCACGAGTGCGTGGGCGGACCTCTCCCTCTCGTTGCTATGCCATCACCATGGTCTTGCGTGTGCGTAGGAAATTTTTTGAAATTACTACGTTTCCCAACACATAGGACACCCAAAACAGTTGGGTATACCTCCTAATTCAGATCCGAAAGCAATAGGGATTGTTTCTTGAATCGGGTCCTTTCTCGAGGAAAAGTTTGTCTCGAAAAGTTGAGTGGGAGGATGGTGAAGACTTGATGAGGTTATTGAACCGTCACTTCAACTAGTGTGTAGCAGGGCACAGGAAGTCGTTCCCGTGGCACCTACACCAATTGAAGTAGAAGCTTATGATAGTGATCATGAAACTTCGGATCAAGTCACTACCGTGCCTCGTAGGGTGACAAGGATGCGTACTGCTTCAGAGTGGTACGCAATCCTGTCTTGAAGGTCATGTTGCTAGACAACAATGAACCTACGAGCTATGGAGAAGCAATGGTGGGCCCAAATTCCGACAAATGGTTAGAAGCCATGAAATCCGAGATAGGATCCATGTATCAGATCAAAGCATGGACTTTGGTGGACTTGCCCGTTGATCGGCAAGCCATAGAGATAAATGGATCTTTAAGAAGAAGACGGACGTGGACGGTAATGTCACCGTCTATGAAGCTCGACTTGTGGCGAAGAGTTTTTCACAAGTTCAAGGAGTTGACTACGATGAGATTTTCTCATCCGTAGCGATGCTTAAGTCCGTCGGAATCATGTTAGCATTAGCTGCATTTATGAAATCTGGCAGATGGATGTCAAGACGAGTTTCCTTACCAGTTTACGTAAGGAAAGGTTGTATGTGATACAATCAGAAAAGTTTTGTCGATCCTAAGGATGCTAAAATGTATGCTGGCTCCAGCGATCCTTTCTAAGGACTGGAGTAAGCATCTCGGAGTTGGAATGTGCCCTCTGATAGGATGATCAAAGATTTTGGGTTTATACAAAGTTTATGAGAAACTTGTATTTCCAAAGAAGTGAGTGGGAGCACTATAGAATTTCTGATGAGTATATGTTGTTGACATATTGATGATCAGAAATAATGTAGAATTTCTGGAAAGCATATAGGGTTATTTGAAAGATGATTTTCAATAGAAAACCTGGATTAGGCTACTTGAACAATAAGCATCAAGATCTATAAGATAGATCAAAATGTTTAATAATACTTTCAAATGAGCATGTACCTTGACATGATCTTGAAGGTGTTCAAGATGGATCAGTCAAAGAAGGAGTTCTTAGCTGAATTGTAAGGTATGAAGTTAAGACTTAAAGCTCGACCACAGCAGAACAGAGAGAAAGGACGAAGGTCGTCCCCTATGCCTTAGACATAGGCTCTATAGTATGCTATGCTGTGTACCGCACCGGAAGTGTGCCTTGCCATGAGTCAGTCAAGGGGTACAAGAATGATCCAGGAATAGATCATTGGACAGCGGTCAAAATTGTCCTTGGAGTAAACAAGGACATGTTTCTCGATTATGGAGGTGATAAAGAGTTCGGCGTAAAGGGTTACATCGATGCAAGCTTTAACACCTATCCAAGTGACTCTGAGTAGCAAACCAGATACGTATAGTGGAGCAACCATTTGGAATAAGGTTCAAGTGGAGCGTGGAAGCAGCATTTACAATATGACATAGAGAATTGCGAAGTACACACGGATCTGAAAGGTTCAGACCCGTTGACTAAAACCTCTCTCGAAGCAAAACATGATCAAACCTCGAACTCATTGAGTCTTAATCACATGATGATGTGAACTAGTTTGAGACACTAGTAAACTCTTTGGATGTTGGTCACATGGCGATGTGACCTATCAATGTTGATCACATGGCGATGTGAACTAGATTATTGACTCTAGTGCAAGTGGGAGACTGTTGGAAATATGCCCTAGAGGCAATAATAAATTAGTTATTATTATATTTCCTTGTTCATGATAATCGTTTATTATCCATGCTATAATTGTATTGATAGGAAACTCAGATACATGTGTGGGTACATAGACAACACCATGTCCTAGTAAGCCTCTAGTTGACTAGCTCGTTGATCAATAGATGGTTACGGTTTCTGACCATGGACATTGGATGTCATTGATAATGGGATCACATCATTAGGAGAATGATGTGATGGACAAGACAATCCTAAGCCTAGCACAAAGATCGTAGTTAGTATGCTAAAGCTTTTCTAATGTCAAGTATCTTTTCCTTAGACCATGAGATTGTGCAACTCCGGATACCGTAGGAATGCTTTGGGTGTACCAAAGCGTCTGGCGTAAGCTGGGTGACTATAAAGGTGCACTACGGTATCTCCGAAAGTGTCATTGGGTTGGCACGAATCGAGGCTGGGATTTGTCACTCCGTGTAAGCGGAGAGGTATCTCTGGGCCCACTCGGTAGGACATCATCATAATGTGCGCGATGTGACCAAGGGGTTGATCACGGGATGATGTGTTACGGAACGAGTAAAGAGACTTGCCGTAGCGAGATTGAACAAGGTATCGGGATACCGACGATCGAATCTCGGGCAAGTACAATACCGCTAGACAAAGGGAATTGAATACGGGATTGATTGAGTCCTTGACATCGTGGTTCATTCGATGAGATCATCGTGGAACATGTAGGAGCCAACATGGGTATCCAGATCCGCTGTTGGTTATTGACCGGAGAACGTCTCGGTCATGTCTACATGTCTCCCGAACCCGTAGGGTCTACACACTTAAGGTTCGATGGCGCTAGGGTTATAAAGGAAGTTTGTATGTGGTTACCGAATGTTATTGAGTCCGGATGAGATCCCGGACGTCACGAGGAGTTCGGAATGGTCGGAGGTAAAGATTTATATATGGAAAGTTGTTGTTGGGTTAGGAAAAAGTTCGGGTTTTTCGGTATTGTACCGGAAGCTTCAGAAGGTTCGGAGGGTTCGGAGGGTCGGAGGTCGAAATAGTTCCACCACGTCCAATACAGTAGCATGGGCTGTAGGGGGCGCCCTAGCCTTAATGGGCCAGGGGCACCAGCCCCCAAGGCCCATGCGCATGGGAAGGGGAAACCCTAAGGGAGGGCCTCCACTTGACTTGGGAGGCACTCCTCCCCTCTTAGCCGCCCCAAGTCCCATCTAGGGCTGGCCGCACCCCTTGGGGTGGGAAACCCTAAAGGGGGCGCAGCCCCCCTTTCCCCCTATATATACTTGAGTTTTTGGGCTGCCCAACACACATGAGAACTTCTCCTCTTGGTGCAGCCCTGCCTCTCCTCCTCCTCCTCTCCCTTGGTGCTTGGCGAAGCCCTGCGGGATTGCCACGCTCCTTCACCACCACCATGCCGTTGTGTTGCTGCTGGATGGAGTCTTCCTCAACCTCTCCCTCTCTCCTTGCTGGATCAAGGCGTGGGAGACGTCACCGGGCTGTACGTGTGTTGAACGCGGAGGTGCCGTCCGTTCGGCACTAGGATCTCCGGTGATTTGAATCACGGCAATCGACTCCTTCAACCCCGTTCACTTGAACGCTTCCGCTTAGCGATCTACAAGGGTATGTAGATGCACTCTCCTTCCCTCTTGTTGCTAGAATCTCCATAGATTGATCTTGGTGATGCGTAGAAAATTTTGAATTTCTGCTACGTTCCCCAACAACAAGATCCCTTCTTTTCTTTCTATATAGATTCTGCAACTACATACTACATCGTTTCAGCCGATGAACTAACAATAAATGCATAGGAACCTAAATATTGGCTCTTTATTATTGCCTGCATAGCTGGGCGTACCTACACAGGGGAGTTGACATTTCTTGCCAAATATGGACGCTTCGCCATGGCTTGTTGGTCCATGGATAGTCAATGATTTAAATATGTGCACTAGCCCATGCAAGCAACGATAGAAAATCATGCGCCGGCAAATGAAAAACCACATCCCACCATGCAGTGAAACCCGTATGTGCAATGAGGACCAGTCGATAGTAAGTGTACAAAGATACAACATTCATTTTTTGGACTATGTGTTACCAAGACTACTGAAAGGAAACAAAACATAATTAGCTAAGTGAACTTTGCGTGGACCATAAATATCCACGAACGGCGGGAACCTACAAACCCAAAATACCTATCTTTCTCTGCTCATTTGCGAGAGATAAGAAAAGCGAGAGAACTCTGAGACTTGAGTATTCTTTTACGCTCAGAGACCGAGAGTTGTCAGGATTATATCGGTGTCGATGTTTGTGCTCTGACTGAAGATACGCACAGGTATTTATAGAATCGCTGAGCATGTTATTTATGGTACATATTTAATTCGTACTTATCAAAATAAAATCTACATTTACTCACATCTCGACTATTACACTAAAATGTGTGCTATTGTCGTTTGGTAGTACTACTCGTTGGTTTTCTCAATAAAGTGGAAAATGTGTCACACTTAATATGTGCATTGCTAATGTGCGTGTCACACATAGAGGTGCACTAAAAATGTTTTCAAGTTTTATTTTTGTTTTCTTTTTTAATGTTTCTTCATATTCTTAAAATGTTGCATATGAAATTTTATTTAGAAAGAAACAATTGAATATATGCAATCGTGACACACATAAGAGTGTATCTGGAAAAAATTGAAGGAACAAATATAGGAATGACATTAAATTTTATGTTCGCAAAGAATGCATGTCGGTAAATTACGGTAAATATATAAATTCAACATATACTTTTATCTTACTGCCTTCATGTTGATTTTTGCTCGAGATGTGCGACAGTAGGTTCATGACAAGCATCTGAAGGTAACTTTCCTTAGCAAAGGAAGCGGAGAACAACCAACATGCACTCACGATTTTGTTGCACAATTCATAGTTATAAAAAATGGGTAGGGCTGTATCTTGCAAATGAATGATGTGGAGTTCAATTGTCGCATTATATTTGTCTGTTACCTTTTATATCGTAAGTTTATAAAATTGAAATGAAAATATTAGTGGAATCCATCTTTTGTAGAACCGTGCATCACATGGGTATGTCATATGTGTCATCACTGTTTGTCTGTTTTCATCTTTAATCAGGTGGCTACCATTCTTATTTTTTGACCAACTAGGAAGGGGCTCTTTTCAGATAGAGATAGGGTTACTTTGTGCAATTGTGCTCGTGTTAACGTGTAAGGCATGTATTCAGAGTATACGATTGCAAAAGTATTTGAAACATGAACACACTAATACGGATTGGTGATAGTCTGTTAGTGGCATGACCTCCTTCGTGATGGGGGCTGATAAAACCATGTGAGAGCCTTTAGGTTATCATATGACGATTGCCTAGTTGAAATGCCCTCACAACGATTACAAACTTTTCCCCATACATTTTGTTTTAATCATCTTCCTAAAATGGTGCTTCTGAGATTTGCTTTTGGAAAATAAATCTATGGCAATATGCTTTCTTGGCAAGTGCTTGCGCAAACGTGTCACGCGCAAGTGTGTATCTTTGGAAGATCTTTAAGGAATGAATAAGTGAGCCAAAATATGCTGGAATATATCTGACGTGCATTCTGTTATAACGTGGGATGCCCAACTTTTTTTGGACAACTAGTGGCACCCGAGGCGCCTTGTATTCATATCGAATACAAGTTATAGATAGGATCTGGCAATCCTTAACATATAAATTCCCTAGATTTGGAAGCCTAGGATAGTGATCTCCTGTTCATGTATGTTGTGCACGAGAAGAAACCATTTCTTGACTCAGAGTATAATTATCTCTATAAGAAGTAGAAGCACAATTGTGAGCCTGTATAGTAAGTTCCCTAGGAATATGGAAGACCTGAGCTTGAATGTTGGTTGTTGCAGCAAGGTAATTTGGAAGCTGGCTTCTAATTTGCCAATGCCCAGGCACTTGAAGAAGGTTTCTTGATGCCGTTGCCCGAGCTAGTATCAGATTCTCCACTAGAAAAGCAATTTGGTTGTTAGCGATGCGAGAAGCAGTTTGCGCAGCAACCTATACATTTGTAGCCTTAGGATGTAATGGAGATTCTACACTCTTGCCAGTTGTAGAGATTAACATAACTGTTTCTTCTTCGTTCTCGCTAGTCTGAATGTAAATTCCTATTCCTATTTTCCTTGAGTTGTTTCTGGAGTCAGTAGTGTTCTTCCATGCAGCATCAGTACAAACCTTGCAACCTATAATCCAATCATCTATTTTTAAAAAAGATCCCTTCTTTTCTTTCTATATAGATTCTGCAACTACATTCTGCATCGTTTCAGCCGATGAACTGACAATAAATGCATAGGAACCTAAATATTGGCTCTTTATTATTGCCTGCATAGCTGGGCATACCTACATAGGGGAGTTGGCATTTCTTGCCAAATATGGACGCTTCGCCATGGCTTGTTGGTCCATGCATAGTCAATTATTTAAATATGTGCACTAGCCCATGCAAGCAACGATAGAAAATCATACGCCGGCAAATGAAAAACCACATCCCACCATGTAGTGAAACACGTATGGGCAATGAGGACCAGTCGATTGTAAGTGTAAAACATAAACCATTCATTTTTTGGACTCTGTGTTTCCAAGACTATTGAAAGGAAACAAAACATAATTAGCTAAGTAAACTTTGCGTGGACCATAAATATCCACGAACGGCGGGAACCTACAAATCCAAAATACATATCTTTCTCTGGCTCATTTGCGAGAGACAAGAAAAGTGACAGAACTCGGAGACTTGAGTATTCTTTTACGCTCAGAAACTAAGAGTTGTCAGGATTATATCTATGCCGATGTGGGGTGCTCTGACTGAAGATACACACAAGTATTTATAGAATCGTTGAGCATGTTATATATGGTACATATTTAATTCGTACTTACCAAAATAAAATCTACATTTACTCACATCTCGACTATTACACTGTTAAAAATGTGTGCTATTGTCGTTTGGCAGTACTACTCATTGGTTTTCTCGAAAAAGTGGAAAATGTGCATCACACTTAATAGGTGCATTGCTAATGTGCTTGTCACACATTGAGGTGCACTACAAATGTTTTCAAGTTTTTATTTTTGATTTTCCTCTTTATTGTTTCTTCATATTATTAAAATGTTGCATATGAGATTTTATTTTGAAAGAAACAATTGAATACATGCAATCGTGTCAGACATAAGTGTGTATCTTTGGACAAAATGGAAGGAACAAATATATGAATGACAGTAAATTTTATCTTCACAAAGTATGTATGTCAGCTAATTACGGTAATATATAAATTCAACATATACTTTTATCTTAATGCCTCCAATGTTGATTCTTGCTCGAGATGTGCTTCAACAGGGTCGTGGCGAGCATCTGAAGGTAACTTTCCTTTGCAAAGGAAGAGGAGAACAACCAATATGAATTCACGATTTTATTGTGCAATTCATAATTATAAAAAAGGGTAGGGTTGTATCTTGCAAATGAATTATGTGGATTTCAATTGTCGCGCTATCTTCCTCTAATACCTTTTATATCATAACTTTATAAAACTAAAATGAAAATATTATTGGAATTCTTATTTTGTAGAACCATGCATCACACGGGCATGTCATATGTATCATCACTACTTGTCAGTTTCCATCTTTAATCAGGTGACTACAATTCTTATTTTTTGACCAACTAGGAAGGGGTTCTCTTCGGATAGAGATAGGTTTACTTTTTGCAATTGTGCTCGTGTTAATGTGCAACGCATGTAATTAGAGTATACGATTGCAAAAGTATGTGAAACATGAAATATGGATTGGTGATGGTCTGTCAGTGGCATGACCTCCTTCGTGATGAGGGATGATAAAACCACGGAAGGGCCTTTAGGTTGCCATATGACGGTTGCCAAGTTGAAAAGCGCCGCACAACGATTCTAGATTTTTCCCATTCATTATGTTTTAATCGTCTTCTTAAAATGGTGCTTGTGACATTTTCCTTTGGAAAATAAATCATTGGCAATATGCTTTCTTGGCAAGTGTTTGTGCAATCGTGTCACGCGCAACTGTGTATCTTTGGAAGATCTTTAAGGAATGGATAAGTAAGTCAAAATAGATTGGAAAATATCTGATGTGCATACGGTTATCATGTGTGATGCCCAACTTTTTTTGGACCACTGGTGGCACCTGAGTCCCCCTGGATTGATATCAAATAAAAGTTAAAAATAGGATTTGGCAATCCTTAACATATAAATTCCCTCGATTTGCAAGCCTAGGATATAGATCTCCTATTCATGTATGTTGTGCACTAGAAGAAACCATTTCCTGGCTCAGAGGATAATTATCTCTATAAGAAGTAGATGCACAATTGTGGGCCTGTATAGTAAGTTTCGTGGGTATATGGAAAACCTGAGCTTGAATGTTGGCTGGTGCAGCAACGTAATTTGGAAGTTGGCTTCTAATTTTCGAATGCCCAGGCACTTGAAGAAGGTTCCTTTATGTCATTGCCCGAGCTAGTATCAGATTGTCCACTAGAAAGGTAATTGGGTTATTAGTGATGCGAGAAGCAATTCCGGCAGCAACCTGTATAGCTGTGGCCTTATTACGCAATGGAGATTCTACACTCTTGCCAGTTGTAGAGATTAAGATAACTGTTTCTTCTTCGTTCTCGCCAATCTGAATGTAAATTCTTATTCCTATTTTCTCTGAGCTGTTTCTGGAGTTAGTAGTGTTCTTCCATGCAGCGTCAGTATAATCCTTGCAACCTATAATCCAATCATCTATTTTTAAAGAAGATCCCTTCTTTTGTTTGTATGCAGATTCTGCACCTGCTTCCAGCATCACTACAACTGATGATCTCATGCATAGGAACTTAGTCTTGGCCATTTATTACTGCCTACATAGCTGGGCGTACCTACATAGGGGAGTTAAAATTTCTTACCAAATAAGGACGCTTCACCATGGCTTGTTCATCCATGCATAGTTAATGATTTAAATTTAGGCACTAGCCCATGCAAGGCACGATAGAAAATCATGAGCCAGCAAACTAAAAACCACATCCCACCATGCATGGAAACACGTATGGACAATGAGGACCAGTTAATAGTAAGTGTACAAAGATACACCGTTCATTTTTTGGGACTTTCTGTTTCCAACACTATTGAAAGGAAACAAAAACATAATTAGCTAAATGAACTTTGCACGGATCATAAATATCACGCGAACGATGGGAACCTACAAATCCCAAATACATGTCTTTCTCTGGCTCATTTGCGAGAGAGAAGAAAACAGATAGAAGTCAGAGATTTGAGTGTTCTTTTACGCTCAGAGACTGAGAGTTGTCAGGATTATATCTATGCCGATGTGGGGTGCTCTGACTGAAGATACACACATGTATTTATAGAATTGGCGAGCATGTTATTTATGGTACATATTTAATTCGTACTTATCAAAATAAAATATACATTTAGTCACATCTCTACTATTACACTGTTAAAAAAATCTGCTATTGTCGTCTAGTAGTACTGCCCATTGGTTTTCTCGAAAAAAGTGGAAAATGTGTGTCACACTTAATAGGTGCATTGCTAATGTGCGTGTCACACATAGAGGTGCACTAAAAATGTTTACAAATTTTTATTTTATTTTTGCTCTTTATTGTTTCTTCACATTCTTGAAATGTTACATATGATATTCTATATAGAAAGAAACAATTGAATATACGCAATCTTGTCACACATAAGAGTGTATATTTGGAAAAAAAATGAAGGAACAAATATATGAATGACAGTCAATTTTTTGTTCACAAAGAATGTATTTCGTTTTACGGTAAATATATACATTCAACACATCCTTTTACCTTAATATTTTCATGTTGATTTTTGCTCAAGATGTGTGTCAGTAGGGTCGTGACGAGCCAACTTTCCTTTGCAAAGGAAGAGGACAACAGTCAATATGCACTCACGATTTTGTTGCACAAATTCCAATTATAAAAAATGCGTAGGGTTGTATCTTGCAAATGAAAGATGTCGATTTCAATTGTCGCGCTATATTCCTCTGTTACCTTTTATATCCATAACTTTAAAACTAAAATGAAAATATTATTGGAATTCTTCTTTTGTAGAACCGTGCATCACACGAGCATTTCATATGTATCATCACTGCTTGTCAGTTTGCATCTTTAATCAGGTGGCTACCGTTCTTATTTTTTGACCAACTAGGAAGGGGTTCTCTTCAGATAGAGATAGGGTTACTTTTTGCAATTGTGCTCTTGTTAACGTGTAAGGCATGTAATTAGAGTATACGATTGCCGAAGTATGTGAAACATGAACACACAAATACGGATTGGTGATGGTCTGTCAGTGGCATGAACTCCTTCGTGATGGCGGCTGATAAAACCACGGGAGGGCCTTTAGGTTGCCATATGACGGTTGCCAAGTTGAAAAGGGCCTCACAAAGATTCCAAATTTTTCACATTCATTTTGATTTAATCATCTTCTTAAAATGGTGCTTGTGAGATTTTCCATTCGAAAATAAATCGTTGGCAATATGCTTTCTTGGCAAGCGTTTGTGCAATCATGTCACGCGCAAGTATGTATCTTTGGAAGATCTTTCGGGAATGGATAAGTGAGCCAAAACAGATTGGAAAATATGTGACATGCATACGGTTATCACGTGCGAGGCCCAACTTTTTTTCGACAACTGGTGTCACCATAGGCGCCCTGTATTGATATCAAATACAAGTTACAGATAGGATTTGGCAATCCTTAACATATAAATTCCCTAGATTTGCAAGCCTAGGATAGTGATCTCTTGTTCATGTATGTTGTGCACTAGAAGAAATAATTTCTTGGCTCAGAGGATAATTATCTCTATAAGAAGTAGATGCACAATTGTGAGCCCGTACAGTAAGTTCCCTAGGAATATGGAAGACATGAGCTTGAATGTTGGCTACTACAGCAAAGTAATTTGGAAGCTGGCTTCCAATTTTCCAATGCCCAGGCACTTGAAGAAGGTTCCTTGGTGCCATTGCCCGAGCTAGTATCAGATTGTCCACTAGAAAAATAATTTGGTTATTAGCAATGTAAGAAGCAATTTTGGTAGCAACCTGTACAGCTGTAGACTTAGCATGTAATGGAGATTCTACACTCTTGCCAGTTGTAGAGATTAAGATAACTGTTTCTTCTTTGTTCTCTCCAGGATAAATGTAAATTCCTATTCCTATTTTCTTGAGTTGTTTTTGGAGTCAGTAGTGTTCTTGCATGCAGCGTCAGCATAAACCTTGCAACCTATAATCCAATCATCCATTTTTAAAGATCCCGTCTTTTGTTTGCATGCAGACTCTGCACCTGCTTCCTGCATCGTTACAGTTGATGAACTGGCAATACATGGATAGGAACTTAATCTTGGCTCATCATTATTGCATGCAAAGCTAGGTATAGCTTCATAGGGGAGTTGGAATTTCATGCCAAATATGGATGCTTCGCCATGGCTTGCTGGTCCATGCATAGTTAATGATTTAAATTTGTGCACTAGCCCACGCAAGCAACCATAGAAAATCATGAGCCGACAAACTAAAACCGCATCCCACTATGCATTAAAACACATATGGGCAACGAGGACCAGTCGATAGTAAATGGACAAAGATACACCATTTATTTTTTTGGACTTTCTATTTCCAAGACTATTGAAACGAAACAAAAACATAATTAGCTCAATGAACTTTGCGCGGACCTTAAATATCACGTGAACAACGGGAACCTACAAATCCAAAATACATGCCTTTCTCTGGCTCATTTGCCCGAGAGAAGAAAATCTAGAGAACCTAGAGACTTGAGTGTTCTTTCACACTCAGAGACTGAGAGTTGTCATGATTATATCTTTGCCGATGTGGGGTGCTCTGATTGAAGATACACACATGTATTTATAGAATCGCTGAGCATGTTATTTATGGTACACATTTAATTCGTACTTATCAAAATAAAATATACATTTAGTCACATCTCCACTATTACACTGTTAAGAAAATGTCTGCTATTGTCGTCTAGTAGTACTGCTCATTGGTTTTCTCGAAAAGAGTGGAAAATGTGTGTCACACTTAATAGGTGCATTGCTAATGTGCCCTGTCACACATAGAGGTGCACTAAAAATGTTTACAAGTTTTTATTTTTGCTTTGCTCTTTATTGTTTCTTCACATTCTTGAAATGTTACATATGATATTTTATATAGAAAGAAACAATTGAATATACGCAATCTTGTCACACATAAAAGTGTACATTCGGAAAAAAAATTGAAGTAACAAATATATGAGTGACAGTCAATTTTTTCTTCACAAAGAATGTATGTCGGTTAATTACGGTAAATATATAAATTCAACACATCCTTTTACCTTAATTCTTTCATGTTGATTTTTGCTGAAGATGTGTGTCACTAGGGTCATGACGAGCAAACTTTCCTTTGCAAAGGAAGAGGAGAACAGTCAACATGCACTCACGATTTTGTTGCGCAATTTCCAATTATAAAAAATGGGTAGGGTTGTATCTTGCAAATGAATGATGTTGATTTCAATTGTCGCGCTATATTCCTCTGTTACCTTTTATATCCGTAACTTTAAATCTAAAATGAAAATATTATTGGAATTCTTCTTTTGTAGAATAGTGCATCACACGGGCATTTCATATGTATCATCACTGCTCGTCAGTTTGCATCTTTAATTAGGTGGCTACCGTTCTTATTTTTTGACCAACTAGGAAGGGGTTCTCTTCAGATAGAGATAGGATTAGTTTTTGCAATTGTGCTCTTGTTATCGTGTAAGGCATGTAATTAGAGTATACGATTGCAGAAGTATGTGAAACATGAACACACAAATACGGATTGGTGATGGTCTATCAGTGGCATGACCTCCTTCGTGATGGCAGCTGATAAAACCACGGGAGGGCTTTTAGGTTGCCATATGACGGTTGCCAAGTTGAAAAGCGCCTCACAACGATTCCAAATTTTTCCCATTTATTTTGTTTCAATCATCTTCTTGAAATGGTGCTTGTGATATTTTCCATTGGAAAATAAATCATTGGCAATATGCTTTCTTGGCAAGCATTTGTGCAATCATGTCACGCGCAAGTGTGTATCTTTGGAAGATCTTTCAGGGATGGATAGGTGAGTCAAAATGGATTGGAAAATATGTGACATGCATACGGTTATCACGTGCGATGCCCAACTTTATTTGGACAACTGGTGGCACCTGAGGCGCCCAGTATTGATATCAAATACAAGTTACAGATTGGATTTGGCAATCCTTAACATATAAATTCCCTAGATTTACAAGCCTAGGATAGTGATCTCATGTTCATGTATGTTGTGCACTAGAAGAAATAATTTCTTGGCTCAGAGGATAATTATCTCTATAGGAAGTACATGCACGATTGTGAGCCTCTACAGTAAGTTCCCTAGGAATATGGAAGACCTGAGCTTGAATGTTGGCTACTGCAGGAAAGTAATTTGGAAGCTGGCTTCTAATTTTCCAATGCCCAGGCACTTGAAGGAGGTTCCTTGGTGCCGTTGCCCGAGCTAGTATCAGATTGTCCACTAGAAAAGTAATTTGGTTATTAGCAATGCGAGAAGCAATTTCGGCAGGAACCTATACAACTGTAGACTTAGCATGTAATGAAGATTCTACACTCTTGCCAGTTGTAGAGATTAAGATAATTGTTTCTTATTTGTTCTCTCCAGGCTAAATGTAAATTCCTACTCCTATTTTCCTTGAATTGTTTTTGGAGTCAGTAGTGTTCTTCCATGCCGCGTCAGCATAAACCTTGCAACCTATAATCCAATCATATGCTTTTAAAGAAGATCCCTTCTTTTGTTTCTATGCAAACTCTGCACCTACTTCCTGCATCGTTACAGTTGATGAACTGGCAATACATGCATATGAATTTAATCTTGGCTCTTTATTATTGCATGCATCGCTGGGCATAGCTACATAGGGGAGTTGGAATTTCTTGCCAAATATGGACGCTTCACCATGGCTTGTTGGTCCATGCATAGTTAATGATTTGAATTTGTGCACTAGCCCACACAAGCAACAATAGGAAATCATGAGCCGACAAACTAAAACCGCATCCCACTATGCATCGAAACACATATGGGCAACGAGGACCAGTCGATAGTAAGTGGACAAAGATACACCATTCATTTTTTTTGGACTTTCTATTTCCAAGACTATTGAAATGAAACATAAACATAATTAGCTAAATGAACTTTGCATGGAGCTTAAATATCACGTGAACAACAAGAACCTACAAATCGAAAATACCAGTCTTTCACTGGCTCATTAGCGAGAGAGAAGAAAAGCTAGAGAACTCAGAGACTTGAGTGTTCTTTCATGCTCAGAGACTGAGAGTTGTCATGATTATATCTGTGCCGATGTGGGGTGCGCTGATTGAAGATACACATAGGTATTCATAGAATCGCTGAGCATGTTATTTATGGTACATATTTAATTCATACTTATCAAAATAAAATATACATTTAGTCACATCTCCACTATTACATTGTTAAAAAAATGTCTGATATTGTCGTCTGGTAGTACTGCTCATTGGTTTTCTCGAAAAAAGTGGAAAATGTGTCTCACACGTTATAGGTGCATTGCTAAGGTGCGTGTCACACATATAGGTGCACTAAAAATATTTACAAGTTTTTCTTTTTGTTTTGCTCTTTATTGTTTCTTCACATTCTTGAAATGTTACATACGATATTTTATATAGAAAGAAACAATTGAATATACGCAATCTTGTCACACATAAGAGTGTATATTTGGAAAAAGATTGAAGGAGCAAATATATGAATGATCGTGAATTTTTTTTCACAAAGAATGTATGTCGGTTAATTAAGGTAAATATATAAATTCAACACATCCTTTTACCTTAATTCTTTCATGTTGATTTTTGCTCAAGATGTGTGTCAGTAGGGTGGTGACGAGCAAACTTTCCTCTGCAAAGGAGGAGGAGAACAGTCAACATGCACACACGATTTTGTTGCACAATTTCCAATTATAAAAAATGGGTAGGGTTTTATCTTGCAAATGAATGATGTTGATTTCAATTGTCGCACTGTGTTCCTCTGTTAACTTTTATATATCCATAACTTTAAAACTAAAATGAAAATATTATTGGAATTTTTCTTTTGTAGAACCGTGCATCACACGGGCATTTCTTATGTATCATCATTGCTCGTCCGTTTCCATCTTTAATCAGGTGGCTACCGTTCTTATTTTTTGATCAACTAGGAAGGGGTTCTCTTCAGATAGAGATAGGGTTGCTTTTTGCAATTGTGCTCTTGTTAACGTGTAAGGCATGTAATTAGAGTATACGATTGTAGAAGTATGTGAAACATGAACACACGAATACAGATTGGTGATGGTCTGTCAGTGGCATGACCTCCTTCGTGATGGCGGCTGATATAACCACGGGAGGGCCATTAGGTTGCCATATGAAGGTTGCCAAGTTGAAAAGCTCCTCACAATGATTCCAAAATTTTCCGATTCATTTTGTTTTAATCATCTTCTTAAAATGGTGCCTGTGAGATTTTCCTTTGGAAAATATATCATTGGTAATATGCTTTCTTGGCAAGTGTTTGTGCAACTGTGTCACGCGCAAGTGTGTATCTTTGGAAGATCTTTGAGGAAAGGATAAGTGAGTCAAAATAGTTTATAAAATATCTGACGTGCATACGGTTATCACGTGCGACGCCCAACTTTTTTTGAACAACTGGTGGCACTTGAGGCGCCCTGTATTGATATCAAATACAAGTTAGAGATAGGATTTGGCAATCCTTAACATATGAATTCCCTAGATTTCAAGCCTAGGATAGTGATCTCCTGTTCATGTATGTTGTGCACTAGAAGAAATAATTTCTTGGCTCAGAGGATAATTATCTCTATAATAAGTAGACGCACAATTGTGAGCCTGTACAGTAAGTTCCCTAGGAATATGGAAGACCTGAGCTTGAATGTTGGCTACTGTAGGAAAGTAATTTGGAAGCTGGCTTCTAATTTTCCAATGATCTCCTATTCATGTATGTAGTGCACTAGAAGAAACCATTTCTTGGCTCAGAGGATAATTATCTATATATGAAGTAGATGCGCAATTGTAAGCCTGTACATTAAGTTCCCTAGGAATATGGAAGACCTGAGCTTCAATGTTGGCAGCTGCAGCAAAGTAATTTGAAAGTTGGCTTCTAATTTTCCAATGCCCTGTCACTTGATTAAGGTTCCATGATGTTGTTGCCCCAGCTAGTATCAGATTGTCCACTAGAAAGTTAATTTGGTTATTAGCGATGCGAGAAGCAATTTTGGCAACAACATGTACAACTTTAGCCCTAGAACGTAATGGAGATTCTACACTCTTGCTAGTTATAGAGATTGAGATAACTATTTTTTTCTTTTTTATCGCCAGTATGAATGTAAATTTCTATTCCTATTTTCTTTGAGTTGTTTCTGGAGTCGGTAGTGTTCTTCCATGCAGCGTCAGTATAAACCTTGTAACCTATAATCCAATCATCTGTTTTAATAGAAGATCCCTTCTTTTGTTTGTATGCAGATTCTGTCCCTGCTTCCTGCATCGTTTCTGCTGATGAACTAGCAGTACATGCATTGGAACCTAAATCTTGGCTCTTTATTATTGCGTGCATAGCCGGGAATACCTACATAGGGGAGTTGGAATTTCTTGCCAAATATGGATGCTTCCCCATGTTTTGTTGGTCCATGCATAGTTAATTATTTAAATTTGTGCACTAGCTCATGCAAGCAACGATAGATAATCATGAGCCGGCAAACGAAAAACAGCATCCCACCATGTAGTGAAACACGTATGGGCAATGTGGACCAGCCGAAAATAAGTCGACAAAGATACACCATTCATTTTTTTGGACTGTGTTTCCAAGACTACCGAAAGGAAACAACATAAATAGCTAAATGTACTTTGCACGGGCCATAAATATCACGCGAACGGCCGGAACCTACAAATACAAAATACATGTCTTCCTATGGCTCATTTGCGAGAGATAAGAAAAGCGAGAAAACTTAGAGACTTAAGTGTTTTTTATGCTCAGACACTGAGAGTTGTCAAAATTACAGCGTTGCCGATGTGGGGTGCTCTGACTGAGGATACACACAGGTATTTATAGAATCGCCGAGCATGTTATTTATGGTACATATTTAATTCATAATTATCAAAATTAAATATACATTTACTCACATCTCCACTATTACACTGTTAAAAAATGTCCGCTATTATTGTTTGGTAGTACTAGTTGTTAGTTTCCTCAAAAAAAAGTGGAAAATGTGTCTCACACTTAATAGGTGCAGTGCTGATGTGCATGTCACACATATAGGTGCACTAAAAATGTTTTCATGTTTTTATTTTTTTCCTCTTTATTGTTTCTTCATATTCTTAAAATGTTGGATATGAGATTTTATTTAGAAAGAAACAATTGAATAAACACAATCATGTCACACATAAGAGTGCATCTTTGAAATTTTTTAAGGAACAAATATATGAATGACAGTAAATTTTATGTTCACAAAGAATGTATGTCGGTTAATACGGTAAATTTATAAATTCAACATATCATTTTATCTTAATGCCTTCAAGTTGATTTTTGTTCGAAATGTGCATCAGCAGGGTCGTGACGAGCATCTGAAGGCAACTTACCTTTGCAAAGGAATAGGAGAACAACCAACATGCACTCACGATTTTATTTCGCAACTCACACTTATATAAATGGGTAGGGATGTATCTTGCAAATGAATGATGATGGATTTGAATTGTCGCACTATATTTGGTTGTTACCTTTTATACCATAAGTTTATAAAATTGAAATGAAAATATTATTGGAATTCTTCCTTTGTAGAACCGTGCATCAGACGTGCATGTTACATGTGTCATCATTGCTCATCGGTTTCCATCTTTAATCAGGTGGCTACCGTTTTTATTTTTTGACCAACTAGGAAGGGGTTCTCTTCAGATAGTGATAGGGTTACTTTGTGCAATTGTGCTTGTGCTAACGTGTAGGGCATGTAATTAGAGTATAACAATGCAAAAGTATGTGAAACATGAACACACAAATACAGATTGGTGATGGTATGTTAGTGGCATGACCTCCTTCGTGATGGGGGCTGATAAAACCATGGGAGGGCCTTTGGGTTGCCATATGACGGTTGCCTAGTTGAAAAGCGCCTCACAGCGATTCCAAATTTTCCCCCCATACATTTTGTTTTAATTATTTCCTTAAAATGGTGCTTGTGAGATTTGCTTTTGGCAAATAAATCATTGGCGATATGCTTTCCTGGAAAGTGTTTGCGCAATCGTGTCACGCGGAAGTGCGTATCTTTGGAAGATCTTTAAGGAATGAATAAGTGATTCAAAATAGATTGGAAAATATCTAACGTGCATACGGTTATCACGTGCGATGCCCAACTTTTTTTTGAACAACTGGTGGCACATGAGGCGCCTGGTATTCATATCAAATACAAGTTACAGATATGACTTGGCAATCTTTAACATATAAATTCCCTAGATTTGCAAGCCTAGGATAGTGATCTCCTGCTCATGTATGTTGTGCACTAGAACAAACCATTTCTTGGCTCGGAGGATAATCATCTCTATAAGAAGTAGATGCACAATTCTGAGCTTGTATAGTAAGTTCCCTAGGAATATGGAAGACCTGAGCCTGAATGTTGGCTGTTACAGCAAAGTAATTTGGAAGATGGCCTCTAATTTGCCAATGCCCAGGCACTTGAAGAAGGTTCCTTGATGCCGCTGCCCCAGCTACTATCAGATTGTCTAGTAGAAAAGATATTTGGTTATTAGCAATGCGAGAAGCAATTTCTGCAGTAACCTGTACAGGTGTAGTCATAGCACGTAATGGAGATTCTACACTCTTGCCAGTTGTAGATATTAAGATAACTGTTTCTTCTTTGTTCTCGCCAGTCTAAAATGTAAATTCCTATTCCTATTTTCCTTGAGTTGTTTATGGAGTCAGTAGTGTTCTTCCATGCAGCGTCGGTATTAACCTTGCAACTTATAATCCAGTCATCTATTTTTAAAGAAGATCCCTTCTTTTGTTTGTATGTAGATTCTGCCCCTTCTTCCTACATCATTTCAGCTGATGAACTGGCAACACATGCATAGGAACCTAATTCTTGGCTCTTTATTATTGCCTGCATAGCTGGGCATACCTGCATAGGGGAGTTGGAATTTCTTCCTAAAAGTTTATCATTCTTGGACTTCCAAGTATGCCAAGGAAAGGTCAAAGTGTTATTGAGAGAGGCATGAGGGTGGTTTGAAGTTAACAAGGCCTAGATAATAGCGGGGATTGAATAAAAAATTTGCACAAAGAATTCAGACCTTATATTCCAAGGTTTAGAGAACCAAGCAGCTTAGCAAATGAACAATTTAAGAATAAGTGTATATCATTTTCTTCCTGAGCACATCTTGCACATTTTACTTTAATGCGAGAAGAAAATCTACCTGCTCTCATACCTGTAGGAATTCTCTCCTAAGAAGCCTCCATGCAAATTTTTGTACTCTGGGTACCATTTCCTTTTCTCTCCATGTATGTCTTAAAATTTGCTTTACATCAATAGGTACCTATCAAGGTATAGGATCTCCATGTTCCTACATACCACATAGGCCAGCTATATTTGCAGATTTGTATGTGCATTTTCCTGAATGATGTAGCTTCCAACATAGGATATCAACCCCTTCTAATTGAATTATAGGCACGTGCACAGTGAAGTTAGCTTCATGTTTATCAAACAGTGTGCAAATAAGGTTGGAGTTCCAAAAATTTTGAGTAGGAAGCCAAAGATCCTTACACTAATGCAGGATGTTGCTAACATGACACTACAATCAGAGACCCTTCGATGAAACAGTGTGCGATGCATCAATTGCTAATGGTGTTGTAAGAAAACCTTCAGAAATGATATGAACCATTCGTGATCGCGGAGACATCAAACACGATTAAAATTAGAGCTGCTTGTACGATGTGTGGCATACAGTTGATCCATCTGAACTATTTGCAATGAGCCAAAAAAACAGAAATGGTCAGCCATATGAAGGTGTGTGCCATAGACGACATACAGTTCAATCGGATGGACTGTTTTCGATTAGGCGACACAGCAGGAACGGCCGGCCAAATCAACGTCTGTGCAATAGACGACATATAGTTCACTCGGATGAACGGTTTGCAATGAGTGAAAGCAATAGAAATGGTCATCCAGAACAAGGCGTGTGCGATAGGCAGCATACACTTCACAGAGATAAATTGTTTGCCATTAGCCACAACAAATAGAAATAGCCAGTCAGATCAAGGTGTGTGCGCTAGACAGGCACACATTCCAATTAAAAGAATCGTGCGTGATGGTAATAAGGAGCGGACACTGTTGATGGAACAAGTCATGTGATGACATAGCCGATTGTGTTGCATCCTTTGGTGCAAACGCCACGTACGCATCCGAGAACGCGTGCCCACGTTATACCATCCGGGAATCGTGTCGCACTTTGAAACGAGAACCGTCAATAAATTTCGAGCTTGCTTCCCGTCACATTCCAGATTACCAAGCTATATTTAATTGCAAACCTGTTCACACCGATCAAAACCTAAACGGTTTCCCACTTAGCAGCGTATTACTAGTTTATAAATACTACCTAATACAAGATGAATGCACATTCCTCCGTAATTCCCCATCAACAAACAAACAAGTATTTCTTCGTCGTTCCTTGTGTCTTCCATGGCCCGTAGGAATTCTGGGTTGATAAATTACCAAGGAGAGATGAGCAAGAAGCGGAAGCACGAGAGATGTCCCGCCTTGCTGCGAAAGTAGCCGAGATGACCCACCGTGCCACTGAAGCAGCACAGAGGTCCCGCCGCACCACCAAAGTAGCAGACTGGTCCGGCCACGCGACAGAAGCAACAAAGATATCCCGGCGTGCAACGGATGCATCAGATAGGTCATCCTGCTCCATGGTAGCCTGGAAAGATCTCTTGCAAGCAGGCGAGGACTCTTAGAGGCACATGCACACTATGCTCAATAACCTAATGGATCGGATCTCCGGTTGGTGTAGCTACAGGAGGAGATCAATGCCTCATTTCATAATGCTACCAGCGTCATCCGGGGACTAAGGGATGACAAGGCGAAGCTCCACACCGAGCGTGATCTACTAAGGGCGAAGATCGCCGGAAGGGCAGAGTAGCACGAGCAGACCACTACCTTGTTGAAGAAGACGGATGTCATCGTCAAGAAACTTATGGATGAATGCCAAGCTCTGCCTCGAGCGGAAAAGGATGGTGGAGGAATCCGTCGCGGCTGCCAATCAACATATTTAGGACGTGAAAGAGATCGTATTGGCTCGCCGCGAGAACAAGTCGTGGAGGCGATTAATAAGGTGTTGGAGGAACTCTATGCCTTGCAGCAACGCATCAAGAAAGTAGATAGCAGCGACCCAGATCATTGTCTGCGTCTTCCTTCTTCTTTTGCCCCTGTGTCATTCGGGTGTTGCTGCATGTGGCGTTTTTAATTATCTTCCTGAGTATGTACAACAATTATTATCCATTGACATCGTCATTATATTTATATCTGTCTTGCTAAGTCTCAGTCGGTGCAATGTTCGTCAGATATTACATCAAGATCCGTGCAAAATTTTCTTTTCAGATTTTCTTTTCTCCCTCTTAAATCTCAGTCGAGTGAGACATAGCCATACCATTAGGCGCCTATAAAACAGGGGCTTGGGCGCCATTAATGGAGAAATTGGGAGTGAGGTGGGTGGCGGATGGAGGGGTCAAATTGCTCGCAGCATCCAGGTGAGCATGAACAGCGGTCTTCTCTCACACCTCAAGTCTACTCAAATGGCTACCCCACATGGTGCCTCCTAGACAATAAAAAAGGGGGCGCGTGGCGGCACGCAAATGGTTAGTAGAACGCCCGTGGTTTCAATAATGCTTGTGTTTCCGATTGTTATGTGGCAGCTCTTGTTCCAAAATGACTTTGTTGGTTGTTAATGTGTGCGCCTTCGCAAATCAGACAACATTTTTATCACAACATGTTGGTGCCATGTGAAGGCAACATGCCGAGTTTCATGATTTTCAAGTGAGTTTTGGATTTATAATAATTTAAAAACCAAGTTTCTCAATGTTTACAGCCAAGCCACGACACATGCACCCATGGACACATATATGATTTTTCAACCTATTTGACACATTGGAGCATGTGCATGTAGTTCAAATTTGAATTATGCATATTAAATGCCTAGAAAACTCAAATAATAAAAAGGCCAAACAAACGCTGCATAATTCAAAATTTAGCATTAAACTCCTATTGGTCTATGTTGCCTCTCTAAAAAATCAACGCGACAAGAGGCAGCGTACGAAATTTCACACATAGAGGTGACACGTTCCCTCTCACAACCACGAGCCTTCTTGAGAGAAGTTTCGGTTTGCAAGAAGCTTATACCAAAACTTATCCCAAATTGGACAAAATTTTACAGCAGCATGTTGGTGCCATGTCATGACACCATGCCAAGTTTCATGATTTTCAGGCGAGTTTTGGATTTACAGAATTTAAAAACCAAGTTTCTCAATGTTTTCGGCTGAGCCACGTTGCCCAGTTGTTTGGAATTCATTCTCAATTCTTGCATGGGACCTAAGTATTCACTCAAGGACACACATATGATTTTCAACCCATTTTGACGCACTAGAGCATGTGCATGTAGTTCAACTTTCAATTGTGCATTTGAAATGCCTACAATACTCAAATAATGTATTAAAAAGATGAAACGAACCCTGGATAATTTCAAAATTTAGCAAGAAACTCCTATTGTTCTATGTTACATTTATAAAGAAAATCAAGGCGAGGAGAGGCAGCTTATGTTGTTTCGCACACAGAGGTGACATGTTTCCTCTCGGAACAACGAGCCGTGTTGACAGAAGCTCCGGTGTAAAAGAAGCTTATACCAAAACTTGTCCAGAATTGGAAAAAAGTTTTATCATAGCATGTTGGTGCCATGCCATGATACCATGCCAAGTTTCATGATTTTCAGGCGAGTTTTGGATTTAATCCAAAGGTTTTTGATGTTGTATCTGAAACTTGGTGCTGTTGTGTAATAGCTTAGCTAGCTATATGGCTATATGGTGTAACTGAGTGCTGAAGCTATATGATGTAATTCAATTATGAAATCTTGGTCCCGTATTATGGATATGAAATATATGGTTGTTTCATAAGAAGTGTCAATTTGATTACTAAATGGATTGTCAATAGTTGGCCAATTATCTTGCTTATTGGGTTTTTATTGTAGGTGGTTTCTCAGACAACATTGTGGGCGATGAACTCAAACAACCCACACAGTTTCTAGAAAGTAGGCATGTTGGATCAATGAACAATCACACACGACTTCTGTCAGACAACTATTTGTGTTAGGCCACCTTGCACAAACATTTCCACATAAACAATTCTATGTGATATACATACAAACAAAAACGTTTATCTGGGATTTACTGTGTGGGATGTACATACGAGCGGAAACAATAGGGCCTGTATAATTGTCTGCAATAGCTCGCCCGATCACACGCGAGCTCATTTTTCCCCGCATGTGTGACCGGAGGACCTATCGTGGCGGTTTCTGGGTCATGTGGGAAGGACCCCCTATCGCACTCACTGGCAAGGCGATGGTTTAAAACTCCATCGTGGAAAGGGGGTTAAAACTGTTTGTGTAGCATGTCTCTGCACCGGTGTTAACTTCTGAAGGATAATTGAAGTGTCCAAGTTAAATGATTAGGTGATCATATATGTATTCCCAAATATGACATGAAGGAGTGCTCCATATAGAAGAGTCGCCTTCACTAAGCTAATAAAAGGAATTAGAGTAAAACAAGTGGCATATTTTTAAGACGGACGACCAAAAAGTAGATTTTGGAACTTTTGAACTAGCCCTCCGGATTGAAGAGTCTGGAAAATATTTGTATTTGATAACTCTAGAGAGAAAGCTATGAGGGTTTTCTGCAATCCTCCAAGCTGCTAAAAGAACAAGTGCTCTATTCATAGCTTGTATGTTTTTGATTCCTAGACCTCCTTCATGTTTCAGAATACAAATGTCCTTTCATGCCCTAAGACATAGCGTTTGGGATGTTGCTTCCTAATTTGTTCCTGTCCACTAGCATTTCCTCATAATCGTCGCGAGCTTTGCAACCAACTTCTTGGAAAATAAAATGTTAGACATGGGGATGGAAGCAAAATCAGAATTAATAAGGGTCAATCTAGATGCATGAGAGAGCTTATTGGCCTTATAACCACTATGTTTAATACGAAATTTCCCATCCACAAAATCGTAAGCAACAGTCTATTTTTGGCTGGAAGGATTAAAGGGTGACCAGATTAACAGAATTAGCATCGATGTCCATGATAGGAAGAAATCTTTTAATGCATTCCTTAATGTTAACATCAACGTTTGAGCTCAAAAGTGAGTTGCCTGCATTTTACCATGTGGTTGCTCAAATGGTGGGTCGCACTTTGGTGAACCACATTATTTTCAGGGAATCATATTCGTACAACAGATTGGAAAGCAGGGAGAAAATATGGACGCTTCTCCATGGCTTGTTGGTCCATGCATTTTTAATGATTTAAACATGTGCACGAGCCCATGCACTGATGATTGTGAGGTTCTGGAAGAGAGACGACGTAGGCTGAAAAAAAGTAAACAGAAAACCACCCCTTAAACAAACGACGAAAAAATCATGAGCCGGCAAATGAAAAACCGTATCCCACCATGTAGTGAAATACATATGGGCAATGAGGACCGGTCGATAGTAAGTGGACAAAGAAACACCATTCATTTGGTTTTGGATCGTGTATCCACTATTACATGTTTAAAAAATGTTCTCTATTGTTGTTTGGCAATACTACTTGTTGGTTTTCTCGAAAAACATAAGTGGAAATGTGTGTCACACTTAATAGGTGCATTGCTAATGAGTGTGTGTTACACGCATACGTTCACTAAAAATGTTTTCAAGATTTATTTTTCTTTTCCTCTTTATTATTTCTTCATATTCTTAAAATGTTGCATATGAGATTTTTATTGAAAATGGAATAATTGAATATACACAATCGTGTCACACATAAGAGTGTATCTTTGCAAAAATTTGAAGGAACAAATATATGAATGACAATAATGTTTTTTTTCACAAAGAATGTATGTCGGTTAATTAGGAAGTATATATTGAACATATCCTTTTATCTTAATGCCTTCATGTTGATTTGTACTCTAGACATGCGCCAGCATGGTCGTGACTGCTCGAGATGTGTACCAGCATGGTCATGATGGGCATCTGAAGGTAACTTGCCTTTGCAAAGGAAGTCGAGAACAAACAACATGCACACATTTTTGTTGTGCAATTCACAATAATAAAAAACGGGTAGGGTTGTATCTTACAAATGAATAATGTGGATTTCAATTGTCGCGCTATATTTTCTGTTACTTTTTGTATCGTAACTTTCTAAAATTAAAATGAAAATAGTATTGGCATTCTTCTTTTGTAGAACCATGCATCACACGGGCATGTTATAGTTGTCCTCACTGCTCGTCGGTTTCCATCTTTGATCGGATGGCTACATCATTTTGCGTACCTCAAAACCCGTCAGTAAACTTACGACGGCTTCATGCAATCCGCTCTCAGCGGATGAAATCCTTTCAATCACCATACCCATTAAAGTATAACAGTAAGAAAACGATTCGAATGTCGGTGTCAAAACCGGCGGATCTCGGGTATGTGGTCCCGAACTGTGCGTCTAGGCGGATGGTAATAGGAGACAAGGGACACGATGTTTTTACCCAGGTTCGGGCCCTCTCGATGGAGGTAATAGCCTACTCCTGCTTGATTAATATTGATGATATGGGTAGTACAAGAGTGGATCTACCATGAGATCAAGGAGGCTAAACCCTAGAAGCTAGCCTATGGTATGATTGTTGTTCGTCCTACGGACTAGAACCCTCCGGTTTATATAGACACCGGATAGGGTTAGGGTTACACAGAGTCGGTTACAATGGTAGGAGATCTACATATCCGTATCGCCAAGCTTGCCTTCCACGCCAAGGAAAGTCCCATCCGGATATGGGACGAAGTCTTCAATCTTGTATCTTCATAGTCCAAGAGTCCGGCCAACGGTGATAGTTCGGCTATCCGGACACCCCCTAATCCAGGACTCCCTCAGTAGCCCCTGAACCAGGCTTCAATGCCGACGAGTCCGGCGCGCATATTGTCTTCGGCATTGCAAGGCGGGTTCCTTCTCCGAATACTTCATAGAAGATTGTGAACACAAGGATAGTGTCCGGCTCTGCAAAACAAGTTCCACATACTACCGCAGAGAGAATAATTTTTGCACAGATCTGCTGACGCATCCCGCGGCGTGACATCACACCACAGCCAAGCCTTTATTCGAATCGTTTTCTTACTGTTCCACCTCAGCGCGTTTAGCGAGGCGGTTTCCTTGGCACGTTTTATCAAAGCAGAGATCGTGCCCCCTTATTCCGGGATTCCCATCAATACGGACGTGGGTAACCAAACCGCGCCATTGATTACGGCGCTTGGGAGATAAGCGAGTTTTACCAGGCTGGCGGGGGACGCATAGCTTCGTCCGTCCATATAAGGGGATAAGGATCCACCTTTTCACCTACGCCTTCTTCCTCCTTTGCTCATCCATTTCCGCGCACTCGAGCTCCAGCGCCCAAGTCCGCACATCCCACCTCAACCTTCACTAACTATGTCCGGAGCGGGAGGCAAGTGGATGGCCTCCTCCGTCATGGAGGGGCACATCAAAAAGCTGCGGAAGGCCGGATACCTGTCTAGCGACATCGCGCACCGGCTACCCGACGAGGGGCAGCTCATTCCCACCCCCAGGCCCCATGAGAGGGTGGTGTTCCTCACCCACTTCCTCCGCGGACTAGGTTTTCCACTTCACCCATTTGTGCGGGGGCTCATGTTCTACTACGGCCTGGATTTCCATGATCTGGCCCCGAACTTCATCCTTAACATCTCGGCGTTTATCGTCGTGTGCGAGGCCTTCCTCTGCATCCAGCCCCACTTCGGCTTATGGCTGAAGATCTTCAATGTCAAGCCGAAGGTAGTGGGCGGCCGCTAAGCGGAGTGCGGAGGCGCCATGGTTGGCAAGATGGCCAAAGTCCTATGGCTCGAGGGCTCCTTTGTGGAGACCATAAAGGGGTGGCAATCAGGGTGGTTCTACATCACCGAGCCGCGCGACTCTCAATGGGCGGCGGCCCCCTAATTCCGATCTGGCTTCCCCACACGGCTCACATCATGGAAAGAACCGGGCCTGAAGTGGGGGGATTCGGATGAGCTGTCCGGACTCCAAACCTGCGTGCGAAACCTGGTGGACAAGAATCTCAGGCTTGTCAACGTAATCCAAGTGATGCTCATCCGCCAGATTCTCCCATGCCAACAACGGGCCTTCAAATTGTGGGAGTTCGATCCGGCACAGCACCCAACTCTGAAAAGGCTCTTCGACACTACGTACGAAGACGCCTGGAAGGTGCTGTTCAAGGCGCCGAGGCTCTACATCCGCCACGAAGATCGCGGATTCAGCTCGCAACGTCAAGCCAGCGAGGTAAGTTATTTTACCCTTTATGGGACTCTTTTTTCATAGTTTGACTCTATGCGGGATCTAAAACTCCCTAACCTTTGACAGGACTGGCTGAAGACGTCCGGACAGATTAACTGTCCGGCCCCTTGCCAGAAGACCCAGCGGACGCCCGATTGACGGGGCTGCTGGTTCCGGCACCTCACGTGGTGCCGGAGAAGAAGGCCAAGAAAAAGGCCACGGGGACTCGAAGGAGTGCCCGACGCCAGGTGTTGTCGGACTCATCGTCTGGCGACTCCGAGGCGGACTCCTCCTCTGAGGACGAGGAGGAGGAGAAAAGCCTCTCCCAGTGGGGAGAGAAAAAGGAAGGTCGCCTGACCGGGAGGCGGAGGGTCAAGAAAGGAAGGACCCTTCCTCCGGACTTCTCCACCAACGCCGACAACGACGAGGAGGAGTGGCCACCAAGGGCCAAGCCCTAGCGAGATCGTAAGTGTCCGGACTCGGAATAGTTCATGACTTTTTATTTGTCGCATAGTGTCTTCTAACGCCGAATATGACCATGTAGCCCGCCCAAGGACGAGCTTGCCGCTTCATCGAGCGGCTCCCTGGGCTCGTCGGATGTGAATAGTACTTCACTTCCGACCGCCTCTTCTCCTCGTGTCGCCGACGACACCGCTGTGGAGTCCCAAAAGGGGCCCAGCCAGGAGGAGGTGGTCCTGGAGGTGCCGCAAGGCGACCTCCCGGACTCCGGGCGTGAAGGGGGCGAGACCCCAGAGGGCTCTAAGTCTGGCCCTGTGCCGGACTCCGTACCGGAACCTTCAGTGGTTCCGAAGTCCGGCAAGCGGCCCCTTCGTAAGAAGGGTAAGACTACGATGCCGGTGACCTACGTCCATCCGGAGGCACCGGATAGCTTGCTGGAGGCACTTAAAGGCGCCTCCATCGACGAGGAGCACCGCACTGTTATGAGTGTGGTGATCCAGAAAGTTCAGTCCGCCAAGAGCGGGCTGACTGAAGCCTGTACCAGCCTTCTAACAGGCTTTGAGGTAAGTTTAGAATATGTAAAAATATTACTGCATAGACAGTAGCCCCTGATGCTTAGTTCGGTGTTCGGAAAGAAAAGCCGAACTAAGGATCTAAAAAGATATACGTAGGAGTCTAACATAAGTGTGTCAATATGAGAATGCAGGCTGCGCTGCTGACCTCTGCCGCACTGACTGCGGAGGTCAATGTATTGAAGCAGAGCCTCGAGCGGTCCGAGAACGAGCTCGGCCTTGCCAAGAAGCAGCTCGAGGACAAGGAAGGTAAGTAATACCTTATTAAAGAAATACCTTATAGAAAGGATTTGGTTGCAAAAATGACAGGAGTTACGTGGGTATTGTAGGGGCCACGAACGAGGTGGTGACCCTGAAGGAAGCAGTGTCCGCGGCCGAAAGCAAAGCGGCCGCGGAGCGCACCGAGCGAGAGAAGTAGGAGGCGTGGGTGGCGGAGGTGCGGCAAGAGCTCCAGGCTCTCATGGAAAAACACAAGAGTTTGGAGCGTGACTCGAAGACTCGAGAGTCCGAGCTCACCTCGGCTCTTGAGGGTGCCAAAGCCGCTAAGGCCGAAGCCCAAAAAGCCCTCCAAGAGATTGAATCATTAAAGAAGATAGCAGCGGGTAAGGCATTCTTTATGCAAAGCAAGCATGTGAAAGTGAATTACCTATTACTTACCCGAATCCGGAGCTCTCCAGGAGCATTCGCAGATCTGCCCCGTAGTGTGTGTGATGCTGCCGTGTTCTACCGCGCCAAGGAGGGGAGCTTGACGGAGAGGGTGTTCTGGTCTCAGTATGCTGAGACCAAACGTCCGGTGCCCCTGAGCGACCAGCTGAAGCAGCTGGTCGAGCTCCACAAGGTCGCCGAACAGGCCATGAAGGGCCTCATAGTTCGGTTGTGGCCATTGGAAACCATGCACAGGAGCTACTTGGGTTAGTGCAGCGGCGGTGGGCCTTTGTCCATGGATTGAAGTCATCAAGCGCTCGTCTGCATTGAAGGTGCCGTCGGGCCTTGCCCGTGCTAAAGTGCACGGGGCAAGTTGGATGCGAAGAAGCTTGTGACGGATGGGCCACCGAAGGGCAAGGAGCATCGCAAGCCCGAAATGTACTATGAGGGTGTCCTGAAGGGTGCCCGCCGTATAGCGGGTGAATGCTCCAAAGATGTAATTTTTGAATAGACTCGCATTTGTTATCATGTACGCTGAAAACTTGTTCATATGCGCTAAGAAACGCTTGTGGATTTAAAATATTACCTTCTGTGCGGCCGTTTATCAAATTTGAGAGATGGCAAGTCGTTGGCTTCAGCCCCATGCCACAGTGCTGGGGTGTTGGGATAAACTTGGCGCTCTTGTTCCCATTCTTGGGTCCTTCGAGGGAGGCGCTCAACGCAATGAACAAGGCAAGCGGACTTATAGTGCTTGAACACTCTCACTTATCCATAGAATTCTATAATTTTAAATTTCGGCGAAGCCCCTAGTATTTGGAAGACCGAGTTAGGGCGCTATCACGCCTTGGCGGACAATGCCGACTCCTCGCTCTAAGCGGCATAAGTCTTTAGGGACCCGAAAAAACCTCTCGAACAGCGACCGGCTCTCGCCCTATCATGACGGTCAGTTTTAGCTTTCTCCACTGAGGTGCTCAACCCAGCTCAACCGGGGTACAATTGCAGTGGTTCTCCAGCGCTACCTTAGCCGATATAGCGGAACGTAAGGTACCAAAACATGGGAGCCGGCAAACCCAACTATTGACCCAAGACATGA
This sequence comes from Aegilops longissima, assembly GCA_021605205.1. Taxonomy (NCBI): domain Eukaryota; kingdom Viridiplantae; phylum Streptophyta; class Magnoliopsida; order Poales; family Poaceae; genus Aegilops; species Aegilops longissima. The sequence goes on from CM038676.1 coordinate 620,424,447, forward strand.
TTGAGCCGATGCATATAATGCTATAAGTTGAGGTGCCGCACTTGTGAAAGTGTTGGACTTATCACACCATACTTTTGGGGTGCTTAAGCCCCTGGTGTATTGGCCGTACCAAAGTGTACGGGTGCAACATGTCATGAAATGAACATATATATAGATAAAGAAAGGAGTGCAATAATAGGCAAAAGCTATGTATTGTTTATTCGAAAAGGTACTGCAATGGAAGCAGAACGATAGAAATAGTGCGATAAGCAAGGGATGGGACTATTTGACATGTCCCCCTCCAGGGGTAAGCTGCGGGATGGTATGTAAAACAGGTATAATGCTCGTGAGTGAGACCACTGGACACTTGGCGTAACTACGCTTCCTGGATGTTGCATCATGAGTTCGGCAATTCTAGTGCTGGACAGGACTTCTGGAAAACGCAGTCCTGAAAGTAAGAGAAAAAAAAGAAAGAAAAAGAATGACACAATCGGGAGCCCCTGGTGCGATTGAGCCGCATTCTGGGCGTGCCGTGGTCGTGCCCTCCCTTATACCCATGGTATCTCAGTGTAGTTATGTACGCGCGTAATCTTGGCCGCAGATTTCGCGAGGGCTGGGGTTGGGGCAGGATTGCTACGCGTGCTCGGATCGTGCCAGGCGGTCTTGTTGTAGGTTACTCCGGGCGCGTTTGACGGTGGCCGGACGTTTAATAGCCGGGCTCGAGAATTGCTGTGAGAGGCTGCTTTGCACCTCCGCCGCGAGGGCCGCCGTGTGCTCCTTCGTCCGGAAAGAGCGTTCGGTGTTTCCATTGACCGTGATTACTCCTCGAGGGTCCGGCATCTTGAGCTTGAGGTATGCGTAGTGCGGAACCGCATTGAACTTTGCAAATGCGGTTCATCCAAGCAGTGCGTGATAGCCGCCATGAGCGGGACTATGTCGAAGATTAACTCTTCGCCGGAAGTTATCGGGGATCCGAAGACTACTTGAGTGTGGCGAGCCTGTACAATTGGCCTCTACACCTGGTATGACGCCTTTAAAGGTCGTCTTTGTGGGTTTAATCCTGGAGGGGTCTATGCCCATTTTGCACACTGTATCGTGATAAAGCAGGTTCAGGCTGCTACGCCGTCCATCAGGACTCTAGTGAGGTGAAATCCGTCGATGATTGGGTCAAGAACCAACGTGGCGAATCCGCCGTGACGGATGCTAGTGGGGTGGTCCCTTCGATCAAAGGTGATCGGGAAGGAGGACCATGGGTTGAACTTTGGGGCGGCTGGCTCCATCGCATATACGTGCCTTAGTGCATGCTTCCGCTCCCTTTTGGGTATGTGGGTTGCGTATATCATGTTCACCGTCCGCACTTTTGGGGGGAAGCCCTTCTGTCCTCTATTGTTCGGCGGCCGGGGCTCCTCCTCGTCATCGCTATGCAGCCCCTTGTCATTGAGTTCGGCATTTAACTTGCCTTCCTGTTTGAAGACCCAGCAATCCCTGTTGGTATGGTTGGCTGGTTTTTCGGGGGTGCCATGTATTTGGCACGAGCGATTGAGTATTCGGTCCAGATTGGACGGGCCCTGAGTATTTCTTTTGAACGGCTTCTTCCGCTGACCGGGTTTAGAGCCTCTAAATCCGGCATTGACTGCCGTGTCTTCAGCATTGTCGCCGTTAATGCGGCGCTTGTGCTTGTTGCGACGCGACCTGCCATCGCTGTCCTTGGTATCCGAACTACCAGGGTTTTTGGTCAGGTTGTTACTTCGAGCTAGCCAGCTGTCCTCTCCCGCGCAAAAGAGGGTCATGAGCGTTGTGAGGGCTGCCATGGATTTCGGCTTTTCCTGTCGTAGGTGCCGGGCAAGCCACTCGTCGCAGATGTTATGTTTGAAGGCTGCAAGGGCCTCTGCATCCGGACAATCAACGATTTGATTTTTCTTGGTTAGGAACCGTGTCCAGAATTGTCTGGCCGATTCTTCTGGCTGCTGAATTATGTGGCTGAGGTCATCGGCGTCTGGTGGTCGCACATATGTTCCCTGGAAGTTATCAAGGAATGCGGCTTCCAGGTCCTCCCAACAACCAATTGATTCTGCTATCAAGCTGTTAAGCCAATGCCTAGTTGGTCCTTTAAGCTTGAGTGGGAGGTATTTGATGGCATGTAGATCATCACCGCGGGCCATGTGGAGGAGGTAGTCCTCGATCCAAACCGCAGGATCTGTTGTGCCATCGTATGATTCGATGTTTACGGGTTTGAAACCCTCGGGGATTTGATGATCCATTACTTCGTCTGTGAAGCATAGTGGGTGTGCGGCGCCTCTGTATTGGGCTATATCACGACGCAGCTCAAATGAGCTTTGTCTACTGTGTTCGGCCCGGCCGGAATTGCTGTATCCGGCGTGACGGTTATCATCACGTGTCGTGAGGCGCCCACGCGATCTGTAGATCGATCTTGTTTGCCTTGCCTTGTCCTCCAATATGTCTCTCTGTCGCGACCACGGGGTGGCCGGTCGGCCGCATCATGCACTGGTGATGTAGGTTTGGGTGCTGCTTCCTCTAATTGGGGTAGTAGCCTGCGTTTTGGGTATCTCTTGGAGGGGCGTTCGAGTTCGTACTCTTCGGCTGCGAGGACTTTAGTCCATCTGTCAGCTAGCAAGTCTTGGTCAGCTCTAAGCTGCTGCTGCTTTTTCTTGAGGCTGCTGGCCGTGGCCATAAGCCTGCGTTTGAAACGCTCCTGTTCGGTGGGGTCCTCAGGCACAACAAATTCTTCATCGTCGAGGCTTGCCTCATCTTCGGAGGGAGGCATATAATTATCGTCCTCCACCTCCCTGTCTGCCGCTCTATCATGAGGGCTGGCTTCTCCCTCCTTCTATGCTGAATCCTGCTGGAGGGGGTTGTCTTCGGCACTATCCGGGGTGTTATTATCTCCCGTGCCGGAATCACCGTTTTTGCTGTGGCGGGATTTAGAGTGGCGCCCGTGGCCGGGCGCTTGGGCTGCTTCTTGGAGGGGTCATCCTCCGTTGTTCCATCGCCATTCCCGTCTTTTGGGATGTCCACCATGTATATGTCGTATGACGAGGTGGCCTTCCAGTGCCCTGTAGGCGCTGGTTCTTGATCGTCTCCAGCATCGTCGTCCATACCGTCGATGTCTTCGGAGTCGAAGTCGAGCATGTCGGTTAAATCATCGACATTGGCTACAAAGTGGGTGGTGGGTGGGCGTTGAATTTCTTCGTCGTCCGCATCCCAACCTTCCTGACCGTAGTCCGGCCAGGGCTCTCCTGATAAAGAAAGACTTTAGTGAATTGAGGATGTCGCCAAGCGGTGAGTCTTTGAAAGATGTCGCGCGTGAACTCCATAACCGGCGCCCAATCGGATTCGATTGGCAGGCGCGGAGGTTCGGAGTCCGGAGAGGAGTCCGGCACCTTGGAGTCACGGTCTTCGCAAAGGGACAGGATGGAGTCGGCTCAATCGCCAGAGAGATCGTAGCCCCGAGCGGTGTCCAACCACTCGTCCTCGATCGGGAAGTCGGCCCGAGCTAAGGGTCGGAGCGGACGCTGGTGCGGCCTCGTGGCCTTGCTCGGTGGCGAGCTAGATCGTGCCCATCGAGACAAGGCGGCGGCGCTGGCTATGGCTCGAATCCGTCGAAGATCAAGTCTCCGCGGATGTCGGCCGTGTAGTTCAAACTCCCAAATCTGACCTGATGGCCAGGGGCGTAGCTTTCGATCTGCTCCAGATGGCCAAGTGAGTTGGCCCGCAGTGTGAAGCCGCCGAATACGAAGATCTGTCCGGGGAGAAAAGTCTCACCCTGGACCGCGTCATCGTTGATGATCGAAGGAGCCATCGGGCCTAAGGATGATGACACAGAGGAACTCTCAATGAAAGCACCAATGTCGGTGTCAAAACCGGCGGATCTCGGGTAGGGGGTCCCGAACTGTGCGTCTAGGCGGATGGTAATAGGAGACAAGGGACACGATGTTTTTACCCAGGTTCGGGCCCTCTCGATGGAGGTAATACCCTACTCCTGCTTGATTAATATTGATGATATGGGTAGTACAAGAGTGGATCTACCACGAGATCAAGGAGGCTAAACCATAGAAGCTAGCCTATGGTACGATTGTTGTTCGTCCTACGGACTAGAACCCTTCGGTTTATATAGACACCGGATAGGGTTAGGGTTACACAGAGTCGGTTACAATGGTAGGAGATCTACATATCCGTATCGCCAAGCTTGCCTTCCACGCCAAGGAAAGTCCCATCCGGACACGGGATGAAGTCTTCAATCTTGTATCTTCATAGTCCAGGAGTCCGGCCAACGGTGATAGTTCGGCTATCCGGACACCCCCTAATCCAGGACTCCCTCAGCTACCATTCTTATATATCGACCAACTAGGAGGAGGTTCTCTTCACATAGAGACAGGGTGACTTTGTGCAATTGCGCTCGCTAACGTGCAAGGCATGTAATTAAAGCATACCATTTCCAAAGTATGTGAAGCATGAACACATGAATACATATTGGTGATGGTGACTGTGTGTGGTATGACCTCCTTCGTGATGGGGGCTGATAAAATCATGGAGGGCCTTTGGGCTGCCATATGACGATTTCTTAGTTCAAAGTGCCTCACAACGATTCCGGATATTTTTTTCAAACCCTTTGTTTTAATCTTCTTGTTAAAATGGTGCTTGTGATATTTGCTTTTGGAAAATAAATCATTGGCAATATGCTTTCTTGGCAAACATTTGCGCAATCGTGTGACGCGGAAGTGCATACTTTCGAAGATTTGAAGGAATGAAAGAATGAGTCAAAATAGATTGCAAAATATCTAACATGCATCTGGTTATCACATGGGACACCCAACTTTTTTTGGACAAGTGGTGCCACCTGAGGCGCCCAGTATTCATATCAAATACAAGTTATAGCTAGGATTTGGCAATCCTTAACACATAAATTGCCCAGATTTGCAAGTCTCGGACAATGATCTCATGTTCATGCATGTTGTGCACTTGAACAAACCATTTCTAGGCTCAAAGGAAGATAATCATCTCTATAAGAAGAAGATGCAATATTGTGAGCTTGTATAGAAGTTCCCTAGGAATATGGAAGACCTGAGCTTGAATGTCATTGGCTATTGCAGGAAAGTAATTTGCAAGCTGGCTTCTAAAGTGCCAATGCCCAGGCACCTAAAGAAGGTTCCTTGATGCCGCTACCCTAGCTAGTATCAGATTGTCCACTAGAAAAGTAATTCGCTTATTAGTGGTGCGAGAAGCAATTTCGGCAACCTCTAGAGCTGTAGGCTCCGCCCGTAATGGAGATTCGACACTCTTGCCAGTTGCAGAGATCAAGATTCCTGTTTCTTCTTCGTTCTCTCTAGTTTGAATGTAAGTTCCTATTCCTATTTTCTTTGGGTTGTTGCCGGAGTCTATAGTGTTCTTCCATGAAGCATCAATATAATTGCAACATGTAATCCAATCATCTATTTTTAAGAAGATCTCTGCTTTTGTTTGTATGGAGATCCTACCCCTGCTTCCTGCATCGGGTCATTTGATGAATCTGCAAGATATGCAAAGGAAGCTAAATCTTGGTGCTTTATTATTGAATGCATAGTGGGGTATACCTACATAGGAGAGTTCACTTCTCTTCCAAAAAGGTTATCATTCCTGGAATTCCAAATACACAAAAGAAAAGTCATACTGTTATTAAGGGAGGCATGAGGGTGATTATAAATTAACAAGGCCTGGTTAATAGCAGGGATTGAATTAGAATTTTCCACAAAGAAGTCATACCTTATATTCCAAGGTTTAGAGAACCAAGCGGCTTTAGCAAACGGGCTAGTTAAGAATGAATGTATATCATTTTATGCCTGATCACATCTTACATATTTTTTTAATGTGAGAAGAAAATCTACCTACTCTCATACCTGTAGGAATTGCTCTCCTAAGAAACCTCCATTCAAATGTTTGTATTTTGGGCACCATTTCCTTTTCTCTCCATGTCTATCTTAAAATTTTCTTTACACATATAGGTGCCTGTCTAGGTATATGCTTTCCATGTTCCTGCATATCCTCTGGGCAAGCTCTGTATGCATATTTGGATGTGCATTTTCTTGAACTATGTAGCTTCCAACATAGGATATTGGCCCGTTGTGATTGAATTATAGGCACCTGCACAATGGTGTTTTCTGCATGTTGTTCAAAGAGTGTGCAAATAAGGTTAGAGTTCTAAACTTTTTGGTTTGGCGGCCAAAGATCCTTAACTTGTGAAGGATAATTGAAGTGTCCAGGTTGGATGATTAGGTGTTCATATATGGGTTCCAAAACATGACACCAAGGAGTGCTCCATATAGAAGAGTCGCCTTCACTAAGTTGATAGCAGGAATTAGAGTAAAGCAAGTGGCATATTTTTAAGACGGACGACCAAAAAACAGATTTTGGAACTGTCGGCGTGGAAGCACGATCACCTATGGGGTAGGGTTGCTCATTTATGGTTCGGCAAGGGGACAATCACATTGTACAAAGTGCAGAAATAGCAGGGCAGCGCGGTGATGAACAACTCTCTTTTACCCAGGCTCGGGCCGCTTTGCAGCGTAAAAACCTTCACCTGCTATGGTGGATTAATATGGAGGAACGCGAAGACACGGAGTGCTCAAGCCCGGCAAGCGTGCCTCGGGGAGGGCGGCTATGCATGTACAAGTGTTGGGGGATCAAGATCTCAAACCCTTTTCTAGGTTGCCTCGGGCCTCCTTTTATAGCTTAAGGGGCGACCACATTGGCAAATCGGTCATTTTGGCATGATTAGGTAGCTAACGGTGTCCTCATACCGAACTCTGGCAGCTAGGACAAAGTGCATTAAATGCACTGCTAGGTGTCGTGCTGAGGTTGAAGTCTGGCAAAATTGTCGCACCTCTTATCCATCTTCTCCTTATTAGCGAGACACACCATCTAGACGGGTGTCAATAAAGTTAATCACTTCTCCAGCAGGTTGCCACCACTACTAGGAAAAGGCTAATTAGTGGCGCACCTGTTTTGGTCATTAATGGCGCACTACAGGTGCGCCACTATCATCACGCCATTAGTAACTAATACTAATGGCGCACCCCTGGTGCGCCATTAGTATACCAGACAGTAGTGGCGCACCATGGAGTGCGCCATTAGTATGTCAAATGGTGCGACATTACTATGCCTCCCAGGGGGCCATATTTACCTTGTGCTCTGGGTTACTAATGGCGCACTTCTGGATAGTGCGCCACTAGTGTGTTTATTGCCGTGCGCCACTAAAGTGTTGTGTGGTGCGCCACTAGTATGAATATTAGGATTTTTTTATTTTTTGATATTTGCACAGGTTACAAAATATATTACTGCATAGAATATAGACAGCACAACATATAAACAGCAGATTTATCGAATACAATAGAAGATTAGTCTCCGAATACAATTCATCATATTAGTCTCCGAATTCAAAAGACCGAACAAAGTTAAAACATTACAAGTCTCGAGACCGCGAGTAGCGAGTTTGTCTTCACATTACAAGTCGATATCGATCATCTAAACTATCATCACATAGAAGAGAGTTGCGGTCATCACGATTAGCATCATCGCGATGAAACTGGTCTTCATCCGGTTCCTCCTCCTCTCCCTCCTCTCTCCCGCTAGATAGCGCGCGTATCTAGCTTCCGCCTTCACCCTAGTGGTGTACCCTTTGTAACTGTTACCGCTGAAACGGTGAACCTGTCTCCGACACTCCTCCCAGTCGTCGTAGAATCCGGGAACCTTACCCTTGTACACGACATACGACGGATTCTCTATGCACTAGCCAAACAAAACGTTAGTAGAAATTCACAGACAATACATAAGCAATATATAAGTATGCAACAAAAGGATCAGAAGAGAAAAGCAAGACATTAATAGCATGATTCATGGTCCTACTAATAAATAGCATCGATTACATATAAGTTGAGCGACTGTCCAAACCAAAGAGACATACAACTTCATTAAAGTTTAATTACAACATGAGCTAATCGATATTTCAGAACTACATAGCACCACTACTTTCGACTCGACTCAGGGATCGGAGCGTGGATGAAGCCGCCGTTTGTCATGATGGTCATGAAATCGCGGGCGTTGTCAGACTGCATTTGTAGCGTTGTTTCTATCTCACTGTTGGACGGTTGATATCTGAGGTAGAACTGCCCCGAGGTACGAAGGACATCTTGATGGATGATTTCCGCAAACTCCGACTGGATGCGAAAGAATTCTTTTCTGATGCCCGCGTTCTGGATTGCCGACAAGCGTGCGGCCCAGTACTTGAGATTATTTGGTAGCAGAAGGTGATTATGGTCCCGTACGATCGCCCGCATGTGATGGAGGGCGTAGTAGGCATCCTTCTGACCACCAGGCGGCTGCTTGACGCAAGGGAACATCGTATTGTGGGTGAACACGTGCTTGCCGTACCTACGAACTGGCCTGCTGAAGGTGCCTCCAGATCTAGCGTAGCCGGGGAGAACATCATCAAGAACTTTCTTGATATTTGTGTAGTCTTTCTTCGACTGACGGTCCGAGTCGAAATACGTGGCCATGGAATATTTCGGGCTTAAGAGGATGAGTGTGCAATGTGTGTCACTGCACAAAACACGGAATGTTAGGAAAAAAAGAATGATCGAAATCTAAGAAATCATATGTTACGGGGCGGTGAGGGGATGACTTACTCGGGAAAGTAAGGCACGAGGAAGTTATCCTTATCTGGGTTTGCCAGAATGACGCCTTCGAGGTATGAACTCGCAACTTGCCGGTCCCCAGTGCTGCCCAAGATCTTGGCACGCATGTAGAAGGGGTCGACTATCACGATGTCCGGGGTCTTGTCTCTAATTATCCGCATCTGCATACTCAGTGAAAATAGCCGAACGAAGGTGTAGTGCAGCGGATGAAGGTTAAACATAGCGAAGATGCCATCAAACCGCAGGACGATCGTACTCCCGATGGTGCTATCCACAAAGCCCTTGCCCTCTGGCACCTTGGCCACGAAAACCGAGTATGCCACATCATTCTCGGAGAGACGCCACTTCTCCAAAGAAAGAACATTGTCATGCAGACTCCGCATAGCACCGGTTGTAGCATTGAGTAGATTAGTCGGTAGCATCGGCCTACCCGCCACAGGCACCCTCCTCGAGATATCCTTAGGTGAAGGTGGCCCGTCCTGAGCACGGATCATACTCGGTGCCGGCTGGCTCGCACCCTTGTTACTCTTTCTTTTCCATCCCTTCTTCTTGTGCTATAATGGGATCGAGTTCTGCTCATAGCCCGCCTTCTTGAGTGTGTTGGGGCTGATAATATTTTGCACCCCGGCTATCTGAGGCTCGTTGAAGGCGGCAGCTGAAGGCGTCTCCTGAGAACTGAACGTCAGACGACGCCTATTTCAATTGGGTTTCTCCGCGGTACCAGCTAAATCTTCTTTTGCAGTTTGGGTTCTTGAGAAGGAGGCCCCAAGAATTCGTCACCGTACCCATGTTCGTTGAAGTACTTATCGACGTTGGCAAATGTACCGTCGTCGTCATCCGGATCCTGTGCCATATGCATGTCCGGATCCTGTGCCATATGCATGTCCGGTAGCGTTGCGACGGTCTTGCCATGGCTTGGCGCTGGCACGACTGGCGGTGTTGTCTGTGGGGTGGTGTCCCCCGCCCCCAAACGAATCTGGCTCTTTGGCCAAAGCATGGGCCAGCTTATGCAGGCGCTGAGGGTCATCACATCATCTTCGTCGGCCCCATGGGGTCGATACGGAGGTAATATGTCGTCGAAGCCCAGAAGCACCCGAACCAATTGAACCCTACAAACGGTGGGTGGCATCTGATTACCATGGAACACGAGGCTGCCCAGTTGAACGATTCTGCCCTTGGCGACATCGACCAACTCATCGTTCACGAAGTGCAGGAGAATGCACGAAACGTCGGCGGCGCCCTGCGAAAACATGTAGGGCGTCAGGGATGCAAAGTCAAAGACAAGGAGATGAACTCATCGGCCGCGCGGCTTAATTAGTTACCATGATGGCGTCGAGCTCGGCTAATGTCGAGGCACCGCCAACGGTGGGCGTGCAATTGACGGAGGGGCCGCTTGCTGCCGAGATGCCAGCCGACGTATTCTTCCCACACCTGGGTGCATTAAGCTGCAATGTCGGCGCCTCCGCGGGAGACACCAATGCCGCCTCCGCCGGAGATACCAATGGCGCCGCCGCGGGAGACACCAATACCGCCTCCGCCGGAGACACCAATGGAGCCGCCGGCGCATTGCACGAGTTGCTGCCCGTGAAGCTGAGAATCGGGGGCGGCCCCTGTTGGCTGCCCACCATCCACGCCTGCAGCCCAGAAACCAAGGTAGGTATAATGGCGGTGATCGTCGCTCCCAGTTGGTCTCGCACTTGCTCTTCGACCATCTCCGGAATCTGCACCACTTGTGCCTTGAGTTGTTGAACCTCACGCTCCTGGCTTTCCGAGCTGGTCTTTCTCTCCTTTCGCCCAGCGGTATAGTACTCTGACCATTTCGTGGACAAGCCTTTGTCGGCCACACAACCAGCTGACGACGGCTTACTGAGCTTATCCTTTTTTTTCATTACGTTCAATGCCCTATTTAAAGGGGTATCGAAAGGGGAGCTCTTAGACGACCCCGCGCTACTGCTTTCAGTTTCCTGCGGAAGGAACGCGAACCATTTAGAAATTTGTCTTCATTAACTAGAATGCAACCATATGGAGCTAATTACGCGGGGGTGTATTCCTTACCAGAACAAGCTCAAGCGCCTGGATCCGTGGTAAGCTCCTTTGTTACCGGGTCAATCTTGGACTGGGCCCTGACATAGTTCCTGGTCTGCTTGTCACGGTATTTCTCGAATGGGGCGGTAGGCCTTGCTAGGCACGCTCTGCGTCCTCCTTGTCCCATATAGGTTCCGCCACTCTGTAACCGCCGGGACCGAGTTTGTGGACCCCTAAGTTCAAGTCCCGCATATCTTTCCCCCACTGACTTGATTCCTCAGATGCGCCGCTCTCGCACTTGATCTTGAACTCGAGGTAGTCAGCTTTGCTGATCGAAGGATTTTTCTCCTTGATCTTCTCATAACTATCACCTTTTTCAATCATTCTCTTCACCGCGCCTCTCCAAGTAGCCAGGGCCATGCTCATCCTCGTGAGGGGCGGCACTGTTCACTTTATTCCCTGAGAGGCGTGTGTTTGCGAAGTCACCAGGGAACTTGTATCGTTCGTGCAGCTTCATGAAGAGGAGGTTGCGCAAATTCCCTCGGTCACGATGCCTTAGGTTCTCGGTGTTGATCGAGACGGTGCTCCGGAGAATGCACCCGAGCTGTCCTGCGTACCCCTTGACTATTTCTTTGGGCGCCGTTGGATGCCCCTCGGATGACACTTCAGTAAATTCCTCCTTGACGGTGTCGAGCACGTTCGGGCACCGGTCATACATTGCCTCTTGGTTGGCTTCCATCGTAAATGCGCTGCCATCATCGATGGTGGCATCCTTGGCGGCACCATCAGTGGTGTCATCCCCGACGCCACTAGGGGTTGTGTAGTCGGGATCGGTGTCTTCCGCGGCGTCCTCATAGTGGTGAGGTTCTTCCTCCATCTCCTGGGACAGTGCCAGCCTTGCCGCCCGAACCGCCGGCCTCATTGTTGTGGGCCATGTTTCGCTCTAAATAGGAAAAAAAATTGGTCAAAAAGTTGGTTATTGTCAAGGAACAAGATCACGGTCTCATCATTTAGGGTTTGTTGACACCGAGGCATCCTAAAAGCTAAGCTTTTATCATTTAGGGTTTGCTGACGCCGAGGCACCCTAAAAGCCTAAGCTTTCATCATTTAGGTTTTTATCGACACCGAGGCACCCTAAAAGCCAAGGTTTTATCATTTAGGGTTTGTCGACGCTGAGGCACCCTAAATGCTAAGTTAAGTTTTCATCATTTAGGGTTTATCGATGCCGTGGCACCCTAGGCTGACTGATATATATGGGTATCTTCTAATAATATACCCTATCAAGAAAAGGGAAGGAGAATTCTAAGTTAGGCCTAATCACTTGGCTCTATTGCCACCTATGGTTTAATGCAGCAAGAATAAAGGGGCAGTTGATCCTACTTAATTAAGTACTAAGATACCCCGGGCCATGCATTAGTAGCAAGTACCCCATATGTCCTATTTTTAGCAAATTCATGCTAAAATTCACGGAAAATTTTAGCATGACCTTTGCTGAAAATAGGACATATGGAAATACCAATTTGCCGGAACGGAAGTTAATCGACATTCCGCAAACTCAAGGGCCTCTCGGGTACAAGCAGACATCACAAGTTGACAAAATTCCCAAGTAGTACAGCAGCATCATCACAAGTAGTACCAATGAACATATAGTCCAGCAAGTTAACTCATGATGACAGCAACAAACTTATAACAACATAAATGAAATTGCAGTTGTACGAAACAGAAAGACCATAGTGCTAGTCACTAGCCTAGATAGCCTATTTGGTAATGCAGACTTGCAGAAATTCTGATCTGACATCTCATGATCAAGATATAAATTCCTTGTAATACAGTTGCCTTTACCAACATAGAACCTCTACTGGTAAACAGAAGAAAAATGTTGTTCCTGGCAGGTACACTTCACAGTTCACACATATTATTGACAATGACAGTCCTAGAAGCAAATTGCTTTTTCAAGATTCCCCTGTGCCAAATCACTACATCCTCAAAGGTATGGGTATTGATTGTTATAACATATCCTGCAGTATTCATTGGTTTCAAGATCTCTTATTTTTCTTCATTTTAAACTAATGTAAACCCTGAGATTTCACACACAAGGAGAAGGCAAAGGGGAGAAAAATACAGGACTATTGTAGGTGCAACGATCAAGCTATCTTAAAACAGAGTACTTGTTGATTAACTATCAAGCTATCTGAAAACAGAGTACTTGTTTATTAACTGGCTGGGTAGATAAGAGACTGCTTTGAAATCTTGAAAAGCAAAAAGCATTCTACATGTGTATGGGAAATAATAAAACCAGATAACTCACAGTTCCAAGTGGAGGTTCAATCAGCACAGCTACATGAAAAATAGTCATCCATGATAAATTGGCAAGGATGCTTATAACTGAAACAGTGTCATACTACTCTGCATCTCCTTAGACAGTTATGGTAGATGAGATCATGTACCACAATAGCCAAGTGATAGTGATAACACAAGTGAAAAAGGTTCAGTGACTTCAGTCATTCAGAAACAATGGAGCACCCAATTCTAAAACAAGCGCAATATCTGATAACTAGGATATGAAAGCACAAGTTACTAGCATTTGCCTAGAAACCAGAGCATTCTATGCCCTCTGATTACGATGCACTTCCTGGTTATTTTACACTGGTCAGACATCAAGAAGTAGTGCAGTTCATATGCATCCGGTGGCTCTACAGATATCCAATAGACAACTAACACATGATGTACTAATTCTGTTATTTTCTCTGCAAACTAAATAGCCATATATCCATCTTCTGAGCCATGAGCCATGGACCATCCACCCCATGAACTAGGAGTGTCATGCAGCATAAAAACTGCCAGTGGCCAAAAGAAAAAACAAGCATATCAGAAGTAGGAGCATCCAAGGCAGCAGGATCACAGTGGCCAATTGCTCAGTTTGGAGTTTGGTACAGGCACCAACTCTAGTTTGAGCTACACACATCACATCAAGAACTGCATCACATCAAGAGTTGCTCAATTGTTTCTACTGCCAAATTACCCAGTTTTCTCAAGCAGTCAATTACACCATGATGATACCAAATTCTTGTAGCAGTACAATGAGTTCACAGGATAAAAAATCATCCACATTCACCAATCACCTTGTTACAGCAAGCACAAAATTTCATTTTCATGGGCAACTGTAAGTGCATCTAGTGCCCCTTAGTGATTTTGGTGTATTGAAGACTTATAGGTTAAGTAACTAATGCGTTTGTGAGTGTACACAGGTCTATAAGTCTATGAGGAGTTTGATATTTACAGTGAAAGTCGACCCCTAAAAATGAAGTTCTTCAACTGAAGACTTTGATATTCTGAAGACTTTCTGAAGACTTTGAAAGTGAAGAAATTGGTGTGACCTTGAAGACTTGATATTCATTTGAGGAACATGAAGCGTGAAGACTTTTGTTTTCGTAGTTTCATTTTCTCTTTCTTGAGTCATAGGAAACACCGTACTGTTAAAGGGGGTCGAGGAAATACTAAGGAAAAATTTCCATGTGATGCTCAACTCAAAATCCTACACCTACCAATCCCTTCGAGTGAAGCTTTTGGAAATCTCATACAGTTCAATCGATTTCTTGATGTGATGAGACGAAGCTCTTCCGGTCGCCGAGAATTTGTTCGACCGAGGAGTTAGGAATTCGCCAAAGGCGCATTGCCTACAGTGAGGAACATGATAGCCCCGAGGAATTTGATGTTCAAATTTCCGACCGTTCTTGTCTTCTTGCGCCAGCTGTCCCCAAAATATCTTATCCACCTAACGGTCATATCATTAAAGGGCATTTATGTCTTATCATGTCGGGCTGCTCCCTAGGCTATAAATAGCCGCCCCCTACAACCACTAGCTGGTTGGCTGCTCCGAGAGAAATTGACACTTGTCATTTGAGAGCAACCCATCCTCTGAGGAATTTGAGCGAAAATCATCAAGTGAGGAAAAACCCAAAAACCAAACCCCAACAAACCCAAAGTGATTGAGCATCACTGAAGAAATTGATCCTGCGTGGATCCGACGCTTGTTACCTTTGAAGACTGTGCTTCTTCCAGACGGTTAGGCGTCATGGTCTAGAGCATCCAAGAGGAATTGTGGATCGCCGAGTGACCAAGTCTGTGAAGGTTTGGAAGTCGCCTGAAGACTTACCACGAGTGATTGGACGAGGTCTGCGTGACCTTAGTTCAAGGAGAATACGGTGAGGACTTGGTGTCCTGAGCTGCGTGCTCGGTGATCGGGTGTCCGGACTGTGTATCCTCGAGTTTAAATACTCGGCCGCTCCAACCAGACGCATAACCGAGACAGCAGTTGGAACTGGTCTACCAAATCATTGTCTTCACCAACCTAACTGGTTCTATTTCCTCAACCCTTTCATTTCCTCATTATTGTGTTGAGTGTTTGTTCATATCTGTGTTTGAAGACTTTGATCAAGACTTTCTCAATTTCCTCAGTTCAATTTCTTGATCTGTTTGTCTTCATCTTGTGTTATCATGTGATTACGCTTTTCAGTACTCTGTGATTGTCTTCATTTCATCATGATGACAATGCTTGTAATCTGTTATGCTTACTTCGAGTACTTATTCCGCTGCAAGTATTTCTTCGCTAAGGAATTTCCTCACCAAGCAAATTCCTCGATGAAGAATTCATAAAATCGCCTATTCACCCCCCTCTAGTCGATATAACGCACTTTCAATTGGTATCGAGCAAGGTACTCCCTTGTTACGTGTGATTTTGGTTTAACCACGGAGTTTTAGTTATGTCGACCGCAGGTATGAAGAAAGTGACATGCCCTATCTTTGACGGTCACGATTATCCCAAGTGGAAGGCCATGATGAGGAAGCGCCTCATGGCAATGGACAGTGAGCTGTGGACCGTCACTGAAATTGGCCTTACTGATCTATGCAAGGCGGCGAACACCGATGATATTCGCAAGTTCACTCGACTTGATATCATGGCGAAGGATATCATCTTTTCCTGCCTATCTAGAGATGAATTCAAGCGCATTATGTATCTTTGCAATGCGAAGCTTATCTGGGACCGTATCTCCGATGTTTATGAAGGTCATCAAACTCGTCATGATCCCTGGTTTGAGGACTTCAAGGAATCTCTCAAAACGATGACTTTCGAGCCAGAATCATCATCATCTGCATTATGTCTCATGGCAAAGGGTCACGAGGTAACCGAATGTTCCTCATCTGAACTTAGTTACTGTGAATCTGATGATGATGAATCTGATGATGATATTGAACCTAACTATACCAAACTTGTTTGCCTTGCCACCAAACAACAACATGCCTTGGAAAAGGTTCAAAACATGTTAGGTAAAAGTGATGATATGTTACGTGAAGAAATGGATCGCACTCAAGCTCTGACTGAAAATCTTCAGAGACTTCAGTCTAGGCTTGACAGCCTTCAAGGTCATCATAACACTCTCTTATCTGACCATGAGAAACTTTCTTATGAATTTCTTCAAAGAAAGCAAGATCTTGAGAAGCTAAGAGCGAGTTATGAAGATCTTCTGAAGGAGCGCGATTCATTACTTGCTCAACAAATCAGCGCTTCTCAAGAAGAATTTGTTCCTCCATGCTTAAAGTGCATTGAACGTGAATCTGCTAATTCTCCACCTGAATGTTCAAATGCTTCAACTGTTACAAATTCTTCACCTGCCTCTGCTATCACTAATTCCTCACCTGAGGACATTGCTAGTATCACTGACGATGCAGGACTGAAGGAATTGTACATGACAGGCATGTACAAAAGCCTCAAAGGGCATCAGACTCTTTGTGATGTGCTTAAAAAGCAGATCCTCAACAGGAACCCTAGGAAAGAGGGTATTGCCTTTGAGAGGAAACTCAATGTTGATGGAACGTACTGGAAGCCTGAGCAGTATCCCAAAACCTCATGGGTTGCTGCAAAGGGACCTCCAGTTGATCCATCTACCTTATCTGGCTTCACATGCGAATTTCCTCATTCTGCTGATGAGTCATTTGACTCAAACTATAAACTATTCAAAAATCAGAATGGTGAAGTATTTGCTAGATATGTTGGCACTAACTGCAGGAACAGTTCCCCTATGAAGAAAATCTGGGTTCCCAAGAAGCACCTTGAAAGTCTTCAGGTGAATGTGTAAGTGCATCTAGTGCCCCTTAGTGATTTTGGTGTATTGAAGACTTATAGGTTAAGTAACTAATGCGTTTGTGAGTGTACACAGGTCTATAAGTCTATGAGGAGTTTGATATTTACAAGTGAAAGTCGACCCTAAAATGAATTTCTTCAATCAAGAATTTGATATTCAAGACTTTTCAAGACTTTGAAAGTGAAGAAATTGGTGTGATTTGAAGACTTGGTAATCGCTTGAGGAATATGAAGCGTGAAGACTTTTGTTTTCGTAGTTTCATTTTCTCTTTCTTGAGTCATAGGAAACACCGTCATCGTTAAAGGGGGTCGAGGAAATACTAAGGAAAAATTTCCATTTGATGCTCAACTCAAAATCCTCACCTACCAATCCCTTCGAGTGAAGCCTTTGAAATCTCATACAGTTCATCAATTTCTTCAAAGGATGAGACGAAGCTCTTCCAGTCACCGAGGAATTTGTTCGACCGAGGAGTTAGGAATTCGCCAAAGGCGAATTGCCTACGATGAGGAACATGATAGCCCCGAGGAATTTGATGTTCAAATTTCCGACCGTTCTTTGTCTTCTTGCGCCACCTGTCCCAAAACATCTTATCCACCTAACGGTCATATCATTGAAGGGCATTTATGTCTTATCATGTCGGGCTGCTCCCTAGGCTATAAATAGCCGCCCCCTACAACCACTAGTTGGTTGGCTGCTCCGAGAGAACTTGACACTTGTCATTTGAGAGCAACCCATCCTCTGAGGAATTTGAGCGAAAATCATCAAGTGAGGTAAAACCCAAAAGTGAGGAAAAACCCAAAAAACCAAACCCCTACAAACCCAAAGTGATTGAGCATCACTGAAGAAATTGATCCTCGTGGATCCGACGCTTTTACCTTTGAAGACTGTGCTTCTTCCAGACGGTTAGGCGCCAAGGTCTAGAGCATCCAAGAGGAATTGTGGATCGCCGAGTGACCAAGTATGTGAAGGTTTGGAAGTCGCTCAAGACTTACCACGAGTGATTGGACGAGGTCTGCGTGACCTTAGTTCAAGGAGAATACGGTGAGGACTTGGTGTCCTGAGCTGCGTGCTCAAGGATCGGGTGTCCGGACTGCGTGTCCTCGAGTTTAAATACTCAGCCGCTCCAACCAGACGCATAACCGAGACAGCAGTTGGAACTGGTCTACCAAATCATTGTCTTCACCAACCTAACTGGTTCTATTTCCTCAACCTTTCATTTCCTCATTCTTGTGTTCATATCTCGTGTTTGAAGACTTTGATCAAGACTTTCTCAATTTCCTCAGTTCAATTTCTTCAGTCTGTTTGTCTTCATCTTGTGTTATCCTGTGATTACGCTTTCTGTACTCTGTGATTGTCTTCATTTCATCATGATGACTATGCTTGTAATCTGTTATGCTTACTTCGAGTACTTATTCCGCTGCATGTATTTCTTCGCTAAGGAATTTCCTCACCGCAAATTCCTCGATGAAGAATTTGTAAATTCTCTAAAATCGCCTATTCACCCCCCTCTAGTCGATATAACGCACTTTCAATTGGTATCAGAGCAAGGTACTCCCTTGTTCTGTGTGATTTTGGTTTAACCACCTGGAGTTTTAGTTATGTCGACCGCAGGTATGATCAAGGTCTCAGCGGGGTGTCCTACCTTCGATGGGACGGACTACCCCTACTGGAAGAACAAAATGCGAATGCATCTTGAAGCAATTGACAACGATCTCTGGTATGTTGTGACAAAAGGTGTTTCCTCAGTCACACCCTCTATGAATGATGCTGATGTGAAGAGATTCAAGCAACTCGATTCTCAAGCGAAGAATATCATATGTGGCCATCTGAGCAAAGGTCAATATGGAAGAGTGAGTGCTTTGGAATCTGCCAAACTCATTTGGGACAGGCTGTCCAAAGTAAATGAAGGTGTTTCAACTCAGCGTGACTCTCGAGTTGATGTTCTTCGGAATCTCTTCAACCGCTTCAAAAGACTCGACAACGAAAATGTTCAACAAACCTTCGATCGCCTCACTGACATCTCAAATGAGCTTCAAGCACTGGTGCCACTGACATCACCGACCATGAGGTGGTGAAGAAATTGCTAAGATCGCTTGATTCCTCATTTGACACTCTGGCACTGATGATACAAGAACGAGCTGACTACAAGTCTCTTGATCCTGCTGATATCCTCGAAAGGCTAAATACTCACGAGTTCCAGCTTGCTGAAAAGAGAGATCTCTATGGTTCTGGCTATGGAAGAACACGTGCCCTGAAGGCCAAGGCTGAATCTGAATCTGAGAGTGAAGAATCTGGTAGTAGCCTTGGAGATCTCAAGAATTTGGCCAGAGCTAGCACTGCTCGGAAGAAATTCCAGAAATTCACAAGACGTGGTCGTTTTGGAAAATCCTCAAGAAGCAAAGTGATTCCTCATCTAGTGACTATAAGCGAAGACTTTGCCACAAATGCAAGAAACCTGGTCACTATATCCAAGATTGTCCTCGATGGGAAAAGGAATTGAAGAAGAAGAAACACAAGGATTACAGATTCGATGACGTGAAGAAGAAGAAGAAATCATCAAAATCTTCATCATCAAAATCCTCAAAACCTTCTTCTCACAAGAAGAGCAGCTCCAAAAAGGCTCGGGCATTCATTGGCAAGGAAATGGACTCAAGCTGAATCTGAGGAAAATGAGGAAGAGGAGGAGTCCAAGAATCCGAATCTGGTGTGGCTAGTCTGGCTCTTGCTATCGCTTATGTTAGCAAGTCCATCTTCAACATCAAGAAACTGACTCACCGACAAGCCCGATGAGGAAAATGATGACTACGCTCCCACCTATTGCTTCATGGCAAAAGGTGCCAAGGTACTCAATTACACCTCCTCTGAATCTAGTGAAAATGAATCTGATGAGGATCTCAAGCCCAGCTACTCTAAACTTGCTAAGATTGCTATAAAACAACAAAGGGCTTTTGAAAAGGTTCAAAACATGCTAGATAAGAGTGATGATATGTTAGGTGAAGAAATGGATCGCACTCAAGCCCTGACTGAAAATCTTCAGAGAGTTCAGTCTAGGCTTGACAGCCTTCAAGGTCATCATAACACTCTCTTATCTGATCATGAGAAACTTTCTTATGAATTTCTTCAAAGAAAGCAAGATCTTGAGAAGCTAAGAGTGAGTTATGAAGATCTTCAGAAGGAGCGCGATTCATTACTTGCTCAACAAATCAGCGCTTCTCAAGAAGAATTTGTTCCTCCATGCTTAAAGTGCATTGAACGTGAATCGCTAATTCTTCACCGAATGTTCAAATGCTTCAACTGTTACAAATTCTTCACCTGCCTCTGCTATCACTAATTCCTCACCGAGGACATTGCTAGTATCCCGACGATGCAGGTTGAAGGAATTGTACATGACAGGCATGTACAAAAGCCTCAAAGGGCATCGACTCTTTGTGATGTGCTTAAAAGCAGATCCTCAACAGAACCCTAGGAAAGAGGGTATTGCCTTTGAGAGGAAACTCAATGCCGATGGAACGTCTTTCGAAGCCCGAAAAGATCCCAAAACCTCATGGGTTGCTGCAAAGGGACCTCCATTGATCCATCCACCTTATCTGGCTTTACATGTGAATTTCCTCATTCTGATGATGAGTCATTTGACTCAAACTATAAACTGTTCAAAAATCAGAATGGTGAAGTATTTGCTAGATATGTTGGCACTAACTGCAGGAACGGTCCCCCTATGAAGAAAATCTGGGTTCCCAAGAAATGCCTTGAAAGTCTTCAGGTGAATGTCCTCATGACACCACCAGTGAAGAAAAGGAACCCCAGATCAAATTCTTCATATGGACCAAATTCTTTATATGGATCCAAGTCCTCATATGGACCAAATTCCTCACGTGGATCAAATTCCTCAAAAGGATCAAAGTCCTCATATGATTATCATCGTGCTAATAACTCTGCTTTCGAGGTAGAGCTAAGGGCTATGAATATGTGCATTATTCTTCAAACCAATATGTTCATAAGTCCTCAAGAATTTCTTTGCTTATTCATATGCTTACCCTAACCCCTCTTATGTGAAACAAAATGGTTTGGCCTCTATGCCACCATTCTCATATGGTGCTCGCATGAATGATGAACTCTTTGCCACCCCTTGAGATGTGGGTGGTGAAGAAAAGAACTAATCTCTTCTGCAGGGTCAGGTCTCCGGGCGTGCCTTAACGTCTCAAGAATTTCTCGGGGCCCGACAAAATGCCCGAAAGGACGCAGCTAATCATGATGAAATGAACTTTCATTTCACACGCCCTCATCCGCTTATCTAATTGATACCGATGATGAAATTCATCGATGAACTTGATATCATATTCTTCACCGATGAAGTATATGAGATCGTAAGTTGTACTAATTCATCCGCAGGATGATCAACCCAAAGCCACCGAGTGGGTTCTCGATAGTGGATGTACAAATCACATGATTGGTGACAAGAATCTATTGATGGATGCTCCCTTATCACCGTCACATCTCAAGCATATCATCTTTCTTGACAAAGGCAAAAGTCGTATTGGGACTTGGTAAGGTTGCTATCTCTAAGGACATGCACATGGACAAAGTCATGCTTGTTGAGTCTTTAGGATATAACCTCATGTCGGTCTCAATGCTTTGTGATCTTGATATGGTTGTTATCTTTGGCAAGTATCGTTGTGTTGTGATTATGGAAGCGACAATTCCAAAGTCTTGAAGGCTTTAGGAGAGGAGACTTGTATATTGTTGACTTCTCTACAGACCACAACCAGCCGTGTGCCTACTTGCAAAAGCTTCAGAAGGCTGGCTATGGCATCGACGACTTGGTCACGCAGGCATGAGGAATTTGCACACGCTTGCAAAGAAGAAGCATGTCATTGGCATTGAAAATGTCAAATTCCTCAAGGATCACTTATGCGGAGCCTGTGAAGCTGGAAAAATGACCAAGGCCAAGCATCCAGCAAAGACTATCATGACCACTACTCGTCCCTTCGAATTGCTTCACATGGACCTCTTTGGTCCCAATCATTACTCAGCCGTCACTAATGATGCATCTCTTTATGGCTTTGTTATTGTTGATGATTACTCTCGCTACACATGGGTACACATTGTTACTTACAAAAATCAAGTGCAGGAAATCTTCAAACGATTTTCCTCGAGGGCTTCAACCAACTTTGGTGTGAAGATCAAGCACATCAGAAGTGACAATGGAACTGAGTTCAAGAATTCCGGTCTTGATGATTATCTTGATGAACTTGGTATTACTCATGAGTTATCTGCTCCCTATACTCCTCAGCAAAATGGCGTCGTGGAGCGCAAGAACAGAACTCTTGTTGAGATGGCTCGACTATGCTTGATGAATACAAAACGCCTAGTCGCTTCTGGATTGAAGCAATTGACACTGCGTGCCACATCATCAACAGTATATCTTCACAAATTCTTCAAAAGACTGCCTATGAACTCCTCACGACAAGAAACCCAATGTAAGTTATTTCAAAGTCTTGATTGCTAAATGCTGGATTAGAGATCCTCACCACACCTCTAAATTTGCACCAAAGCACATGAAGGTTTTATGCTTGGTTACGGAAAGGACTCGCACACCTACAGAGTCTTCAACATCGCACTTCACAAGATTGTTGACACTATAGATGTGCGGTTCGATGAAACTAATGGCTCGCAAAGAGAGCACCTACCTTCTGTGTTAGCGAACCAGCACCGAGGATTCTATCAGGTTCAAGGCAAGCGAGGATGTCATTCCTCATCAAGAAACTGCTGAAGAATTCATTCTGACGTGAAGAACGTCGAGTGATGCACCAAGATAATGTGAAGAAAATGGTCTTTGAGGAAAATGATCAAATTCCTCAAGACAACCAGCTCATCCTCGCGTTGCAAAAGAAGTGCAAGTTGACAAGATCATCGATGACATTGAAGCGCCAGTCCTCTCACTCGCTCAAAAGCTTCACACTTATCTAACTTTTGTGGGCACTATGCTTTTGTCTCTATCACAGAGCCCACTAAGGTAGATGAAGCATTTCGAGCCGGAGTGGATTCAGGCCATGCAAGAAGAATTACATCATTCGAGCTCAACAACGTCAGGGAACTGGTCAAACGTCCAGATCCTCGCAAGCATAATATCATTGGCACAAAGTGGATCTATCGCAACAAGCAAGATGAAAATGGTCTTGTGGTGAGGAATAAAGCACGACTAGTAGCTCAAGGCTACACGCAGAGTTGAAGGAATTGATTTCGATGAAACTTTTGCACTGTTGCTAGACTTGAGTCTATTAGCATATTACTCGCCTATGCTAACCATCACAATATCACTTTATATCAAATGGATGTGAAAAGTGCATTCCTCAATGGTAAGCTTGAGGAAGAAGTATATGTTGCTCAACCCCAGGTTTTGAAGATCCAAAGAATCGACAAAGTCTTCAGACTAAATAAGGCCCTCTATGGCCTCAAGCAAGCCCCTCAAGCGTGGTATGATACATTGAAGGAATTCTTCGTGAAGAATGGCTTCACACCCGTTCACTCGACCCTACTCTCTTTACTAAATCTTATGATGGTGAACTGTTTGTGTGCCAAATATATGTTGATGATATTATCTTTGGCTGTCTTGACCAACGTTATAGTGATGAATTTGCCTATATGATGAGTGAAGAATATCAAATGTCTATGATGGGAGAGTTGAAATTCTTCTTAGGTCTTCAAATTAAATCAACAACACAATGGCATATTCATATCTCAGAGAAATACCTCAAAGATGTCTCAAGAAATTGGCATGCAAGATTGCAAAGGCGTCAAAATTCCTATGCCCACAAATGGCCATCTATGCAATCGATGAAAATGGTATTGACTTGATCACAAGGTATACCGCTCCATGATTGGTTCTTTATTGTACTTATGTGCATCTAGGCCAGATATAATGCTTAGTGTTTGCATGTGTGCCCGATTTCAAGCTACACCAAGGAATCACACCATAAGGCTGTGAAGCATATTCTTGATATCTAGCTCACACACCAACACTAGGATTATGGTACCCCAAGGGCTCTACTTTTGATCTCATTGGATATTCTCGACTCGACTATGCTGGTGATCGTGTGGATCGCAAGTCAACATCTGGTACTTGTCATTTCCTCGGACGATCTTTGGTCCGTTGGTCCTCAAGAAGCAGAACTGTGTATCACCGTCCATCGCTGAAGCTGAATACATTGCTGCTGGCTCGTGTTGTGCTCAATTACTATGGATGAAGCAAACCCTCAAGGACTACGGCATCAACGTGAAGAATGTGCCTCTCTACTGTGACAATGAGAGTGCCATCAAGATTGCTCACAACCCAGTTCAGCACTCGAAGACAAAGCACATTCAAATTCGTCATCATTTTCTTCGTGATCATGTGTTGAAGGCGACATCTCCATCGAGCATGTGAAGACTGAAGAACAGCTAGCTGATATCTTCACTAAGCCCTTGGATGAGAAGAGATTTAGCAAGTTGCGGTGTGAGCTAAATATCTTAGAATCTTCGAATGTTCTTTGAAAAGGACACACATCCTAACACTTATGCAAAATTGATGACTTAGATGTGCAACACATGAAGAAACGTTTTCTTCAATCAATGAAGAATAACACTCTAAATGTGAAGAAATTAATGAAGAATTTGATTCTCGTAACCCTCGACAATTGTGCGCGGTGTCTGAAATCATCATTCTTATATGGTGGGTCACGCCACCACCAAAGTTGAAAATCTTCAATTTGAGTTTTTCCTCAGTTTTGAAATTCTTCAGTTTTTCAAATTCTTCAACTTTGCAAATTCTTCACTGTTTCCGTCGTCTTTCTTCATTGGCTATATATATATATATGGATTTATGTCCTCTACAGCATTCACTTATGGCTATTTCTTCAAGTCGCTTTTTCTGCTAAGTGAATGTGATCGGACCCTTCCCTCTATGCTATACTCAACCCAATCCATTCACAAATTCTTCATGTGCGTTCTACTTTGAAACTCGTTCAAATTCTTCACTGTGTCCTTGACAGCTGAAGAAATTGCGAACGGAACTTTAAAACAAATCTTATCCAAACTTCTATTTTACCGCTCAAACCGTTCCGCATCCCACGATGCATTATTATATCCACCCACGATCGCACACGATCTCCACTACACTGTACGTGGGTGACACATGTCGTGAGAAGGGAAGCGGTCAGGCATGTTAGTCCTAAATCTTGGACGAGCCGCTTTTCACCGTGGCTATATATACCCTCTCTCCCTTCCTCACTCTGTTACTCCGCTCGATCTCTCTCCCGCTCGAGCTCCTCGAAACCCTAGCGCCGCCGCTACTCCATCGTCGCCGGTGAGGAAAAGCTTCACTGCCTTGACCTCTTCGCCGACGTACTCGCGCCGACCGCGGAATTTCTTCACTCCGCCGTCGCCGTAGCTGATTTCCTCTGCCAAGTTAGGCGGAGAAGATCTGAACAGACGAACTTCTCAACTGTTCATCTCAGTTCGTCGTGTTCTTCACTTGAGTAAATTAAAAGTTACTTTTATTTACTCGCTTTGATTCTCAAATTTTCTTCAAATTCTTCAAAGGTGTTTATTTCAAATTCCTCACACATATGAACACCTCAAATCTCTTGACTCATTTCTCTAAGCAATGATTTTCTTCAAGATTCCTCAATTGTGTGGATCTTGATCTATACAACTCGAACCTAAGATAAAGAACGCTTATTGAAATTCTTCAAGGCTCATCTGGTCAAAATCCTCAAACTTGTTCTTTTGAAAACCCTCCGAGAACACATATGACCTCTTCAAATTCCTCGCACCTATACTCTGTTCACGGTACAAATGTCCGCTGCTGAATCCCTAGGTTCTCATCAACTTAACTCATTTGCAGCGTTCCTCGAAGAAAAACTGCACACTTCTTGAGAGAACTCAATTGTTCAATTTCCTCACCTGAAGAAAATGGCAGATGGTAAGAAGCCGCAGAAGGGAGGAAAGAAACCCGAGGTCATGACAGCATTCGAAATCCCTGAGGAAATATATGCTGACTATTGCACACCAGATGAGGAAAGCAAAACCAACGCAAGGTGCGATTCAGAAAATTGAACGGAGATGGGCACGGGAATGGAAGGAATACCGCTATGTTACACCTAAGTACATGAAGAAATTCGCGTTAAATCCTCCATGCCCAAGAGCTCCTTTGGCACCAGGCCAAATAGCTGATCCCACTAGCGTCAAACGCGGTGAGGACTTTCCTGATGAATGGGCTAAACGCCAAGCTAAGTTGGCTAAGCAAGCAAAGGAAGCGGTGAAGAAATTCAATGAGGATTCTGCCGCTGCTGCTGCCACTGAGGTCTCGGCCAAGCCGAGGAAATCGATGCAAAAGAAGTCTGCCAATAAGCCAAGTGCTTCTTCATCTGTGCCCTCACGGCCAAGTTCCTCAGCAGCTCCTTCCAGGCAAATTCCTCAGCAGCAAATTCCTCACACCGCTGCTGTTCCATCAAAGTCCTCACTGCTCCGTCCAAACCTTGAGCCCAGTGCACGGCTACTTGTCAAAGGACTGCTGGTTTTTCAATTGCCTCAGGCACCTCTGCAAATTCCTCAGCTGCTTTCAATTCTTCATCTGGCCCGACGCTGCTGAAGACAAAAGCAACAGCTGGACGTGGTCCTCGGCCTAGCCCAAGGAAGAAACAGCTTGTCGTCCACGTGCCATCTGATGATGAGGCATCTGATGAAGAACTTGAAGAAATCATCAGAGACCGCCAAGCTAGAGCCGCAAGAGCCAAGGGAACTGTTGTGCCACTGCTTTTGGACCCGAAGAAAGTCCTCGATTTCATCGACCTCTGGCACAACGATCCCAATACCCCTCTGCCTGATCTTCCTTTGACACCTGGTCAAAGTCATATGTTGACTCACTTCATTGCTGAAGAAAAATGGAAGTTCGAGAAGGCTAAGGAAATCAAGAAGGCTCAATACAAGAAGGAGAGGTTCCTGAAGAAAAATGTAGTCAAGATGACACCTGAGGAACTCCTTCAAGTCCAAACTGAAATTCAGAACCTCAGCAAGAACTTTGACACATACTATGCTGATTGGCAAGTAGTCAAGACCAGATTAAATCAATCGACGAAGAAGCTCACAAGTGTTGCTGCACCTGTGCAACATGAAAATCCTCAGTGAAGCCTCCGCTCAGCCTAATGAAGAAAATGCCAAGAACGCTGAAGCTCAGCCTGCTGAAGAAAATGCTGATTCCAGGGCTGATGAAGAAATTCCTGCCGCTGAAGAAACTGCCAGGGCACCCACTAGTGGTGCGCCTGAAGAAATTGTTCAAGACGGGGGAACTGCATCAGTTGCTCCTGAAGAAACTGCCCCAAATTCCTCAGCTCCTCCAGCGCCAACTCCAACTCCAATTCTTCCATCTGCTTCGATGTGAAGAAAACCAAGGCTGCGGAAAGAGCTGCTGAAGAAGAAGAAAAGCATCACTGCGTCAGATTCTTGACTGCGAAGAAAATGAAGCCAATGACCAGCTCATTGAGAACCCGATTGATGCTATTCCAATTTCCTCCATACCATCAAAGGAAGTGGTTCCTTTGGAGAAGAATATGAAGTGCCAACCGGATCTGATGAAGAACATCAATCTCCTGCTCTATCTGAGAAAATTGATGAGGAAATTGAAGTGGAAGTTGTTCCTTCAACCCCAGTCATTCCCTCATCAGACCATGAAATTCCTCAAGATGGTGCTGAGGAAATTGAAAATGAAGATGTGGATATTGGATGCACCACTCCAGTAATCAATGATGACTTTTGGGAAAATCAACATCCCAATACTCCGCTCTTCACCCCGCTTCAACAAGTTCCTCACTCCCCGCACAGATCTGTCCAGATCGACTCAAGAAAATCAACCCACAAGTCCTGTGCATGAAGAAATTCCAGCCACTAGTGCTGATGAAACTGCTATCGCTGCTGAAAATCCTCGATCACAAGTTGAGGACCAAGAAATTCCTCAAGTGAAGAACCTGAACTTACGGTTCCGAGGTGGTGATGCAACGATCGACACCCTCTGCCAAAGCAGAAGAATCCGTTCTCGACAAAACAAAAGTTCAAGGCTAAGATTTCTTTGCCGAGCATGTGTTCTTCATGAATATAATCCCTATGATTCTGCTCGGATTAGGAAGAGGCGCTCGGACTGCCGGTCAAGCCAACTTCTATTCCTCGGTGCTTTTCAACAAGGACAAAATCTTGATCATGCTCATATTCCTCATGTGGATATGGAGTCACTTTGCCAGAGCTTTGAGCCCGTTCTAAGTGTTCTTCACGATGCAGGTCTTCTCAACTTTTGCACCGATATTTGTGATTGGAGCGAAGAGCTAATTCTTGAGTTCTATGCAACCTCGCACATCACCGGAGACGTCAAGATGTGACTTCATGGGTCTTGGATTGGATGACCGAAAATACTCACTACAAGGCTCCAAAGAAGTGAATTGCTTCGTGCCCTTCCACTCAGTCCTCCAATTGATGGTGCACGTCGATCTATGAAGAAAAGGAACTTTCAAATCACTATATGCAAGTCTTGATGAAGCCTTTGAAACCAAGGCAAGCTCAAGGACCAAATTCCTCGTCAAGGAATTGTTATATGTGCCTCGAACAGTCTATCGAATTCGGCGAAGACTATGAGTCCTATCAAGGGCCACGACTCGAATGATGAAGAAGTCGTTGGCATCATGAAGAATATGCTTTTCAACATCATCCATGGTGTTCCGTCAATTTCCATGATTTCTTCATGAGGACTCGCTAACATTGCCATGTCACCTTTTGAGCTGAAGCCTTATGCGCCTTGGATTATGAGATTCATCAGTCAAGATCTTCACTGAATTACAAGGTCGACACTTTGAACCACCGCAGCTACCGCCCCGATTGAAGTCCTCAAACGACCAATTGCCTCAGCTGATGAAAAGGGAAAGGCTACTGCTGTGATAGATGAAGGCATTCGTCCATTGGATGGACAGTTTCGCAAAGCAGCATCTTACTCCACCAATGATGACTCTGCCACACATGACTCAGCAGCAAATACCTCAGTTGAGCATAGTCCTCAAGCTACTGCACCCAGGGTGATGACTGATCGTGAATTACTCCTCAGTCTTCATCAGAAGGTTGATCGCAATCACAAGTGGGTCAAACGTCAGTTTGGTACTATTCTTTACAACATGACCTCAACTCACAATGCAGTGAAGAAAAACCACTACTATCTTCATGAAACCTTCAAGCGCTCCTGGGCTGTTCTTTCACATGTCTACAATGAAGAAGAACTGCAATCAATGGGACTCAAGGAAGAATTTGACTGGTCTGCACCTCCTCCGAAGAAATTCAAGAAGGTCAAAGTTCCTTCCTTGGTGGCCAGCTCCTATTCTTCATCTCGCGACACTGATGAAAATGAAGATTTGGAAGACACTGCTGCTGGTCCTACTTCAACGAACAACCCCGACAATGCTGGCGCTCCGTCTTCAACTTGAAATTCTTCAAGAGCGTTAGTCCTCGCCGATCCTTTTGGTCATTCGATGACAAAGGGGGAGAAATTTGAGTTAGTCTTCAAGCGGGTCTCGTTTTTGTCTATATACAATATTTTATTAAGTTACAACTCTCGTTCTTCTGAAACCTTTTATTGGATCGAGTTGTAATCTTAAACCCGATGGTGCTTTGATACTTTTGATGCATTATGCTTTTGCTCTATGCATTGATCCTTGTTATGCTCTGATCCTCATGAGCTCGATGAAAATCTTCAAATCGAGTTGGGATCTGATACTCATGAAGAGTTTCAAATTCCTCATACGCATTGGGCTCTGATACTCTTTATGCATTATTTTGCATGCTCTGCATATCATCAAGCACCATATTTCATCATGCATTTCAAATTCCTCATATTATATGTCAAATGCGTGTATGAATTACAAGATATAGGGGGAGATCTCCATGATTCAATTCTTCAAATGTGCATTGCCTCAAAAGCAATTTCCTCACTATGCACACCTTCAGGGGGAGTTCTTCTATATCTTGCAATCAAAATCCTCATTATCAGTATTTACACTTCATATGTTTATCCCCGTTGAAAACTTAACCTGTATTGTCATCAATCACCAAAAAGGGGGAGATTGTAAGTGCATCTAGTGCCCCTTAGTGATTTTGGTGTATTGAAGACTTATAGGTTAAGTAACTAATGCGTTTGTGAGTGTACACAGGTCTATAAGTCTATGAGGAGTTTGATATTTACAGTGAAAGTCGACCCTAAAATGAATTTCTTCAATCAAGAATTTGATATTCAAGACTTTTCAAGACTTTGAAAGTGAAGAAATTGGTGTGATTTTGAAGACTTGGTAATCGCTTGAGGAATATGAAGCGTGAAGACTTTTGTTTTCGTAGTTTCATTTTCTCTTTCTTGAGTCATAGGAAACACCGTCATTGTTAAAGGGGTCGAGGAAATACTAAGGAAAAATTTCCATTTGATGCTCAACTCAAAATCCTCACCTACCAATCCCTTGAGTGAAGCCTTTTGAAATCTCATACAGTTCAGTCAATTTCTTGAAGGATGAGACGAAGCTCTTCAGTCACCGAGAATTTGTTCGATCGAGGAGTTAGGAATTCGCCGGTCTTGAATTGCCTACACTGATGAGGAACATGATAGCCCCGAGGAATTTGATGTTCAAATTTCCGACCGTTCTTTGTCTGCTTGCCACCTGTCCCCAAAATATCTTATCCACCTAACGGTCATATCATTGAAGGGCATTTATGTCTTATCATGTCGGGCTGCTCCTAGGCTATAAATAGCCGCCCCTACAACCACTAGTTGGTTGGCTGCTCCGAGAGAACTTGACACTTGTCATTTGAGAGCAACCCATCCTCTGAGGAATTTGAGCGAAAATCATCAAGTGAGGAAAAACCCAAAAGTGAGGAAAAACCCAAAAACCAAACCCCAACAAACCCAAAGTGATTGAGCATCATCAAGAAATTGATCCTGCGTGGATCAGACGCTTTTTACCTTTGAAGACTGTGCTTCTTCCAGACGGTTAGGCGTCAAGGTCTAGAGCATCCAAGAGGAATTGTGGATCGCCGAGTGACCAAGTATGTGAAGGTTTGGAAGTCGCTCAAGACTTACCACGAGTGATTGGGACGAGGTCTCGTGACCTTAGTTCAAGGAGAATACGGTGAGGACTTGGTGTCTGAGCTGCGTGCTTTCAATGATCGGGTGTCCGGACTGCGTGTCCTCGAGTTTAAATACTCAGCCGCTCCAACCAGACGTACAACTGAGACAGCAGTTGGAACTGGTCTACCAAATCATTGTCTTCACCAACCTAACTGGTTCTATTTCCTCAACCTTTCATTTCCTCATTACTGTGTTCATATCTGTGTTTGAAGACTTTGACTGAAGACTTTCTCAATTTCCTCAGTTCAATTTCTTCAGTCTGTTTGTCTTCATCTTGTGTTATCCTGTGATTACGCTTTCGGTACTCTGTGATTGTCTTCATTTCATCATGATGACTATGCTTGTAATCTGTTATGCTTACTTCTGAGTACTTATTCCGCTGCATGTATTTCTTCGCTAAGGAATTTCCTCACCGGCAAATTCCTCAGTGAAGAATTTGTAAAATTCTCTAAAAATCGCCTATTCACCCCCCCTCTAGTCGATATAACGCACTTTCAGAATGTCCTCATGACACCACCTGTGAAGAAAAGGAACCCCAGATCAAATTCCTCATATGGACCAAATTCTTCATATGGATCCAAGTCCTCATACGGACCAAATTCCTCACGTGGATCAAATTCCTCAAAAGGATCAAAGTCCTCATATGATTATCATCGTGCTAACAACTCTGTTTCAAGGGTAGAGCTAAGGGCTATGAATATGTGCATTATTCTTCAAACCAATATGTTCATAAGTCCTCAAGAATTTCTCGCTTATTCATATGCTTACCCTAACCCCTCTTATGTGAAACAAAATGGTTTGGCCTCTATGCCACCATTCTCATATGGTGCTCACAGAATGATGAACTCTTTGCCACCCCTTCAGATGTGGGTGGTGAAGAAAAAGAACTAATCTCTTCTGCAGGGTCAGGTCTCCGGACATGCCTCAACGTCTCAAGAATTTCTTGGGGCACGACAAAAATGCTCGAAAGGACGAGGCTAATCATGATGAAATGAACTTTCATTTCACACGTCCTCATCTTGATTATCTGAATCTTGATGATGAAATTCATCGATGAACTTGATATCATATTCTTCATCGATGAAGTATATGAGATCGTAAGTTGTACTAATTCATCCGCAGGATGATCAACCCAAAGCCACCGAGTGGGTTCTCGATAGTGGATGTACAAATCACATGGTGGTGACAAGAATCTATTGATGGATGCTACCTTATCACCGTCATATCTGAAGCATATCATCTTTCTTTGACAAAGGCAAAAGTCGTATTGGGACTTGGTAAGGTTGCTATCTCTAAGGACATGCACATGGACAAAGTCATGCTTGTTGAGTCTTTAGGATATAACCTCATGTCGATCTCAATGCTTTGTGATCTTGATATGGTAGTTATCTTTGGCAAGTATCGTTGTGTTGTGATTATGGAAGCTGACAATTCCAAAGTCTTCGAAGGCTTTAGGAGAGGAGACTTGTATATTGTTGACTTCTCTACAGGTCCACAACCAGCTGTGTGCCTACTTGCAAAAGCTTCAGAAGGCTGGCTATGGCATCGACGACTTGGTCACGCAGGCATGAGGAATTTGCACACGCTTGCGAAGAAGAAGCATGTCATTGGCATTGAGAATGTCAAATTCCTCAAGGATCACTTATGCGGAGCCTATGAAGCTGGAAAAATGACCAAGGCCAAGCATCCAGCGAAGACTATCATGACCACTACTCGTCCCTTCGAATTGCTTCACATGGACCTCTTTGGTCCCAATCATTATTCAGCTGTCGTTAATGAAGCATCACTATATGGCTTTGTTATTGTTGATGATTACTCTCGCTACACATGGGTACACATTGTTACTTACAAAAATCAAGTGCAGGAAATCTTCAAACGATTTTCCTCGAGGGCTTCAACCAACTTTGGTGTGAAGATCAAGCACATCAGGAGTGACAATGGAACTGAGTTCAAGAATTCCGGTCTTGATGATTATCTTGATGAACTTGGTATTACTCATGAGTTATCTGCTCCTTATACTCCTCAGCAAAATGGCGTAGTGGAGCGCAAGAACAGAACTCTGGTTGAGATGGCTCGCACTATGCTTGATGAATACAAAACGCCTGGTCGTTTCTGGATTGAAGCAATTGACACTGCGTGCCACATCATCAACACAGTATATCTTCACAAATTCTTCAAAAAGACTGCCTATGAACTCCTCACAGACAAGAAACCTAATGTAACTTATTTCAAAGTCTTCGGTGCTAAATGCTGGATTAGAGATCCTCACCACAACTCTAAATTTGCACCGAAAGCACATGAAGGTTTTATGCTTGGTTACGGAAAGGACTCGCACACCTACAGAGTCTTCAACATCGCACTTCACAAGATTGATGACATTTGTAGATGTGCGGTTCGATGAAACTAATGGCTCGCAAAGAGAGCACCTACCTTCGTGTTAGGCGAACCAGCACCGAGGATTCTATCAGGTTCAAGGCAACCGAGGATGTCATCCCTCATCAAGAAACTGCTGAAGAATTCATTCCTGTACGCGAAGAACGTCGAGCTGATGCACCTGAAGATAATGCTGAAGAAAATGGTGCTGAGGAAAATGATCAAATTCCTCGACGACAACCAGCTCATCCTCGCGTTGCAAAAGAAGTACAAGTGGAGAAGATCATCGATGAAATTAAAGCGCCAGGTCCTCTCACTCGCTCAAAAGCTTCACACTTATCTAACTTTTGTGGGCACTATGCTTTTGTCTCTATCACAGAGCCCACTAAGGTAGATGAAGCATTTCGGGAGCCGGAGTGGATTCAGGCCATGCAAGAAGAATTACATCAGTTCGAGCTCAACAACGTCTGGGAACTGGTCAAACATCCAGATCCTCGCAAGCATAATATCATTGGCACAAAGTGGATCTACCGCAACAAGCAAGATGAAAATGGTCTTGTGGTGAGGAATAAGGCACGACTAGTAGCTCAAGGCTACACGCAGGTTGAAGGAATTGACTTTGATGAAACTTTTGCACCTGTCGCTAGACTTGAGTCTATTCGCATATTACTCGCCTATGCTAACCATCACAATATCACTTTATATCAAATGGATGTGAAAAGTGCATTCCTCAATGGTAAGCTTGAGGAAGAAGTATATGTTGCTCAACCCCCAGGTTTTGAAGATCCAAAGAATCCTGACAAAGTCTTCAGACTAAATAAGGCCCTCTATGGCCTCAAGCAAGCCCCTCGGGCGTGGTATGATACATTGAAGGAATTCTTCGTGAAGAATGGCTTCACACCCGGTTCACTCGACCCTACTCTCTTTACTAAATCTTATGATGGTGAACTTTTTGTGTGCCAAATATATGTTGATGATATTATCTTTGGCTGTACTGACCAACGTTATAGTGATGAATTTGCCTATATGATGAGTGAAGAATATCAAATGTCTATGATGGGAGAGTTGAAATTCTTCTTAGGTCTTCAAATTCGTCAACAACACAATGGCATATTCATATCTCAGGAGAAATACCTCAAAGATGTCTTGAAGAAATTCGGCATGCAAGACTGCAAAGGTGTCAAAATTCCTATGCCCACAAATGGCCATCTATGCACTGATGAAAAAGGCACACATCCTAACACTTATGCAAAATTGATGACTTAGATGTGCAACACATGAAGAAACGTTTTTCTTCAATCAATGAAGAATAACACTCTAAGTGTGAAGAAATTAATGAAGAATTTGATTCTCAGAACCCTACGACAATTGTACGCGGTGTCTGAAATCATCATTCTTATACGGTGGGTCACGCCACCACCAAAGTTGAAAATCTTCAATTTGAGTTTTTCCTCAGTTTTTGAAATTCTTCAGTTTTTCAAATTCTTCAACTTTGCAAAATCTTCACTGTTTCCGTCGTCTTTCTTCATTGGCTGTATATATATATGGGTTTATGTCCTCTACAGCATTCACTTATGGCTATTTCTTCAAGTCGTTTTTTTTGCTAAGTGAATGTGATCGGACCCTTTCCCCTCTATGCTATACTCAACCCAATCTATTCACAAATTCTTCATGTGCGTTCTACTTTGAAACTCGTTCAAAATCTTCACTGTGTCCTTGACAGCTGAAGAAATTGAAACGGAACTTTAAAACGAATCTTATTCAAACCTTCATTTTTACCGCTCAAACTGTTCCGCATCCCACGATGCATTACTTTATTCACCCACGATCGTACACGATCTCCACTACACAGTACGTGGGTGACACATGTCGTGAGAAGGGAAACAGTCAGGGGCATGTTCGTCCTAAATCTTCGGGCGATCCGTTTTTCACCGTGTCTATAAATACCCTCTCCCTTCCTCACTGTTACTCGCCGACCTCTCTCTCCCGCCGAGCTCCTCAAACCCTAGCGCCGCCCTTACTCCATCGTCAGCGGTGAGGAAAAGCTTCACTGCCTTGACCTCTTCGCCGACGTACTCACGCCGACCGTGGAAAATCTTCACTCCGCCGCGCCGTAGCTGATTTCCTCTGCCAAGTTAGGGCGTGGAAGATCGGAACAGACGAACTTCCCAACTGTTCTTCTCAGTTAAATCGTGTTCTTCACTTGGGTAAATTAAAAGTTACTTTTATTACTCACTTTGATTCTCAAATCTTCTTCAAATTCTTCAAAGGTGTTTATTCTTCAAATTCTTCACACATGAACACCTCAAATCTCTTGATTCGTTTCTCTAAGCAATGATTTTCTTCAAGATTCCTCAATTGTGTGGATCCTCGATCTATACAACTCGAACCTAAGACAAAGAACGCTTAGTGAAATTCTTCAAGGCTCATCTGGTCAAAATCCTCAAAACTTGTTCTTTTGAAAACCTTACGAGAACGATATGACCTCTCCAAATTCCTCGCACCTATACTCTGTTCACAGGTACAAATGTCCGCTGCTGAATCCCTAGGTTCTCATCAACTTAACTCATTTGCAGCGTTCCTCGAAGAAAAACTGCACACTTCTTCAGAGAACTCAATTGTTCAATTTCCTCAACTGAAGAAAATGGCAGACGGTAAGAAGCCGCAGAAGGGAGGAAAGAAACCTGAGGTTATGACAGCTTTTGAAATCCCTGAGGAAATATATGCTGACTATTGCACTCCGGATGAAGAAAGCAAAAATCAACGCAAGGTGCGGATTCAGAAGATTGAACGGAGATGGGCACGGGAATGGAAGGAATACAGATATGTAACTCCTAAGTACATGAAGAAATTCGCTTTAAATCCTCCATGCCCAAGAGCTCCTTTGGCACCTGGCCAAGTAGCTGATCCCACAAGCATCAAACGAGGTGAGGACTTTCCTGATGAATGGGCTAAACGTCAAGCAAAGTTGGCAAAGCAAGCAAAGGAAGCAGTGAAGAAATTCAATGAAGATTCTGCTGCTGCTACTGCCACTGAGGTCTCGGTCAAACCGAGGAAATCAATGCAAAAGAAGCCTGCTTATAAGCCAAGTGCTTCATCATCTGCGCCCTCACGGCCAAGTTCCTCAGCAGCACCTTCCAAGCAATTTCCTCACACTGCTGCCGTTCCACCAAAGTCCTCAACAGCTCCGTCAAAACTTTCAGTTCCTGTGCACCTAGCTACATGTCAAAGGACCACTGGTTTTTCAATTGCCTCAGGCATCTCTGCAAGTTCCTCAGCTGCCCCCATTTCTTCATCTGGCCCGGCTCAGCTGAAGACCAAGGCAACAGCTGGACGAGGTCCACGGCCTAGTCCAAGGACGAAACAAGTTGTATTTCATGTACCATCTGACAATGAGGCATCTGATGAAGAACTCGCGGAAATCATCAGAGACCGTCAAGTAAGGGCCGCTAGAGCCAAAGGTACATCTGTGCCATCGCTATTGGATCCAAGAAAGTCCTCGACTTTATTGATCTCTCGCACAATGATCCCAATACCCTCGCTCGATCTTCATCCGACACTGGTCAAAGTCATGCGCTGACTCACTTCATCGCTGAAGAAAAATGGAAGTTTGAGAAGGCGAGGGAAATCAAAAAGGCTCAATATAGGAAAGAGAAGTTCCTGAAGAAAAATGTTGTCAAGATGACACCTGAGGAGCTTCTCAAGGTCCAAACTGAAATTCAAGACCTCAGCAAAAACTTCGATTCTTATTATGCTGATTGGCAAGGAGCCAAGACCAGATTCGTCAACCTGACGAAGAAATTCACAAGTGTTGCAGCCCCAGTGCAACATGAAATTCCTCAGGATGGAGCCTCAGCTCAGCCTACTGAAGAAAATGCCAGCACCGCTGATGACGTTCAGCCTGCTGAAGAAAATGCTGATTCCAGGGCTGATGATCCCATTCCAGTCGCTGAAGAAACTGCCAGGGCACCCACTAGTGGTGCGCCTGAAGAAATTGCTCAAGACAGGGGAACTGTATCAGTTGCTCCTGAAGAAAATGCACCAAATTCCTCAGCTCCTCCTGCGCCAACTCCAACTCCAATTCTTCCATCTTCTTTTGATGTGAAGAAAACCAAGGCTGCAGAACGAGCTGCTGTGAAGAAAAGGAAAGCATCAGCTGCGTCAGATTCTTCGGCTGCGAAGAAAATGAAGCCAATGACCAGCTCAATTGAAAACCCAATTGACACTGTTCCAATTTCCTCCATACCATCAAAGGAAGTTGTTCCCTTTGGAGAAGACTATGAGATCCCAATCGGATCTGATGAAGAACATCAATCTGCTGCTTCGTCAGAGAAAATTGATGAAGAAATTGAAGTGGAAGCAATCCCTTCAACCCCAGTTATTTCCTCATCAGACCATGAAATTCCTCAAGCTGGTACTGAGGAAATTGAAAATGAAGATGTGGATATTGGATGCACCACTCCAGTGATAAATGATGACTTTTGGGAAAGTCAGCATCCCAATACTCCTCTCTTCACCCCGCTCCAACAAGTTCCTCACTCTCCTGCACAAACAGTCCAAATGGACTCTGAAGAAAATCAACCCACTGGTTCTGTGCATGAAGAAATTCCAGCCACTAGTGCTGATGAAACTGCTGCTGCTGCTAATCCTCAGACTGCACCTGTTGAGGAACAAGAAATTCCTCAGGCTGAAGAACCTGAACTTGTGATTCCTGAGGTGGTGATGCAACTCACTAACACCCCTCTGCCCAAGCAAAAGAATCCGTTCTCAACCAAGCAAAAGTTCAAGGCTGAAGATTTCTTTGCCGAGCACGTGTTCTTCACTGAATATAATCCTTATGATTCTGCTCGCATTAGGAAGAGGCGTTTACCTGCCACCAAGCCAACTTCTATTCCTCAGTGCTATTCAACAAGGACAAAATCTTCGATCATGCTCATATTCCTCATGTGGATATGGAGTCGCTGCCAGGCTTTGAGCCAGTCCTCAGTGTTCTTCACGACGCAGGACTTCTAAACTTCTGCACTGATATTTGTGATGGAACGAAGAGCTAATTCTTGATTCTATGCAACCCGCACATCACCGGAGACGCTCAAGACGTAAATTCATGGGTGTTAGATTGATGACTGAAAACACTCACTACAAGGCACCAAAGAAGTGAATTGCTTCGTGCCCTACCACTCAGTCCTCCGCTTGATGGTGCACGTCGTATCTACGAAGAAAAAGAACTTTCAAATCACTATATGCAAGTGCTGATGAAGCCTTTGAAGCCAAGGCAGGCCCCAAGAACCAAATTCCTCGTCAAGGAATTATTATACGTGCCTCGGACAGTCTATCAAATTTTGACGAAGACTATGAGTCCCATCAAAGGCCACGACTCGAACGATGAAGAAGTCGTTGGCATCATGAAGAATATGCTTTTCAACATCATCCATGGCGTTCCCGTAAATTTCCATGATTTCTTCATGAGGACTCTGGCTAACATTGCCATGTCACCTTTTGAGCTGAAGCCTTATGCGCCTTGGATTATGACATTCATCAGGTCAAGATCTTCACTAAATTACAAGGCGATACTTTGAACCACCGCAGCTACACCCTCGATTGAAGTCCTCAAAAGGACAATTACCTCGGTGATGAAAAGGGCAAGGCTACTGCTGTGATAGATGAAGGCATTCGTCCATTGATGGACAGTTTCAGCAAAGCAGCATCCTACTCCACCAATGATGACTCGCCACACATGACTCAAAGAACAAATACCTCGGTCAAGCAAAGTCCTCAAGCTATCGCACCTGTGGTGATGATCGATCGTGAATTACTCCTCAGTCTTCATCAGAAGGTTGATCGTAATCATAAGTGGGTCAAACGTCAGTTTGGTACTCTTCTTTAGAACATGACCTCAACACACAATGCAGTGAAGAAAAACCACTACTACCTTCATGAAACCTTCAAGCGCACCTGGGCTGTTCTTTCACATGTATACAGTGAAGAAGAACTGACATCAATGGGACTCAAGGAAGAATTTGACTGGTCTGCACCTCCTCCAAAGAAATTCAAGAAGGTCAAAGTTCCTTCCTTAGTGGCCAGCTCCTATTCTTCATCTCGCGACACTGATGAAAATGAAGATTTGGAAGACACTGCTGCTGGTCCTACTTCAACAAACAACCCCGACAATGCTGGCGCTCCGTCTTCTTCTTGAAATTCTTCAAGAGCGTTAGTCCTCAGTTTTGATCCTTTTGGTCATTTGATGACAAAGGGGGAGAAATTTGAGTTAGTCTTCAAGCGGGTCTAGTTTTTGTCTATATACAGTATTTTATTAAGTTACAACTCTCGTTCTTCCGAAACCTTTTATTGGATCGAGTTGTAATCTTAAACCCGATGGTGCTTTGATACTTTTGATGCATTATGCTTTTGCTCTATGCTCTGATTACAGTAGTTATGCTCTGATTCTCGTGAGCTCCTTGAAAATCTTCATAGCTAATCGTTTTAGCCCTTGGGCTCTGATACTCTTGATGCGTTACATTGCATAACATCAAGCACCATATTTCACCATGCATTTCAAATTCTTCATACTATATGTTAAATGCGTGTATGAATTACAAGATATAGGGGGAGATCTCCATGATTCAATTCTTCAAATGTGCATTGCCCCAAAAGCAAATTCCTCACTATGCACATCTTTGTGGGGAGTTCTTCTATATCTTGCAATCAAATTCCTCATTATCAGATTTACACTTCATATGTTATCCTCGTTGAAAACTTAACCTATATTGTCATCAATCACCAAAAGGGGAGATTGTAAGTGCATCTAGTGCCCTTAGTGATTTTGGTGTATTGAAGACTTATAGGTTAAGTAACTAATGCGTTTGTGAGTGTACACAGGTCTATAAGTCTATGAGGAGTTTGATATTTACAAAGGAAAGTCGACCCTAAAATGAAGTTCTTCAATCAAGACTTTGATATTCGAAGACTTTTCAAGACTTTGAAAGTGAAGAAATTGGTGTGACCTTGAAGACTTGATATTCATTTGAGGAACATGAAGCGTGAAGACTTTTGTTTTCGTAGTTTCATTTTCTCTTTCTTGAGTCATAGGAAACACCGCATCGTTAAAGGGGTCGAGGAAATACTAAGGAAAATTTTCCATGTGATGCTCAACTCAAAATCCTACACCTACCAATCCCTTCGAGTGAAGCTTTTGAAATCTCATACAGTTCAGTCAATTTCTTCAAGGATGAGACGAAGCTCTTACGGTCGCTTAGGAATTTGTTCGATCGAGGAGTTAGGAATTCGCCAGTCTGAATTGCCTACACGATGAGGAACATGATAGCCCCGAGGAATTTGATGTTCAAATTTCCGACCGTTCTTGTCTTCTTGCGCCACCTGTCCCAAAATATCTTATCCACCTAACGGTCATATCATTGAAGGGCATTTATGTCTTATCATGTCGGGCTGCTCCCTAGGCTATAAATAGCCGCCTTCTACAACCACTAGCTGGTTGGCTGCCGAGAGAACTTGACACTTGTCATTTGAGAGCAACCCATCCTCCGAGGAATTTGAGCGAAAATCATCAAGTGAGGAAAACCCAAAACCAAACCCCAACAAACCCAAAGTGATTGAGCATCATCAAGAAATTGATCCTGCGTGGATCCGACGCTTGTTACCTTTGAAGACTGTGCTTCTTCCAGACGGTTAGGCGCCATGGTCTAGAGCATCCAAGAGGAATTGTGGATCGCCGAGTGACCCAAGTCTATGAAGGTTTGGAAGTCGCTCAAGACTTACCACGAGTGATTGGACGAGGTCTGCGTGACCTTAGTTCAAGGAGAATACGGTGAGGACTTGGTGTCTGAGCTGCGTGCTCGATCGGGTGTCCGGACTGTGTGTCCTCGAGTTTAAATACTCAGCCGCTCCAACCAGACGTATAACCGAGACAGCAGTTGGAACTGGTCTACCAAATCATTGTCTTCACCAACCTAATGGTTCTATTTCCTCAACCCTTTCATTTCTTCATTCTCGTGTTGAGTGTTTGTTCATATCTGTGTTTGAAGACTTTGATCAAGACTTTCTCAATTTCCTCAGTTCAATTTCTTCATCTGTTTGTCTTCATCTTGTGTTATCCTGTGATTACGCTTTTCAGACTGTGATTGTCTTCATTTCATCATGATGACAATGCTTGTAATCTGTTATGCTTACTTCTGAGTACTTATTCCGCTGCAAGTATTTCTTCGCTAAGGAATTTCCTCACCGGCAAATTCCTCGGTGAAGAATTCATAAAAATCGCCTATTCACCCCCCCTCTAGTCGATATAACGCACTTTCAGCAACTAGGGACCAGGTGAACTTGGACTAACTTCAGTCACATATGTTGGTGGCTACATAATCTCCTCAATCAAGAGCTGCTAGCTATAGGGTGCACCTAGTGACCCCGTTTCTTATAAATCTAAAATAAATAGGCCCAAATCTGCACCTAGTGACACTGTTAAATATATAGCACGCAACAAGTATCATACGCAATCCAGTGGTTATTCAAGATTCTTGCTGAAAATTGCGCCAACAAGCAATGCGCGCGGGGACACGGGGGTCCGGCCATGGCGGCCATGGGCAGAGATTGGGCGTGCTTGGAGTGAGGGGAGAGAGGGGATCTGGCGAGGGTGGGAAGCGATCGGGGGGGCTCACAGTGAGGTCGGGCCGTGCTTGGAGAGTTCGGGGAGGCGCCGGTGTTGCAGGTCGAGGTGGCGGCAGTGGCGATGCCGACGGTGGTGGAGCTAGCCGATCCGGCGGAGGAGAGCTTCCCGACTCCAGCTGGTGGTCCAGGAGGAAGAAGCAGTGGGCAGTGCACCTCGTCGGAGCGGGTGCGGTGGTCGTCGGAGCGGGTGCGAGGGTCATCGGAGCGGGTGCGGGGGGTCGGCGGCGGCGGTGGAGCGGGCGCGGGGATCTGGCGTGGGAGGGAAGGGGTATCTGGCGAGCGATGGACAGAATGCACGCACATAGCTAGAGGGGGGAAGGATAGTAATGGCGCACCATCTAGGGGTGCGCCATAAAAACAATGATAGCAATGGCGCACCCACCTCCGGTGCACCATTAGTAACTTTTTTTTATTTTTTGTTGCATCTAATAATTTTTTAGAAAATGAATATGAATATGAAACAGTAATATTTAAAAAAAACAGTGC
Organism: Aegilops longissima; assembly: GCA_021605205.1. Taxonomy (NCBI): domain Eukaryota; kingdom Viridiplantae; phylum Streptophyta; class Magnoliopsida; order Poales; family Poaceae; genus Aegilops; species Aegilops longissima. The sequence goes on from CM038676.1 coordinate 620,466,995, forward strand.
TAGCAATGGCGCACCCACCTGTGATGCACCATTAGTAACTTTTATTTTATTTTTTGTTGCGTCTAACATTTTTTTAGAAAATGAATATGAATATGAAATAGTAATAATTTTTTATAAAAACAGTGATAGCAATGGCGCACCCACCTCTGGTGCGCCATGAGTAACTTTTATTATTATTATTTTTTGTTGCATCTAAATTTTTTTGGAAAATGAATATGAATATGAAATAGTAATAATTTTTTATAAAAACAGTAATAATTTTTTTAAAAAAATCATCAAATTTGTTATTTGAAAATATTTATGAATATGAAAAAATATCATCAAATTTGTTATTTGAAAATATCATCAAATTTGTTATTTGAAAATATCATCAAATTTGTTTTGTTTTTGGATTTTAATTGCATTCATTTGTGAATTGGTAAAACATTTATGAATATGAAAAATATCATCAAATTTGAAAACTATTCATGAATTCAAAACGTGCCCATGAAATTTAAAAATATTCATGAGTTCAAAAAATATTAACAAATTCAATACTTTTTGTGAGTTAGAAATTCAATACCATAATAAACATAAATAAATATTCATGAGGACTAGAACATAAGAAATATCATTTCAATATGTCAAATTACAATCGAGAAATGAAGACTACGATTTAAATACAATCGATCTTAGCTAGCTATATTTTCACAATCTTCTTGCCCTTCTTTTTCGCAAATGGAGTTCTTCTCTTAAACGGACGTCCTTTAGGTAGGGTGGTCCTGCTTCTTCTTGTGGTGTATGGCACTTCATCGTCGTCGTCATGTTCCATCTTCGGGTCACCGTACTTGTCGAAGTCTTGCTCATTGGCGACTCCATCCATTCTGATGATCTTCCTTTTGCCTCTTCTCACGACAACACGAGTGGGCTTTGACGGGTCGGTAATGAAGAAGCATTGGTCCACTTGGGAAGCCAGTACCCATGGCTCATTTTTCGCGGTGACATCTGCACCCGCGGTCTTGGATTTGGCTTCGGGTATAACCATGGTGGTGAAATACCGGTCTTCTTTTAGGACGCTTTTGGCCCATCTGACACGGAACATCGGGACCTTCTCTCCAGCGTAGCTCAGCTCCCAGATCTCCTCGATCCTTTTGTAGTATTTGTCCTTGTCGTTACCGGTGTAGGATTCCATCGTTACCTCGGAGTTCAGATAACCATCGCTCTTCATGTCCTTGTCCTCAGTGTAGAATGTGTAGCCGTTGATATCATACGCCTCATAGGTCATCAGGTTGTGCTCGGCGCCCTGTGACAAGGCGAATATGAGCTTTTCTTCCGCGGAAGAATCCTCATGTAAAGGGTACGACAGAAGCTTCTCCTTGAACCAACGAGTGAAACATGAGTTGTGCTCTTTGATTATATCTCCGTTCGTCCTCTGTTGGCCTCGGTCATTGTACGTCTTCTCAATAAAGGTTTTGTGCTCTACCACCCAAGGATCGACCACGTCTATGTGTTGTAGCGCGACTAGGTTTGCTCTTTCAAAGTCGGCGAGTCGACCCTCGAAGTCGACATTCATTTCACGGCGACCATCGTGATGACCCCATCCAGCGAGCCTACCGAGGTGCCTGTTGACGGGCAGACCAACGGGGTTCTCGATGCCTAGATAATTCGTGCAGTAGGAGATGCACTCTTCGGTCAGAAAGCCCCTGGCTATGCTTCCCTCTGGACGTGACATGTTGCGAACGTATCCTTTGATGACACCATTCATCCTTTCGAACGGCATCATGCTGTGCAGGAATGTCAGCCCGAGTTGGATGATATCCTCCACGATATGGACCAGCAGATGCACCATAACATCGAAGAATGCGGGCGGGAAGTACATCTCAAGCTCGCATAGTATCACCACGATCTCTTCCTGTAGCCTTCTGAGTTGCCTCACGCCAACCGACTTCCGAGATATGACGTCGAAAAAGTTGCATAGGCCAAATAGCGTTTCACGGACGTGCGCATCCATGATCCCACGGATTGCAACTGGAAGTATCTGCGTCATCAACACGTGACAGTCATGAACTTCATCCCGCTGAACTTCTGCTTCGCTGAGTCTAGGTATATGCTTATCTTTCCCGCGTAACCGTAAGGAAGTTTTACTCCTACGAGGCAGGTGAAAAACTGCTCGATCTCCTCCTGACTTAGAGTGAAGCACGCGGGAGGGTAATCATTTCTGGTCTTCTTGGCCTTTTTGCCTTTGCGACGACTTTCCGTGTCCTGCTTCGCCTCATCATCATCATCATTAGCGTGAAGCTCCTCCCTGATGCCCATTGATTTCAAGTCTGCCCTTGCTTTCGGCCCATCTTTGGTCCTCTCTGGCATGTTGAGCAGGGTACCAAGCAGACTCTCGCACACGTTCTTCGTGATATGCATGACATCAAGGCTGCGAGGCACATGGTGGATCTTCCAGTACGGCAAGTCCCAAAAAACAGACCTTGTTTTCCATACCTTCAGCAGCGGCTCTGGCTCCTTTCGCTTCTTTCCCGGCTCTGGCGCCTTTTGCTTCTTTCCCGGCAGTGGGCAATCTTTCCAATTTTTCAACAGCTCGTCTATTTCCTCGCCGCTCCTCGTACACGGGCGTCTTCGGGGTTCGGTTTCACCATCAAACAGATCCTTTCGTTTTCTCCATGGGTCATCGACGTGAAGCCACCTTCGATGTCCCATGAACACAGCTTTCGAAGACCCGGGATCTCTATCTAGCTGGCGATACGTTGTGTCATCCATGCACCTGACGCATCCAGAAAATCCGTGGACCACCTGCCCCCCGAGATATCTGTAACCGAGATAGTTGTGCACCGTCGTGAGCAGTGCGGCTCTGAAAGGGAAAAATTCTTTCTCTTCGGCGTCCCACGTATTGGCTGGCGTTTTCCACAGCGTGTCTAGCTCCTCTTTCAGCAGCCCTAGATACAGATTGATGTCGTTCCCTGGTTGTTTCGGCCCTTCAATTAGCATACTCATGTGAATGTACTTCCTCTTCATGCACAACTAGGGGGGAAGCTTGTACATCCACACAAACACAGGCCAGGTGCTATGTGTGCTTCTCTGGCTGCCCAAATTCTGGGTGTTCGGAGTTCAACGCTTGCCACTGGCTCGCATCCTTAGGGTGACTCGGCATCTTGTCTTTTTTATTTATCTCCGGATCATTTCCGTCATCTTCTCGCTTCTTCTCCTTCCTATCCGCGTGCCAACGCAGGAGCTTTGCTAGCTTAGGGTCCGCGAAATACCGTTGCAGACGAGGAGTGATCGGAAAGTACCACACCACTTTTCGAGGAGCTTTCTTCCCCTTCTTGTATCGAGTGACGCCGCACACCGGACATATGGTAGACTCCGCGTGCTCGTCTCGATAAATGATGCAATTGTTCATGCACACATGGTATTTCACGTGCGGTAAATACAGAGGACACACGATTTTCCTCGCCTCCTCGAAACTGGTCGGGCACTTGTTCCCCTTGGGAAGATGTTCGTGCCAGAATGACATGTTCTCGTCGAAGCATGCGTCTGTCATTTTGTGTTTTACCTTCATCTCCAAAGCCATGAGCGTTACTTTCAGGCGGGTATCCTCAGGCCTGCATCCTTCATATAATGGGGTAACCGCGTCTATCTCCAGTTGATCCAGCTTGGCTTTCTCTCGGGCGGCAGCTCTTGCATTATCTGTCTGCTTGAGAAGCAACTCTTGAATATGAGGGTCCTGCACCCAGCCCATCGATGGTCCATCGTCGTCTGCTCCGGCATCTTCATCTTCATGATCATGCCCTTCGTCTTGATCTTCATCATCATCATGTCCAACATCTTCTACATGATGACTGTGTACTGCATCACCGTCGTGATCATGTCCTGGAGATTCTTCGTCTTCTCGCCCGCCCTCGCCGCGGTGGTTGTCTTGCTGCCCTTCCTCATTTCTTGCTCGGCCCCCATGGACGACTTCATAGTCATCTTCATCACCTTGCCACCGATAGCCATCCATGAAACCACGGAAGAGCAGGTGGTCCCGCACCTGTCCGGAATCCGGATCCGCAATAAGGCTCTTCAGCTTGCATCTTCGACACGGACATCTTATCTCCGTCTCGTTCTTTTGAAGCATCTCAGCCTTCGCGGAGCTCAAAAACCTATTCACGATGCCTTCGGTCATCGTGCGGACCATGGTCGCCTGCGGGGTAGAGCAAAAATGATATTTTAGAACCAAGAAAAAATTTGGCATGACTTTGCCTAAAAATAGGACCAAAAAGAATGCATAGTGCCAAATTCTCGCGGAAACGGAAATGAATCAACATTTCGGCAAAATATTGGCAACTATCGCATTTCAAATACCGGTACCTGCAAACACAAACATATATGCAACACCACAAACATACTAGATCTAGCTAGGCCATAAAAAGTGCATGTGCACGTTGCTGGAGGGAGAAAAAAGTAGATCTACAACGTAAAGAAAGCTTTCCCCTTACTTACCTATCAAAAAAGGTAATTTAACCACTCAATTTGGGTGAATCTATGGTGCAAATGAGGTGAGGAGGAGGAGGCAGCCGAGACAAGCTTGGAAGAGGAGGTGGAGAGAATGAAGTGGGAAAAGTGAGTGTGGTAGGTGGTTGTCCAAAATATCTATCTGGTCTCAGGTTACTAATGGCGCACCACCTAAAAATGCGCCATTAGTAACCCTTGTTACTAATGGCACACCTGTTATATGGTGCGCCTTTACTAGTTTTGCAAAAAAAATTGTTAGTAGTGGCGCACAGTGGATGTGGTGCGCCATTACTAGTTTGAACTAGTAATGGCGCACTTTACACAGGTGCGCCATTACTAGTTTTGAAAAAAAAAGTAAAAAAAATTGTTAGTAGTGGAGCACAGAGCTTGTGGTGCGCCATTACTAGTTAAAACTAGTAATGGCGCACTGTGCCCTGGTGCGCCATTATTAGTTTTGGAAAAAAAATTGCTAGTAACAGCGCACCGTGTGTCTGGTGTGCCATTAGTAGTGAGGACACTAATGGCGCACCTGTATCTGATGCGCCACTGCTATATAGCAGTGGCGCACCATATACATGGTGCGCCATTAATGTCCATATTGGCTATAGCCTTTTTCCTAGTAGTGCACGTACCTAACAGAATCCACCTAGCCAAATGAGAGCTTGACACCTCATTGATTAATGACTTGCGTGCGATGAGGTGGAGCGATGGCATCTTGGCAGAGGCCTGTGAGTGTTCAAGCATATATATAAACGCCTGCGTCAGTACTGTGTTAAAAAAATTAAAATATGAACACAAGAAGATGGATTGGAGATGGCATGTGTGTGGCGTGACCTCGTTCGTGAGGGGGGTTGATCGGACCATGGAGGGCCATTGGATTACCATACGCTTCCAAGTTCAAAAGCTCCTGGCAGCAATTCTAGACTTATTGTTTATTTCCATATCTATTGTTTTGGAAAGATATCATTGGTACTATGTTTCCTTGGCAATACGTTCGCGCGGTCGTATCATGCTATGTGCGTCTCTTTGAGGATCTTTAAGAAATGAATAAATGAGGCAGAATATATTTAACATATCTAGTGTACATTCGGTTATCACGGGTGACGCCCAGCTGACCACCTAATCCAACGATGCGCTAGAGGGAGTTGGCCCAATGCATCGTGCGTTGGGCCAACAAAAGGCTCCTAACACGTCACGCAATGCGCAACTGACCGTATGATCTGGTGATGCGCTGGAGGGAGCTGGCTCAATGCACAACGTGTTACGCAAATGGACGGATCCTGAGACGTCATGCAACAACCAGCTGGTCGTATGATCCTGCACAGGCCCGTCGACGAGCATGTGCGGACGGTGCGACCGCACAGGGCCCCCGAAATCATGGGGCCCCGATCGGGAGACAAAACCGAGAAAACCAGCTCCAATCAATATAAAAGTAAAACCAAAGAAACCAGAGCGTACTAGTTTGCCTTTTATCTCCAGCAAGGCAGCGTCCGTACGTAACTTCTTCTCCATCTCCCATCACGCCGCAATCAGGAGAATGAGGGCGCCTAGGGTTGCGGCTTCCATCTTGCCATTCCAGCGGCTCATCCCGGCTAGCCGCGCCCCATGACGGCCTCCCCCATTCTTCTCTGCACCGGCCTTGTCCCCGTCCTCCCCGCCCTGTCCTAGATCCCCTCCTGCCCCGCGCCTTGAACTCTTCGGATCCAACCCAGCTTTCCCTTTGTGTGATCGTCCTGAGTGGTAACTACGGGCTGACTTCCCGTTGCCCGACCAGGCAACCCGATTCCCTTCTCCCTTCTCCCTCCCCCGTCCCTACTGCCCCTTCTTCCCTTTTGTTATTTCTTTCTTTCTTCTTATTTTTTCCTTCTATCATTGTGCAACTCATGTATATAGTGAGATTATATATGCTTCCAATGCAGGTTGTGTTTGTGAATTATGATGATTACTTGCTTTGTAGTGTATATTGTGAGTTTATAAGGTGGAATGGAGTTAGTTTGCAAGGTGTTTGTGAGAATGCTTATATATGATAAAAAAAACTTGTATTCTATAGAAATTGACAGTCATAACTCTGATAGGTCATAGGATGTGTGATCCGTTAGCCAACGCCTTAGGAATGCCCGATGCAACCAATCACCATCAGCACAAAGTTGGGCAGGGAGCACTCCGCCCTTGTATCCGCTGGCGGCCCGACATGGATTCAAATAGTTATTTAGTTATATGTTCAAGTTATATTGGTTCTTTAAATTTGACGGCCCTTTTTTTATTTCGCACTGGGGCGCCAAATTTCTGGAGACGGCCCTGATCCTGCAATGCGCCGGAGGGAGTTGGCTTAATGTGTCACGCATCGGGCCAACAAGCTACTCCTGACACATCACGAAACTCCTGGTCGGCCGTCCGATCCAGCAATACTTTGGAGAAAATTGGCGCAACGTTCCGCGTACTGGGCTAACGTATGGCTCCTTATACGTCACACAACTCCTATGCAGTTGTCTAATCCGACAATGCGGTGGAGGGAGTTGGCACAATGCATCATGTTTTGGGTTAACAGATGACTCTGAACACATCATGTGACGCCCGATTGGCCATCTAATCCGACGATGTGCTAGAGGGACCTCACTCAATGTGACGGGAATTGGGCTGACGAATGGCTCCGAGCATGTCACCCGATGCCTTGGTAAGTGTCTAATTCGGTGAAGCGTTGGAGGGATCCGTCTTAGTGCATTGCGCGTTGTGCAAACTGACGGTTCCGGACACTTCACGCAACACTCAACTGGTCGTGTGCACCTGCAATGCGCTAGAGGGAGTTTTCCACTGTGTCATCGCGTTGGGCCAATAGACTGCTCCTCACATATCATGCAACTCTCGGCTATCCGTCTAATCCAGCAATGCGCTGGAGAAAGATGGCTCAATGTTCCATGTGTTGGGCCAACAGACAGCTCCTGACATGTCACACAACACCTGGCTGGTTGTCTAATCCGGCAATGGATTTGTGGGTGCCTGCTCAAATGCATCACATGTTGGTCAATAAACGGCTCTGGACACATCACACGATGCCCAACTGGTTGTCTGATCCAGCAATGTGCTGGAGAGATCAGCTGGCTCAGTGCGATGAGAATTGAGCCAACAGACGGCTCTTGACACGTCACACGATGCCTTGTTAGGCCTGTGATCTGGGAATGTGCTAGAGGAGTTGTCTCAATGCATCGTTCATTGGGCCAACGGATGAGTCGTGACAAGTCTCGTGTCCGTATGACTATGTGAACCTTCATACTAGATGAGATCTCAATATATTATGTGCTCGTATACCCTATGCCTTCTCCAAAGTCAAGGCACACATTTTTTTGCTCTCGAAAGAAAAAAGCGAGACCTTATTTAGGAACAATATGACGAGTTGCGGGCATGTCCGGGCGGACATGAGCAAGGCTCCACTTTAGCTGCAGTGAACTAACAACCCCACCTACACCCACTTCGGTGAGAAGACTGTGGTTGCAACAGTGTTCATCTGGCCCGCATCTAGGAGGAAGGCCGCCAGATCTCGCGCGCTTTGGTACTAGAGCCGAGGCTCACACGCATCATGTTTGTGACATTGTAATACACCAGAGGTGGCCTCACAATAGGAAAAGCCCGAAAGCAGGCCTGCCTTGGGGCCTGGATGGCCTGTAGGGACACGTTTTCTCTTGAATTTAGCCCGAGCTTGCCCTTTCAATTCTTTGGCTAACCAATATGTTGGTTGAGTTTTAGATGGCCCATAGGATGGCCGATATTGGCAAGAAACACTAACTCTCGAAAATCATCATAAAAACATACCCTCAAACCTCTCCTCTCCCGAAACCCTCACCTCCACAAACCATGGCTCCGCCACCGATAAAATCGCTACCGGACGAGCTACTCAAGGAGATATTATTTTGCCTCTCGTCGAATGAGCCTGCATGCCTCGCGCGTGCCTGCCTCGCCAACAAGCGATGGCACGGTCTTCTTTCCTAACATGCCTTTCATGGTCGCTACCGTAAGTTCCATGGATCTACCCCCATGCCGGGGTTCCTTTATTCCTGGCCCCTTGACTTTCTTTGAGTAAAGCCCCCTATCACTTTTCCTCTCCACCATGAAATTCAATGCAGACAGTCCCAACGTCCGCAGGGGTAACTATAAATACCCTGTGTGGGACTGCCGCATGGTCGCGTTCCCCTTCAGTATATTTGGACGCCCACTCACCTTGTCGTGTGGGACCCCCCGACGGGCCGCCAAAGAAAGCTGAAAGTGCCAATTTCAATGGGCTACATCAATGGGGCCACTACACTTCTTTGTGTTGCGAGCGGTTGTGACCATCGCATGTGTCATGCCGGGCCCTTCTATGTGGTATTCTTGTGACATGACATGACTAGTGATACGATTGTGTTGCACACGCGCGTGTGTCCTTGCCGGTGAAAGGTGACTGCAGCAAGTCGTGCTCAGATATGTGCTTAGATTTTGACATGGAGAAAGCTAGTGAGACTGACAATCTCACTAGTCATGTTGGCGGCCAAGGCATTATTATCTCTGTGTGCAGGTCCCGTTCATTGGTTATGTTACTAATATCTGTTGGTTCCATATACCTTGAGGCCACTTGGGGAAATTGTTGCATGCTACAAACTTTTGCACTTAGGGGCCCAACACCTTCCTAGTTGAGAGAAAGCACTCACCATGTAGAGACGTACGCACGAGCAACGACGATCAGTCGATAGTAAGTGGAGAAAGATACCACATTGATTTTGTTTTGGATCATGTGTCATTGTTACACGTTTCTAAATAATGTTTTCGCTACTTATTTTTGGCAATATGGATCGACGGTTATCTTAAATAAGAAAATAAGTGGAAAATGTGTTTCACACTTAAAAGGTGCATTCAAAATGTGTGTGTCACACATAGAGGTGCACCGATAATGTTTTCCTTTTATCTTTGTCTTCCTATTTATTATTTTCATCATATTCTTAAGATGCTGCCTATTTATTGTTTTAATTAATGGGCAAGGCATATAATTATATATAATATTGAAACATGCAAACCAACCTGTGGTTGGACGATTAGGAAGATAGTGGTATCCCCAGCCCACCAGGGTTCAAGTCCTAGTGCTCGCATTTATCCTATATTTATTTCAGGATTTCCAACGATGTGTATTCAGTGGGAGGAGACGTTCTCGTCGACTACAAGCTTACAAGGAGTCTATGGTGACTTTGTAAATTATCAAGATGATATGCTGACCCAATCTGTCAGAGGTGCTCATAGGGGTACATATGTGTACGCGTACGTAGGATTGAGTTTACAGACTTACATATGTGACGTGACCTCGATAGTGATGGGGTTGGTGAAACCCTGGAGGGCCACTGGATTACCATCCTACGGCTTCCAAGAGCAAAAGCGCCTGGTAGCAATTCTAGATTTATTATTTATTTCCATATTTATTGTTTTGGAAAATAAATAATCGGTAGTATGTTTCCTTGGCAATATGTTCGCGCGGCCGTATCACGCTATGTGCGTTTCTCTCAGGATCTTTAAGAAATGAATAAATGAGGTAGAATATATTTAACATATCTAATGTACATCCGGGTTATCATGTGTGACGCCCAGCTGACCACCTGATCTAGGGATGCGCTAGAGGGAGTTGGCCAAATGCATCGTGTGTTGGGCCAACAGAAGGCTCCTAAGGCTAGTCATAGTGGGAATAACTTAGAAAGTAACATAGCGCACTTCAAGAAAATTTTGCTTATGTGGCAAGTAATTAATGAAAGATGGTAACATAATATGTTACTGTAACATAGCGCTTTCCGAGACAAGATGAATCTACAAGTTAATAAATGAAACCATCTATGATACTACTATTATGTTACTTTGCATTATGAAGATAGTAACTTAGACTAGTGTCATATGCATGACACTAGTCTAAGTTACTCTCCACTATGACCAGCCTAACATGCCATGCAACGCCCAGCTGGCCGCGTGATCTGATGATGTGCTGGCGGGAGCTAGCTCAGTGCACTCCGTTTGCACCAACGGAGGCCTCCAGACACGTCAGGCAACACCCAGTTGTTTGTCTGGTCCTGCAATGCGCTGGAGGGAGTTGGCTCAGTGTATCACGCGTCGGGCCAATAGACTACTCCTCACACATCACGAAACTCTCGGCCGGCCGACCAGTCCAGCAATGCTTTGGAGAAAGTTGGCTCAATGCTCCGCGTGCTAGGCCAACTGATAGCTCCTGACACGTCACACAACTCCTATGCGGTTGTCTAATTTGACAATGCGGTGGAGGGAGCTGGCTCAATGCATCACGTTTTGGGTTAACAGATGGCTTTGGACACATCATGTGACGTCCGATTGGCCATCTAATCCGATAATGCGCTTGAGAGACCTCGCTCAATGCAACGAGAATTGGGCCAATGAACAGCTCCGGACATGTCACGCGAGGCCTTGCTGAGTGTCTAATTCGATGATACACTCCAGGGAGCCGTCTTAGTGCACTGCGCATTGTGCGAACCGATGGCTCCGGACACTTCACGCAACACACAATTGTTCATGTGATCCTGCAATGTGCTATCGGGAGTTGTCCTATGTGTTGCGCATTGGGCCAATACACTGCTCCTGACACATCATGCAACTCTCGGCTGTCCATCTAATCTGGCAATGCTCTGGGGAAATATGGCTCAATGTTCCGCGTGTTGGGCAAATGGACAGCTCCTGACATGTCACACAAAATACCTAGCTAGTTATCTAATCCGACAATGGGTTTGAGGGTCCCATTTCAAATTCATCGCGTGTTGGTCAATGAACGGCTCAGGACACATCACACGATGCCCAACTATGGCCGTCTGATCTGGCAATGTGCTGGAGAGAGTTGGCTTAATGGGACGAGAATTGGACCAACGGACGGCTCCTGCCACGCCACGCGATGCCTTGTTGGGTGTCTGATCTGGCAATGCACTAGAGGAGTTGCCTTAATGCACCGTGTGTTGGGCCAATGGATGACTCAAGAAAAGTCTTGCATCCGTATGACTATGCCAACATTCATGCTAGATGATATCTCAATAGATTATGTGTTCCTATACCCTATGCCTTCTCTAATGTTAAGGCACACATTTCCTGTGCTCTCGAGAAAAAAAAATAGAGAACTTATTTGGGGACAATATGAGGAGTTGTGAGCGTGTCCAGGCGTACACAAGCAAGGCTCCACGTTAGATGCAGTGAACTGACAACCCCATCTACAACCACCTCAGCGAAAGACTATGGTTGCAACGGCGTTCATCGGGCCCGCATCTGGGAGTAAGGTCGCCGAATCTCACGCGCTTTGCGGCTGGGGTCGAGGCTCACATGAGTTGTGTTGGGTGACATTGAAATACACCGAAGGTGGCCTCTTAGTAGGAAAAGCCCGACAATAGGCCTGCCTAGAGGCCCGGATGTCCTGCCAAGGACATCGTGTGTCTTGATTTTAGCCCGAGCTTGAACTTTCAATTCTTTGGCTAGCCAAAATATTGGTTGTGCTTTCGCTGGCCCATAGGGTGGTCAATATTGGCAAGAAACACTAACTCCCCAAAATCATCATAAAAATATACCCTCCAACCTCTCCCCTTCTGAAACCATCGCCTCCACCAACCCTGTCGCGCCGACCAATACAATTGCTGTCGTATGAGCTATTCAAGGAGATCTTCTTTCGCCTCCCGCCGAATGAGCCTGCTTGCCTTGCGCGTGCCACCCTCGCCAACAAGCAATGGCGCGGTCTTCTCTCTTGACATACCTTTCATGGTCACTATCGTAAGTTCCATGGATCTACACCCATGCCAGGGTTCCTTTATTCCTAGCCCCTCGACTTTCTATCAAGGAAAGCCCCCTCCCGCGCTTCATCTCCACAATGAAATTCAGTGTAGACATTCCCCACGATTGCGAGGGTAACTATAAATAACCTACGTGGGACTGCCGCCATGATCGCATTCTCCTTCTAGATAATTGGACGCCCATTCACCTTATCGTGTGGGACACCATGAAGGGTCACGAAAGAAAGCTGAAAGTGGCAATATCAATGGGCTACATGGATGGGGCACTGGACTACTTTGTGCTGCGGGCGGTTGGGACCATTGTGTGTGTCATTCCACGCCCTTCCAGGTGGTATTCTTGGGCCTTGATATAACTGATGATGATGATTGTGTTGCACATGCGCATGTGTCCTTGACGGTGACAGGTGACTGGAGAAAGTCATGCTCAGAGTTTGAGTGGAGTGATATGTGCTCAGTTTTTTGAGTTGGAGCAAGCTTGTTAGAGTGACAATCTTACTAGTCCTATTTGGGGCCATGGCGTTATTGTCTATGTGTGTGCAGGTCCTGGTCATTGATTATGTTACTAATCTCCTAGTTTTTTGAGGGGTTGTTACTATTGGTTCAATATACCTTGAGGCCACTTCAGGAAATTCTTGCATGCTACAAACTTTTGCACATGGGGGCCCAACACCTTCCTAGTTGAGAGAGCACTCACCATGTAGAGACGTACGCACGAGCAATGATGAATAGCCGATAGTAAGTGGTGAAATTACCACATCGATTTTGTTTTGGATCATGTGTCATTGTTGCACGTTTCAAAATATTGTTTTCGCTACTTATTTTTGGCAATACTGCTCGACGGTTATCTCAATTAAGAAAATCAGTGGAAAATGTGTGTCACACTTAAAAGGTCCATTCATAATGGATGACTCAAGACAAGTCTCGCATTCGTACGACTGTGAGAACATTCATGCTAGATGATATCTCAATAGATTGTGTGTTCCTCTATCCTATGCCTTCTCTAAAGTTAAGGCCCGCAATTTCTATGCTCTCGAAAGAAAAAAATCAAGGACTTATTTGGGGACAATATGAGGAGTTGTGAGTGTGTCCAGGCGTACACGAGAAAGGCTCCATGTTAGATGCAGCGAACCGATAACCCCATCTACAGCCACTTCGGCAAGAAGACTATGGTGGCAACAGCGTTCATCAGGCGCGCATCCGGGAGTAAGGTCGCCGGATGTCGGGCGCTTTGCGGCTGGAGTCGAGGCTCACATGCGTCGTGCTGGGTGACATTGAAATACACCGAAGGTGGCCTCTAAGTAGGAAAACCCCGACAATAGGCCTCCCTCGAGGCCCGGATGGCCTGCCAGGACCTGGTGTGTCTTGATTTTAGGCTGAGCTTGCCCTTTCAATTCTTTGGTCAGGAAAAATATTGGTTGTGTTTTCGGTGGCCCATAGGGTGGTCAATTTTGGAAGAAACACTAACTCCCCAAAATCATCATAAAAACGTACCCCCAAACCTCTCTCCTCCTGAAACCCTTGCCTCCACCAACCATGCCGCTGCAACCGATACAATTGCTACCGTACGAGCTACTCAAGGAGATCTTCTTTTGCCGCCCGCCGTACCAGCCTGCGCGCCTCGCACGTGCCTCCCTCGCCAACAAGCAATGGAGCGGTCTTGTCTCCCGCCATGCCTTTCATGGTCGCTGTTGTAAGTTCCATGGATCTACCCCATGCCGGGGTTCCTTTATTCCTAGCCCCCCCGACTTTCTTCCGAGGAAAGCCCCCTCTCGCGCTTCATCTCCACCATCAAATTCAGGGTAGACATTCCCGACGATCGTGATGGTAACTATAAATACCCTATGTGGGGCTGCCGCCATGGTCGCATTCTCCTTCAGGATAATTGGACACCCATTCACCTTGTCGTGTGGGACACCATGATGGGTCACCAAAGAAAGCTGAAAGTGCTAATGTCAATGGGCTACATGGATGGGGAACTGCACTGCTTTTTGCTGCGAGTGGTTGTGATCATCGTGTGTGTCATGCCGCGCCCTTCCAGGTGGTATTCTCGGGCCTTGATATGACTGATGATGACGATTGTGTTGCACACGTGCGTGTGTCCTTGACGGTGACAGGTGACTGGACAAATTCGTGCTCTGATTTTGTGGGGAGTGATATGTGCTCAGTGTTTGTGTTGGAGCAAGCTTGTGAGACTGACAATCTTACTAGTCCTATTGGGGGCATGGCATTATTGTCTCTGTGTGTGCATGTCCTGGTCATTGGTTATGTTACTAATCTCCTAGTTTTTTGAGGGGTTGTTACTATTCTCCTATTGGTCAATATACCTTGAGGCACTTCAGGAAGTTCTTGCGTGCTACAAACTTTTGCACATGGGGGCCCAACACCTTCCTAGTTGAGAGAAAGCACTCACCATGTAGAGATATACACATGAGCAATGACGATTAGTCGACAGTAAGTGGAGAAAGTACCACATTGATTTTGTTTTGGATCATGTGTCATTTTTGCACGTTTCTAAATAATGTTTTCGCTACTTATTTTTGGCAATACTGATCGACGGTTATCTCAAATAAGAAACTAAGTGGAAAATGTGTGTCACACTTAAAAAGTGCATTCATAATGTGTGTGTTACACATAGAGGTGCACCGAAAATGTTTACAAGTTTACTTTTTGTTTTCCTATTTATTGTTTTTGTCATATTCTTAACATGTCGCCTATCAGAGTTTATTGAAAAAGTAGTAGCTGAAAATAAGCAATCGTATCATGCATAAGTGTATATCTGGAAAATCTTCAGTTGAGAAATATATGAAAGGCAATATATTTTATTTTCGCAAAGAATGTATATTAGTTAATTAAAGTGTATCTTAGCATAGCAAAAGAGGCTGCGAGTATAATTCGACATATCCTTTTATCTTAATGCCCATGTTGATTATGTGCTCGAGATGTGTGCCACAAGGGTCGAGACGAGCATCTGAAGGTAACTTGCCTTTGCAAAGGAAGCGGAGAGCAGTGAACATGTATCAGGATTTTCATATGGAATTCAAAGTGATTAGAAGTTGGTAGGTGGGATGTATCTTCAAATGAGTAAAGTGGATGTCAATTGTCGCACTTTATTTGTTACTCACCTTTCATATCCCAATTTTTAAAACTAAAACAAAATAAGAGTATTGGAAAGCTTCTCCTGTAGAACCATGCATCACATCAGCATGAAATAGTTGATGGCACCGCTCGTCGGTCTCCACCTTTACTTGGATGGCTACGGTTCTTATTCTTCAACCACCTAAGAAGAGGTTCTCTTCGAATAGAGATAACATGACTTTGTGCAAGTACTCGTTAATGGGCAAGGCATGTAATTAGGCTGTATCATTGCAAAAAATATTGAAACATGTGAACCAACCTGTGATTGGATAGTTAAGAAGACAGTGGTATCCCTAGCCCACCAGCGTTTAAGTCTTGATACTCGCATTTATCCTGTATTTATTTTAGGATTTTCAACGATGCGCGTTCAGTGGAGAAACGTTCTCGTCGACTACGCTTTTGTAAAATCTCAAGATGATATGCCTCCTCAATCTATCAGAGGTGCCCATAGGGAAACATGCGTGTGCATGCATTAATAGGGATGAGTGTGCGGGCGTATATATAAGCGCCTGCGTCCGTACTGTGTTCAAAAAATATATTGAAATATGAACACAAGAAAATAGATTGGCAATCGCATGTGTGTGGCGTGACCTCGTTCGTGAGGGGGCTTGATCGGACCATGGAGGGCCATTGGATTACCATACGCTTCCAAGTGCAAAAGCGCCTGGCAGCAATTCTAGACTTATTGTTTGTTTCCATATCTATTTGTTTTGGAAAAGAAATCATTGTTAGTATGCTTCCTTGGCAATACGTTCACCCGGTCGTATCATGCTATGTGCGTTTCTCTGAGGATCTTTAAGAAATGAATAAATGAGACATAATATATTTAACATATCTAATGTACGTACGGTTATCATCTGTGTCACCTAGCTGACCACCTGATCAAGGGATGCGCTACAGGGAGCTGTCCTAATGCATCGTGTGTTGGGCCAACAAAAGGCTCCTAACACGTCAAGCAAGGCCCAGCTGGCTGCCTGATCTGATGATGCGCTGGAGGGAGCTGGCTCAATGCACAGCATGTTGCGCCAACAGACGGATCCTGAGACGTCATGCAACCCCCAGCTTGTCGTCTGATCCTGCAATGCGCTGGAGGGAGTTGGCTTTAATGTGTCACGCATCGGGCCAATGAACTACTCCTGACACATTACGAAACTCCTGGCCGGCCTTCCGATCCAGCAATACTTTGGAGAAATTTGACGCAATGCTCCGTGTGTTGGGCCAACGTATGGCTCTTGACACGTCACACAACACCTATGTAGTTGTCTAATCCGACAATGCGGTAGAGGGAGCTGGCGCAATGCATCACGTTTTGGGTTAACAGATGGCTCTGAACACCCGATTGGCTATCTAATCTGACAATGCGCTAGAGGGACCTCGCTCAATGTGACGGGAATTGGGCCGATGAAAGGCACCGAGCATGTCACGCGATGCCTTGCTGAGTGTCTAATTCGGTGATGCGCTGGACGGAGCCGTCTTAGTGCATTGCGTGTTGTGCAAACCGACGGCTCCGGACACTTCACGGAACACCCAACTGGTCGTGTGAACCTGCAATGCGCTAGAGGGAGTTGTCCAATGTGTCGCGCGTTGGGCCAATAGATTGCTCCTAACACATCATGCAACTCCCGGCTATCCGTCTAATCTGGTAATGCGCTGGAGAAAGATGGCTCAA
The DNA here is from genome assembly GCA_021605205.1 of Aegilops longissima. NCBI lineage: Eukaryota > Viridiplantae > Streptophyta > Magnoliopsida > Poales > Poaceae > Aegilops > Aegilops longissima. Next base: position 620,484,080 of record CM038676.1, read on the forward strand.
TGTTCCGTGTGTTGGGCCAACAGACAGCTCCTGACATGTCACACAACACCTGGCTGGTTGTCTAATCCGGCAATGGGTTTGAGGGTGCCTGCTCAAATGCATCGCATGTTGGTTAACAAACGGCTTTGGACACATCACACAATGCCCAACTGGTTGTCTGATCCAGCAATGTGCTGCAGAGAGCTAGCTCAGTGCAATGAGAATTGAGCAAACGGACGGCTCCTGACACATCACGCGATGCCTTGTTGGGCATGTGATCCAACAGTGCCAGAGGAGTTATCTCATTGCACCGTGCATTGGCCAACGGATGAGTCGTGAGAAGTCTCGCGTCTGTATCATGACTGTGTGAACCTTCATGTTAGATGAGATCTCAATAGATAATGTGTTCGTATACCCTGTGCTTTCTCCAAAGTCAAGGCACGCATTTTCTGTGCTCTAAAAAAAGTGAGACCTTATTTGAGGACAATATGGCAAGTTGCGAGCGTGTCCGGGTGCACATGAGCAAAGGTCCACGTTAGCTGCAGTGAACTGACAACCCCACCTACACCCACGATAGGCGAGAAGGCTGTGGTTGCAATGGTGTTCATCTGGCCCGCATCGAGGAGGAAGACCGCCGGATCTCGCGCTCTTTGGGACTGGATCCAAGGCTCACATGCCTCATGTTGGGTGACATTCTAATACACCGGAGGTGGCCTCTCAATGGGAAAAGCCCACGAGCATGCCTGCCTCGCGGCCTGGATGGCCTGCAGGGACCCGGTTTTGCTTGAATTTAGCCCGAGATTATCCTTTCAATTCTTTGGCTAGATAAAATGTTGGTTGAGTTTTAGATGGCCCATAGGGTGGCCAATATTGGCAAGAAACACTAACTCTCCAAAATCATCATAAAAACATACCCTCAAACCTCTCCTCTCCCGAAACCCTCAGCTCCACGAACCATGGCGCCGCCACCGATACAATCGCTACTGGACGAGCTACTCAAGGAGATATTCTTTCGCCTCCCGCCGAATGAGTTTGTGTGCCTCGCGCGTGCCTCCCTCGCCATCAAGCGATGTGGCGGTCTTCTCTCCTGCCATGCCTTTCATGGATGCTACCGTAAGTTCCATGGATTTACCCCCATGCCGGGGTTACTTTATTCCTGGCCCCTTGACTTTCTTTGAGTAAAGCCCCCTCCCGTTTTGCATCTCCACCATGAAATTCTATGCAGACATTCCCAACGACCGCGGGGTAACTATAAATACCCTGCGTAGGACTGTCGCATGGTCGTGTTCTCCTTCAGTATATTTGGACACACACTCACATTATCGTGTGGGACCCCATGACGGGCCGCCAAAGAAAGCTGAAAGTGCCAATTTCAATGGGCTACATCGATGGGGCCACTACACTTCTTTGTGTTGTGAGCGGTTGTGACCATCGCATGTGTCATGCCGGGCCCTTCTAGGTGGTATTCTTGGGACATGACATGACTGATGATGACGATTGTGTTGCACACGCGCGTGTTTCCTTGCCGATGAACGGTGACTGCAACAAGTCGTGCTCAGATTTTGAGTGGAGCAATATGTGTGCTCAGATTTTGACTTGGTGAAAGCTAGTGAGACTGACAATCTCACTAGTCCTGTTGGCGGCCAAGGCATTATTATCTCTGTCTGTGCAGGTCCCGATCATTGGTTATGTTACTAATCTCCTGTTGGTTAAATATACCTTGAGGCCACTTCGAGAAATTGTTGCATGCTACAAACTTTTGCACTTAGGGGCCCAACACCTTCCTAGTTGAGAGAAAGCACTCACCATGTAGAGACGTACGCACGAGCAACGACGATCAGTCGAGAGTAAGTGGAGAAAGATACAACATTGATATTGTTTTGGATGATGTGTCATTGTTGCACATTTCTAAATAATGTTTTCGCTACATATTTTTGGCAATACGGGTAAACAGTTATCTCAAATAAGAAAATAAGTGGAAAATGTGTTTCACACTTAAAAGGTGCATTCAAAATGTGTGTGTCAGGTGCACCAAAAATGTTTTCTAGTTTTTTCCCTATTTAGTGTTTTCAACATATTCTTAAAATGTTTCCTACGATATTTTATTGAAAAAGATATAACTGAAAATATGCAATCGTATCACGCATAAGTGTATACCTGGAAAATCTTGAAATGAGAAATATATGAATGGCAATATATTTTAATTTCACAAAAAATGTATATCAGTTAATTAGACACTACTAGAAAAAAGCCTAGTAGTAGCGTGGGTTAAACAGCTAGTAGTAGCGCGGGTGCCCGCGCTACTACTATGGCGCTACAGCTAACTTGTAGGAGCAGCGCGGGTGCACCCGTGCTACTACTACGCCTGTTAGTAGTAGCGTGGATGCTACCCGCGCTACTACTATTAATTTCAAAAACAAAAAAAATTATCGATCCCGTGTGTGCTGTCAATGGCTGCAATGGTTCAATCCAGCGCCGGCAGGGGTCGCCGGAGGTGCGGAAGGGCGGCGGCAGACCAGATCCAGTGGCGGCTGCTGCAGAGGGCCTGGATCCATGGCCGAGCAAGGCGGCGGCGTGGGGCTCCTCTTTGCAGCCAAGGCAGTGAGCTCCTGGTTGTCCATGGCGACGACCTGCACGGGCAAGGACATGGGAGGGTGAGTCAATCCAGAGGGGGAGAGAGAGAGAGAGAAAGAAAAAAGAAGGTGAGAGGAAGGAGATGGAGGTAGCAGAAGGGATGGTCGCCGGTGGTGAGGTGCTCCGTCGTGGTGTCATAGAGGCGAGGGGGAAGACAAGCGAGCTCCTAGATGCCAGCGACGCGGGGAGGTGAACTCGTTGGGCGCCATGGAGGAGGAGGTGTGCTTGGGCAGGAGCACCATAGGGGAGCCTATGGAGAGAGGGGGGAGTGAGGGAGAGAGGAGGGATTCGGCCGAGGATATGGGGACTTAACTTACCTCGTACTTAGTAGTAGCGAGGGGTATAAAACCTCGCTACTACTATCAACTTAGTAGTAGCGCGGGTTTTTAACCCTCTCTACTACTATGGCATGTCCCGGGGGGCACGGTAGAGACCGCTTAGTAGTAGCGAGGGTTAAAAACACGTGCTACTACTATCAACTTAGTAATAGCAAGGGGTAAAAACACACGCTACTAGTAAGTAGTAGCAGCGAGGGGTATAAACCTGCGCTACTAGTAAGCGTCTGCCTATAAGCTTTTCCCTAGTAGTGTGAGTGTATCTTTGCATAGCAAAAGAGGTTGCGAGTATATTTTATTTAACATGTATATACGTATGTAGGTCCGGGTTTTGTATGCCACACCTGAAGTGTCTCTCTCTCCTCCTTGTACCTACTTTTATCTTGGGAGAAAAGACACCGGACGCACCCCTTGTACCTATATATATGCCTGGTGCACGATCAATGAGAATATCAATGCACTCAATCCCTTTCTCCAAAACTTATATGGTATCAGATACCATATCGATCCCTGCCTAACCCGCTTCCGCAACCCTAGCCGCCGCCGCCCCCTCCCACCCACGCGCGCTTCACCCCTCCTTGCAGCCGCCTCTCCCCTAGCCGTTGCGCCGCCCACCCTTTGCCGCCCTGCCGCCTTCCCCTCCGAATCCTAGCCTCCGCCCCCTCCCCTTCCCACACGCGCCACCACCATGTCCTCCGCCTCCACCTACTCCAACCCCTTCACCGGGCCGGACTGAAGGAAATATGCCCTAGAGGCAATAATAATGTTATTATTTATTTCCTTATATCATGATAAATGTTTATTATTCATGCTAGAATTGTATTAACCGGAAACATAATACATGTGTGAATACATAAACCTACAGAGTGTCACTAGTATGCCTCTACTTGACTAGCTCGTTAATCAAAGATGGTTATGTTTCCTAACCATGAACAAGGAGTTGTTATTTGATTAACGGGATCACATCATTAGTTGAATGATCTGATTGACATGACCCATTCCATTAGCATAGCACCTGATCGTATAGTTTGTTGCTAGTGCTTTTCTTCATGACTTATACATGTTCCTATGACTATGAGATTATGCAACTCCGTTTGCCCAAGGAACACTTTGGGTGCTACCAAGCGTCTGGCGTAATCGGGTGATTATAAAGGTACATTACAGGTGTCTCGAAGGTACATGTTGGGTTGGCATATTTCGAGATTAGGATTTGTCACTCCGATTGTCGGAGAGGTATCTCTGGGCCCTCTCGGTAATGCACATCACATAAGCCTTGCAAGCATTGCAACTAAATGTGTTAGTTGTGAGATGATGTATTACGGAACGAGAAAAGAGACTTGCCGATGCGAGATTGAACTAGGTATTGGATACGACGATCGAATCTCGGGCAAGTAACATACCGATGACAAAGGGAACAACGTATGTTGTTATGCGGTCTCGACCGATAAAGATCTTCGTAGAATATGTAGGAGCCAATATGGGCATCCAGGTCCCGCTATTGGTTATTGACCGAGAGGTGTCTCGGTCATGTCTACATAGTTCTCGAACCCGTAGGGTCCCACGCTTAAAGTTTCGATGGCAGTTATTATGAGTTTATATGATATTGATGTACGAAGGTTGTTGAGTCCCGGATGAGATCACGGACATGACGAGGAGTCTCGAAATGGTCGAGACATAAAGATTGATATATTGGAAGCCTATATTTGGACTCGGAATCACTCCGGGTGAAATTGGGAATTTTACCGAGTGCCGGGGTTACCGGAACCTCCCGGGAGTCAATGGGCCTTGATGGGCCTTAGTGGGAAAGAGAAAAGGGGCCCTATAGCTGGCGCAGCCTTCCCCTTCCCTAGTCCTATTAGGATTAGGAGAAGGGGTGGCGCTCTCTCCCTCTCCCTTGGTCAAACCCTAGTTGGACTAGGATTTGGGGGATCCTACTCCTAGTAGGAGTAGGACACCCTGCGCCTCCCTCCTAGGCCGGCCAGCCCTCCCTTCCCTCCTTTATATACAGGGCAGGGGCACCCCATGACACACAAGTTGATCGATTAGATCGTTCCTTAGCCGTGTGCGGTGCCCCTTCCACCAGATTACACCTCGATCATACCGTAGCGGAGCTTAGGCGAAGCCCTGCGTCGGTGGAACATCATCATCGCCACCACGCCGTCGTCTTGACGGAACTCTCCTCGACACTCGGCTGGATCGGAGTTCGAGGGGCGTCATCGAGCTGAGCGTGTGCAGAACTCGGAGGTGCCGTCGTTCGGTGCTTGGATCGGTCGGTCGTGAAGGCGCACGACTACATCAAACGCGTTGTTATAACGCTTCGCTTTCGGTCTCACGAGGGTGCGTGGACAGACACTCTTCCTCTCGTTGCTATGCCATCACCATGGTCTTGCGTGATCGTAGGAAAATTTTTGAAATTACTCGTTCCCCACAAAGTGGCATCCGAGCCTGGTTTTATGCGTTGATGTCATATGCACGAGTAGAACACAAGTGAGTTGTGGGCGATACAAGTCATACTACCTACCAGCATGTCATACTTTGGTTCAGCGGTATTGTGAGATGAAGCGGCCCGGACCGACATTACGCGACGCTTCGCGAGACTGGTTTCACCGCTGTGAGCACTCGTTGCTTAAAGGTGATGGCGGGTGTCTGTCTCTCTCACTTTAGTTGAACCGAGTGTGGCTACGCCCGGTCCTTGAGAAGGTTAAAGCGGAGTCTATTTGACGAAGTATCGTTGTGGTTTTGATGCGAGGTAAGAACGGTTCTTGCTCAGCCCGTAGCAGCCACGTAAAACTTGCAACAACAAAGTAGAGGACGTCTAACTTGTTTTTGCAGGGCATGTTGTGATGTGATATGGTCAAGACATGATGCTATATTTTATTGTATGAGATGATCATGTTTTGTAACCGAGTTATCGGCAATCGGCAGGAGCCATATGGTTGTCGCTTTATTGTATGAGATGCAACGCCATGTAATTGCTTTACTTTATCACTAAGGAGTAGCGATAGTCGTAGAAGCAATAGTTGGCGAGACGACAACGATGCTACGATGGAGATCAAGGTGTCGCGCCGGTGGCGATGGTGATCATGGCGGTGCCGGAGATGGAGATCACAAGCACAAGATGATGATGGCCATATCATATCACTTATATTGATTGCATGTGATGTTAATCCTTTATGCATCTTATTTTGCTTTGATTGACGGTAGCATTATAAGATGATCCTTACTAAATTATCAAGAAGTGTTCTCCCGAGTATGCACCGTTGCGAAAGTTCTTCGTCTTGCTGAGACACCACGTGATGATCGGGTGTGATAGGCTCTACGTTCAAATACAACGGGTGCAAAACAGTTGCACACGCGGAATACTCAGGTTATACTTGACGAGCTATGCATATAAGATATGACCTCGGAACACGGAGACCGAAAGGTCGAGCGTGAATCATATAGTAGATATGATCAACATATTGATGTTCACCATTGAAACTACTCCATCACACGTGATGATCGGTCATGGTGTAGTTGATATGGATCACATAATCACTTAGAGAATTGAGGGATATTTTTCTAAGTGGGAGTTCTTAAGTAATATGATTAATTGAACTTTAATTTATCATGAACTTAGTCCTGGTAGTATTTTGCAGATTATGTTGTAGATCAATAGCTCGCGTTGTTGCTTCCCTGTGTTTTTATATGTGTTCCTAGAAAATTGTATTGAAAAATGTTAGTAGCAATATTGCGGATTGGATCCGTGATCTGAGGTTTATCCTCATTGCTGCACTGAAGAATTATGTCCTTGATGCACCGCTAGGTAGCAGACCTATTGCAGGAGCAGATGCGGGCGTTATGAGCGTTTGGCTAGCTCAAAATGATGACTACTTGATAGTTTAGTGCACCATGCTTAACGGCTTAGAATCGGGACTTCAAAGGCGTTTTGAGCGTCATGGACCATATGAGATGTTCCAGGAATTGAAGTTAATATTTCAAGCAAATACCGAGTTGAGAGATATGAAGTCTCCAACAAGTTCTATAGCTAAAAGATGGAGGAGAATCGCTCAACTAGTGAGCATGTGCTCAGATTGTCCGAGTACTTCAATCGCTTGAATCAAGTGGGAGTTAATCTTCCGAGATAAGATAGTGATTGACAGAATTCTCTAGTCACCATCACTAAAGTTACTAGAACTTCGTGATGAACTATAATATGCAAGGGATGACGAAAACAATTCCCAAGCTCTTCGCGATGCTAAAATCGTGAAGGTAGAAATCAAGAAAAACATCAAGTGTTGATGGTTGACAAGACCACTAGTCTCAAGGAAAAGGGCAAAGGGAAGAAGGGAACTTCAAGAAGAGCGGCAAGCAAGTTGCTGCTCGAGTGAAGAAGCCCAAGTCTGGATCTAAGCACGAGACTAAGTGCTTTTGCTACAATGGAACTGGTCTTTGAAGCGGAACTACCCCAAGTATTTGGCGGATAAGAAGGTTGGCAAAGTGAACAAAGGTATATTTGATATACAGATTATTGATGTGTATTTTACTAGTGTTCATAGCAACCCCTCAGTATTTGATACTGGTTCGGTTGCTAAGAGTAGTAACTTCAAAGCAGGAGTTTCAGAATGAGCAGAAACTAGTTGAAGGGAAGTGACGATGAGTGTTGGAAGTAGTTCCAAGATTGATATGATCATCATCTCACACTCCCTATACTTTCGGGATTAGTGTGGAACCTAAATAAGTGTTATTTGGTGTTGAGCATAAATATGATTTGATCATGTTTATTGCAATCTGTTATTCATTTAAGTAAGAGAATAAATTGTTGTTCTGTTTACATGAATAAAACCTTATATGGTTACACACTCAATGAAAATGGTTCATTGGATCTCGATCATAGTGATACACATATTCATAATATTGAAACCAAAAGATGCAAAGTTAATAATGATAGTGCAACTTATTTGTGGTAATTGCCGTTTAGGTCATATTGGTGTAAAGCGCATGAAGAAAACTCCATCTTGATGGACTTTTGGAATCACTTGATTATGAATCATTTGATGCTTGCGAACCGTGCCTTTTGGGCAAGATGACTAAAACTCCGTTCTCGGAACAATGGAACAAGCTCTTGACTTATTGGGAATAATACATACCGATGTATGCGATCCAATGAGTGTTGATGCTCGTGGCAAGTATCGTTATTTTCTGACCTTCACAAGATGATTTGAGTAGATATGGGTATATCTACTTGATGAAACATAAGTCTGAAATAGTTGAAAGGTTCAAAGAATTTCAGAGTGAAGTGGAAAATCATCGCAACAAGAAAATAAAGTTTCTGCGATCTGATCGTGGAGATGAATATTTGAGTTACGAGTTTGGTCTTCAATGAAAACAATGTGGAATAGTTTCACAGCTCACGCCACATGGAACACCACAACATTATGGTGTGTTCGAACGTCGTAACCGTACTTTATTTTGATATGGTGCGATCTATGATGTATCTTACCGATTTACCACTATCGTTTTGGGGTTATGCATTAAAGACAGCTGCATTCACGTTTAATAGGGCACCATCTAAATCCGTTGAGATGACACCGTATGAACTATGGTTTAGCAGTAAACCTAAGCTGTCGTTTCTTAAAGTTTGGAGTTGTGATGCTTATGTGAAAAAGTTTTCACCTGATAAGCTCGAACCCAAATCGAGAATCGTCTTCATAGAATACCCAATGGTAACTATTGGGTACACCTTCTATCACAGATCCGAAAGCAAGACATTTGTTGCTAAGATGGATCCTTTCTAGAGAAGAAGTTTCTCTCGAAGGAAGTGAGTGGGAGGAAAGTAGAACTTGATGAGGTAATTGTACCTTCTCCCTTATTGGAAAGTTGTTCATCACAGGAATCAGTTCCAGTGATTCCTACACCAATTAGTGAGGAAGTTAATGATGATGATCATGAAACTTCAGATCAAGTTGCTACCAAACCTCGTAGGTCTTCCAGAGTAAGATCCGCACCAGTGTGGTACGGTAATCCTATTCTAGAAGTCATGTTACTAGACCATGATGAACCTACGAACTATGAGGAAGCGATGATGAGCCCAGATTCATGAAATGGTTTGAGACCATGAAATCTGAGATGGGATCCATATATGAGAACAAAGTGTGGACTTTGACGGACTTGCTCGATGATCAGCAAGCCATGTTAAATAAATGGATCTTCAAGAGGAAGACGGACACGATAGTAGTGTTACTATCTACAAAGCTCGACTTGTCACAAAAGGTTTTCGACAAGTTCAAGGAGTTGACTACAAATGAGATTTTCTCAAGCTGTAGCGATGCTTAAGTCTGTCCGAATCATGTTAGCAATTGCCACATTTTATGAAATCGGCAAATGGATGTCAAAACTACGTTCTTTAATGGATTTATTAAAGAAGAGTTGTATATGATGCAATCGAGAAGGTTTTGTCAATCCTAAAGGAGCTAACAAAATGTGCAAGCTCCAATGATCCATCTATGGACTGGTGCAAGCATCTCGGAGTTGGAATAAGCGCTTTGATAGTGTGATCAAAGCATATGGTTTTATCTGAGACTTTTGGAGAAGCCTGTGTTTACAAGAAAGTGAGTGGGAGCACTACAACATTTCTGATAAGTATATGTGAATGACATATTATTAATCGGAAATAATGTAGAATTATTCTGCAAAGCATAAAGGAGTATTTGAAAGGAGTTTCTCAAAGAAGGACCTCAGTGAAGCTGCTTACATATTGAGCATCAAGATCTATAGAGATAGATCAAGACGCTTGATAAGTTTTTCAATAAGTACATACCTTGTCAAGATTTTGAAGTAGTTCAAAATGGAACAGCCAAAGAAAGAGTTCTTGCCTGTGTTACAAGGTGTGAGATTGAGTAAGACTCAAAATCCGACCACGGCAGAAGATAGAAAGAGAATGAAAGTCATTCCCTATGCATCAGCCATAGGTTCTATAAAGTATGTCATGCTGTGTACCAGATCTATTGCATACCCTACCACTATGCTTGGCAAGGGAGTGCAATAGTGATCTAGGAGTAGATCAATGGACAGCGGTCAAAATTATCCTTAGTAGAATAAGGATATGTTTCTCGATTATGGAAGTGACAAAAGGTTAAATCGTAAAGGGTTACGTCGATGCAAGTTTTGACACCGATCTGGATGACTCTAAGTCACGATCTAGATACATATTGAAAGTGGGAGCAATTAGCTAGAGTAGCTCCGTGCAGAGCATTGAAGACATAGAGATTTGCAAAATACTTACGGCTCTGAATGTGACAGACCCGTTGACTAAAATTATCTCACAAGCAAAACATGATCACACCTTAGTACTCTTTGGGTGTTAATCACATAGCGATGTGAACTAGATTACTGACTCTAGTAAACCCTTTGGGTGTTGGTCACATGTCGATGTGAACTATGGGTGTTAACCACATATAGATGTGAACTATTGATGTTAAATCACATGGCGATGTGAACTAGATTATTGACTCTAGTGCAAGTGGGAGACTGAAGGAAATATGCCCTAGAGGCAATAATAATGTTATTATTTATTTCCTTATATCATGATAAATGTTTATTATTCATGCTAGAATTGTATTAACCGGAAACATAATACATGTGTGAATACATAAACCTACAGAGTGTCACTAGTATGCCTCTACTTGACTAGCTCGTTAATCAAAGATGGTTATGTTTCCTAACCATGAACAAGGAGTTGTTATTTGATTAACGGGATCACATCATTGGTTGAATGATCTGATTGACATGACCCATTCCATTAGCATAGCACCTGATCGTATAGTTTGTTGCTAGTGCTTTTCTTCATGACTTATACATGTTCCTATGACTATGAGATTATGCAACTCCCGTTTGCCCAAGGAACACTTTGGGTGCTACCAAACGCCACAACGAATCGGGTGATTATAAAGGTACATTACAGGTGTCTCGAAGGTACATGTTGGGTTGGCATATTTGAGATTAGGATTTGTCACTCCGATTGTCTGGAGAGGTATCTGGGCCCTCTCGGTAATGCACATCACATAAGCCTTGCAAGCATTGCAACTAAATGTGTTAGTTGTGAGATGATGTATTACGGGCGAGAAAAGAGACTTGCCGATGTGAGATTGAACTAGGTATTGGATACCGACGATCGAATCTCGGGCAAGTAACATACCGATGACAAAGGGAACAACGTATGTTGTTATGCGGTCGACCGATAAAGATCTTCGTAGAATATGTAGGAGCCAATATGGGCATCCAGGTCCCGCTATTGGTTATTGACCAGAGAGGTGTCTCGGTCATGTCTACATAGTTCTCGAACCCGTAGGGTCCGCACGCTAAAGTTTCGATGGCGGTTATTATGAGTTTATATGATATTGATGTACGAAGGTTGTTGAGTCCCGGATGAGATCACGGACATGACGAGGAGTCTCGAAATGGTCGAGACATAAAGATTGATATATTGGAAGCCTATATTTGGACTCGGAATCACTCCGGGTGAAATTGGGAATTTTACCGAGTGCCGGGGTTACGGAACCTCCCGGGAGTCAATGGGCCTTGATGGGCCTTAGTGGGAAAGAGAAAAGGGGCCCTATAGCTGGCGCAGCCTTCCCCCTTCCCTAGTCCTATTAGGATTAGGAGAAGGGGTGGCGCCTCTCTCCCTCTCCCTTGGTCAAACCCTAGTTGGACTAGGATTTGGGGGATCCTACTCCTAGTAGGAGTAGGACACCCTGCGCCTCCCTCCTAGGCCGCCAGCCCCTCCCTTCCCTCCTTTATATACAGGGGCAGGGGCACCCCATGACACACAAGTTGATCGATTAGATCGTTCCTTAGCCGTGTGCGGTGCCCCTTCCACCAGATTACACCTCGATCATACCGTGGCGGAGCTTAGGCGAAGCCCTGCGTCGGTGGAACATCATCATCGTCACCACGCCGTCGTCTTGACGGAACTCTCCTCGACACTCGGCTGGATCGGAGTTCGAGGGGCGTCATCGAGCTGAGCGTGTGCAGAACTCGGAGGTGCCGACGTTCGGTGCTTGGATCGGTCGGGTCGTGAAGACGCACGACTACATCAACCGCGTTGTTATAACGCTTCGCTTTCGGTCTCACGAGGGTGCGTGGGACGAGACACTCTTCCTCTCGTTGCTATGCCATCACCATGGTCTTGCGTGATCGTAGGAAAATTTTTGAAATTACTACGTTCCCCAACACGGACCCCGCCGACATCCACGACATCAACATCCATGACCGCATTCCCGTGATCCTCGAAGCCACCAACTCCACGTACTACGCATGGAAGACTTATTTCGCACTCCTCTTCCGCGAGAACAATCTCGTGGATCATGTTGATGTCATCGTCGACTCTCGCGTCATGGTGGGCGACTCCGAGTGGACCGCGATCGACGCTACGCTCATCCGGTGGTTCTTCACCACCATCTCCAAGGATCTGTTTCACACGGTCATGAGCGATAGTGATGACGCATGCATCATGTGGGTCAAGCTCAACGGCCTCTTCACCGAAAACAAGCTTCATCGTCGCGTTTTTCTGCAGCAGGAATTTTTTGACTGTCATCAGGATGAACGATCCATCAATGACTACTGCCGCCGCCTCAAGACGTTGTCGGATGAGCTCCGTGATATCGGCGCCAAGATTTATGACTACCTCCTCCTCAGCACGCTCACTGCCGGCCTCAACGAGGACTTTGGCAATGCCGCCGCCAACCTCACCTTGATGCCGGAGCCCATCTTCCCCAAGTTTGTGGCGTACTTGCGGTTGGAGGAGCGCCGGATGAAGGGGTGAAGAAGCGTGTACAGCACCACACCCTTGCTGTTGGCACCTATCATGGCGCCCCACCACCACCCGCCCCACCCGCACGGCGATAGCAGCCGCCGCCCCCGGGGTACTTCCCCCTCCCGCCTGCGGCCCTCACCCCTCCCGCTGCTCCTTAGCAGCAGCTGCCCGGTGGCGGGCGGCACGGCAACCGTCGCGGTGGCGGGCATCAGAAGCAGTCGCAACAGGCGAACGGGGGCCCAGGCGTACGAGGGGCCCCTCGTCAGCAGCAGCCCTCCCGGCCGTGGACTTACGACACCAACCCGTGGACGGGTGTCGTCCACGTGTACTCGATTCCGTTTCCCCGACCTCCCGCCCCGGGCATCCTCGGGCCTCGTCTGGCGAGCCACCAGGATCACCTCCCTGCGCCCGGCGCCACACCCTACCCAGCCATCGCTGCATCACCGGCCGCGGGTGGCTATTGCGCCGCTCCCGCGCCCCCTTATGGCGGGTTCTACTTGCCCCGGGTGCCGCCGCCGTGGGATCCCGCCCTCCTCGCCACCTTGCACTCGGCTCCGTCACCCAGCAACTACGGTGGCGGAGGTGAATGGTACATAGACTCAGGCGCCACTGCTCTTATGACATCTCATCCCGGTAACCTCAAGTCTTCCACTCCCATTCATACTCCCACTCGCATCATCGTTGGTAATGGTTCCTCTTTACCTATTACACATGTCGGTCATATGTCGTTTCCATCAACTTCTACTCCCATTAACATGTTTAATGTTCTTGTCTCTCCTAACTTAGTCACCAACCTTGTATCTGTTCGTCGCCTTGCTCGTGAGAATCCTATTAATGTCGAATTTGACGATGTTGACTTTTCTGTGAAGGACGCCCGTACACGTATAGTACTCCACCGATGTGATAGCCCCGACGAGCTCTATGATGACCAACAAGTATAGGGGATTTTCGGTGATAACGACACCTATGGGATCACCGGGACCCCTTCTACGGTTGGCGGGCGCGGGTTTGTGCAAAGAGCGGGTCTGGCAGGAAGCACAAAGATTGTTTACCCAGGTTCGGGCCGTGAGGATGCGTAATACCCTAGTCCTGCTTTGGTTTATGTATTTGAGTGTTCTTGAGTTCTTGAGCTAGCTATAGTGCGTGGGTAGCCCAAAAGATCTGAATCCTTCTCCTGGTCGCCTCGGGCCTCCTTTTATAGGCAAAAGGGGTTGCCACAGTGGCACACAGGAGGTGTAAAGGTCTACAGTACACAAGCTTCTCGCCTATCATTACGGGACAAGACACATTAAATGCACCCCCATAGGTGTCCTGTTGCTTTATTGGAGATGGCAACGGGGCCCGTCCAGTCCATCACCGTCCCGCTCTGCTCCGACACGCGTCCAGGCCAACGATGCATGCGGTGCCATGTAGGCTGGCAGGCTGCTGAAATGGCATGGTGGTAGGGTCTTCACGAAGATCTGCATGCCACCACGCAGGTGCTTGTTGAGCTGGCCTGGAAGCTGCATGTCACCACGCAGGTGCCTGCCCAGCTCGTCGGGCTGGCAGTTGCATGGGAACAGCGGCGGAGTCTTGGCAAACGTGGGCCTGGCTGTGGCCCCATAGGTGTCTTCGGCAAGATCCTTGTCGGGGCCCCGTCAAGGGTCTTGTCATGGCATCGTAGTCATCCCGGGCAAGCGCCTTGCCGGGGGTCTCGCGGATTTCCTCAGCTAGGATCCTGCCGAGGATCGTTGTCTTCTGGTCCTCATCTGATCTCGTGTGTTTATGATCTTGACGAAGATCTGCATGCCACCACGGAGGTGCCTCCCGAGCCCTGGTCTCAATGTGGTTGTTGGAAACCCTTGGGCTCAAGGGTGGCACGCCCCACTGGCGTCGGGCAAGTTGCCCCGGCAAGGCTCTTGCCGGGGCCACGGAGGCCACCTGGCAAGGGTCTTGCCGGGGGAGTCAGCCTCGCCCCTTTGCTCTTTGCGGTCTCTGGTCTTGGTGTTGCTCTGATCGCCTTGTGCCCCTGCTCCCCTTTCCTGCCGCCGGTGTCCTAGACTAGGGGGTACTCATCATGTCATCTCCCGATCTGTTAGATTGGGCCGAGGACCCCCATGGCCGTATACTCATGGGCCATTCCGGACAGCTGCCGCATACAAGGAAGATTCCGCAAGACTTGGCGATCAAGACAAGGACTCCTCCCCACCGGCGATTCGGCTAGGACTCTTGTTATCCTAGGCCTCGGTGCATTATATAAACCGAGGCCAGGCTAGTCGATAGAGATATACAACAATCATACCATAGGCTAGCTTCTAGGGTTTAGCCTCTCGATCTCGTGGTAGATCTACTCTTGTACTACCCATATCATCAATATTAATCAAGCAGGAGTAGGGTTTTACCTCCATCGAGAGGGCCCGAACCTGGGTAAAAACATCGTGTCCCTTGTCTCCTGTTACCATCCGCCTAGACGCACAGTTGGGACCCCCTACCGAGATCCGCGGTTTGACACCGACATTGGTGCTTTCATTGAGAGTTCCGCTGTGTGTTCGGCAAAAGGTCGATGGCTCGCTTACAGATCAGCTGCGACTTGGCATCTTCGTCACCAGCTCATTGGTCACCTTGGTTCGACCAAGGACTGCGCCCTACCTCCGATCGTCATGTTCGGATGAGGGCCTTCATCAACATCAGCTCCGATCTCTATCAAGATCATGGATGAATCATCCAGGGAGGCCGGGGACTCAACGTCAACATTGCCCTCGGGCGACCGTGCTGTTTTTCTGGACAGCGAACTTGTATCCGCCGTCACCGCCTCCTCGAGCGTCGGTTTGAGGATTGCTTCGGTGTAATAGTTCGGAATTACGTCTACAACAGCCACGCTAAATTTCGTCGAGTTCCGATGGAGGAATCTCCGACAATCTACGGTATACCGGAGCCTTGTCAAATCTGGATGAGAATCTGGAGGAGTTTAGGGCGTGGTTTCCAGCTTCTAGCTCGGACCTCCTTTGGAAGATCCAGCCGTTGATCGACTGCGGAATTCCTATATCTACCACCCCTCAAAATTTCAGCTCGATCCGACCGTCCAAACTCCGGGAACCTTCCGATTAGTGCATCACTTTTCGGATCTGTTTTCTGCACGAAAACAAATCCGACCCGAGTTCGTCCTTTTTACGAACGGGATTTCGGACATCCTTTTTGAAGGAATTTTTGTATGGGGTATTGTGTTTTGTTCCCGAACACGTCCCACTAACTTTAAAATCTTTTGAATATGATCTTCAATATCATGCTGGTGTCAAACCAGTCCGTCAATATTGCTCCACGGCTGCTGACCTGCGCTAGACACGTCGTCACTTTGTTGAGCCGAGCTCAACTTCTTCAGATCATCATCTCGGCAAGCCGAACAACAGTCCGGCATCGTGAAGGATAAATCATCACCAACATCGCCGCCCCATGGATTACACGGAGCGGGCATACCGGCATCGCCGCACGGTCACTTCATCAAGCCGGCATCGACCACGCCACGACCTGCATCGGCAGGGCCGCACTATTGCTTCTTCAAGCTGGTGTCCATCACGCCGACCTACTTCGACATCTCGGCTGGACCGGGGGCTTCGCCATCTCTTCATCAACCTACTCCGGACACTTCGGCGTCACTAGCCGACCAGCTCCGTCACGTTAGCTGGACCGAGGGCTTTGCCTCGGCGAGCCAACCTTTGCCAGCATTGCCATGCCGTCGTTTTATCGCCCATCAGGCAATGGGTGCGCGGATCAAGTCCCAATTTTGGGAATCACCTTCCTTCGGATTGCTACAACAAATAAACCAGGTGCTATTAATCCCATTATGTTTTGCTTGTTTGGGTTCATTTTTCCCAAGGAATTGTTACTCTGGTTTGTCCATCATATGTACACAGGTCTATCAAATGGTGGACGCATTAACGACAGTCGCATGGTGGTTCGGTCAGTTTCCGTACATAGTCCGGCGAACGCCGCATCCGGAGCTCGGACCGACCTGTGAATTCAGGCTTTGCCACGCCTTTATCAAGCATCACGCCGATGCCCCTGCATCGACATTGACTTGGCGCCAGGCCATATTTCTTTTATTACTCACTTTGCATAAATTATTTATTATGCAACGATTTTTTAATTATCATTATTACTATTATCTCCGGTTTGCACCATTTTTGTGCACGGAAAATGATCCGGGACTTGGCGGCACTCGCCGGGTCTGCATTGACCGTGCTATGTCACCACTTCGGCGTGTCGATCTCTCCGCTCCGCCACCTCAGGACCGGCTTGGGGGATGGAACCTTGTCCCGTATCAAGCTCGGACTGCGTCATCAATACCGAACACATTAACCAGCTAAGTCGCTTTCATGCTCAAAGCTTTAATTTCTAACTTGTGTTCGGTTCGACCAAGCATTATACTTTTTTTGAAAAATGTTGCTTGTAAAATTTTTTTCTTGTCCAAACTTTGTTTGTGACGCATAAATTCAAATACCCAATTCATTTGGGGGCTTCCTTCATGAAGTTTTTCTTCTTGCATATGATTATACTTGTACGGCTTCGTTCCTTGTTCGTGTATTACGCCATAATATGCACCATATTGACTTAAGAGATTTGCAAGCTGGGTTGCCTCGCTCCTGTGTTTACCCCTACGTTCCCGATTGTTCGGCTAGGGAGTAAAGGGAGCACCTCCGCGATTGCCACGATCGGGTCATCCGAGCCGGACCTCAGACTGGGTGAAGCCGAAAGCTAGCACTCTTATACTTTTCAATGATGGTCGGCACACAACGGAACTCATGAGTACAAAAAATCTATTGCACAAGTCTCAAAATAACAATGAGCACCGAAGAAAGGTATCGGTGGGGGTACTATTTTCTTCGAAGATGCTTCTTACACTTCGCAGTAATATAGCATAAGTTCCCCCTGGCGCTTTGTCTCGTTACAGCCTTATGGCCTGATTGCACGGTTATTGGAAACACCGTCGATATTCTCGATGATGGAGTACATAACACTTTTCGGTCCTTGACCGAAGAGGGAGAAGCCGACGGTCGGTTAAGACGCGTTTAAAGTTCGGTTGAACATAGATATGATATAGGTACTTCGGTACATGCAATCATTCTTTTACCCAAGTCACTTGGGGGCTCTTAAATTTATATGAGTCGTTTTATGATAAGTGTTCTTCTTCTTAGTCGTTGCAAAGTTTTATTATTATTATTATCGATCACTCCTTTTTTCGACACGAGCGTGTGGTCACTAGCCGGGGAGCCTAATTTCTCTCTCAAAGCCGCCAGAGTTTAGTTTGCTAAACTAGCCTAATGAGAAGTACTCCGCCCTCGGGATAGGAGATTGAAGCCGTAGGCTGACCCGCTTGAAGTCTTGAGATAGGATGTATCATGTTAAAGAACGACAGAAGCACTTCTTTTGCTAAGGCCAATTTTCAGATTGGCACCAAACACTTGATCTCGTTAGGACGTCAAGTTTTCTTGACGTTTTTGGTTTTCCAAGCTTATGGCACTTTTAAACTATTTGTGTGTTTTCAGCACAAGTCTCATGAGGCAACGCGGACACCTTTAGAGATTCGCAAAACATTCTCGGATATTGCTATATATGCATCAGTTTCAATTGTGTCTTGGTCAATACTTGGGTTGCGGCTCCTGCGCTTGCCTCCTACATTCCGCTTTGTTCAGCTAGGTGTGCAAAGGAGAACCACTGCGATTGTGCTTCCAGCTCACATGGTTAAGCACCTCGGTGGAGAAAGTCAAACCGACTGTCACAATAAGCGTAAACTGGTCGGTGATCCGATGGCGGTGTTAAGCGACGGGCCATTCATAACAATGGCGAAGTGTTTACGGCTTGACCTCGATCGTCGCCGAACACTACCGGGGCTATTGGCGGCCTCCCAAACTAAATCCTCGATATTTTGCTCTTACATTGGAGCTGAGGTTTCATAATCATGCTTAGCATGACAACCCAAAGAAAGGAACCGATAAGCGGGACTATTTTCTTTGGAAGACATTTCTTACATTAAGCGGTAATATAACATATCTCTCTGCGTACCTTTGTTTATAAAACCGTATGGCCAGATTGCCTTGTTTGTTGTAAATCTTTGCCCTCATAAAGGCTTTATAAAGTAGGACAAACACTCCTCGGCTATTGGCCGAGGAGGTGGAAGCCGATGGTCGGTCAACAAAGTTTTGTACAATGCGGATCCAAGCATTAATGACGTAAAGTACTTGGATACATAGAGTCATTACACATAATTTGTGATTTTACTATGGATATCAATCCTTAATTGACCACCGTGCTCGCATTAAGGCTCGGGGCTCTTGGGCTTGGGCTTATTATTTACAAATATTAAAGGGGCACATCGATCCCCTGATCTGGTGTTGCCACCCGACCAGTGTCTCGGGGGCTACTGCATTGCCTGTCCAATGCAGAAAATTTTAAGTGTAATACAGTCTCCGAGGAGATTTTGATCCTCGGGTTGGTCGGCCGCACCCAACCTGAGTCTTGAGGACTGAGCACGCCGCTTTTTGTGTCCCGAAGTATTCTGCCGAGCTAGGACTTGATCCTCAGACCGATTTTGCAAATCAACTTTGAGTCTCGGTGACACGAGGATCAGCGGTCTTATGTCATCCTTCATGTGCATCTCGGGTTTTAGACCGATACCCACCTTGAGGGCTACTGGCTATGTATCTCGGCAGAGAATAAATTGCACCAATCAAAAATATTGACAAAAATCGGCCCACATTCGGGGTGGTGCACCACCTCGGAAGCAGCCCGGCATAAAGCTCGGGCGCTAGTGGCTGGCTCCATAGAGGGCATTTCCGACATTAAGCTCGGCTAAACTCCTTCAAACTTCTTTGAACCAAGGTGATTTACGACACTTCGGATACAGTCCGGCGTTGGAGCTCGGATACATAGTCCGGCGTTGGAGCTCGGATACATAGTCCGGCGTTGGAGCTCGGATACAATCCGGCGTTGGAGCTCGGATACATAGTCCGGCGTTAGAGCTGGGAAGAAGTCCGGCATTGGTGCTCGGCTGCAAAAGATACCTCGAACAGTCCAGCGTGGAGCTCGGACGCAAGAGGACGCTGCCACCCGGGAACAACTTCAAACCCGAGGTGTGGCATAAAAATAACAAGGCATTGATAAAGGCCGGAAACTTAAAGGGGCTCCTCGGATACCCGACGTGTAAACTCGTCGAATGCATTTCGGTAATCCTCAAGATCGAAGATGAGAAGATTTGTTGAACCAGTTTTCAAGACCGACGACTGAAGATGAAGAACGGTTCGGAAGAATCGAGGAGCGTCCCTAAACTTGAAGACCGGTTCAGGGGGCTACTGACGGTGTCCTGGACTAGGGGGTACTCATCACGTCATCTCCCGATCTGTTAGATTGGGCCGAGGACCCCCATGGCCGTATACTCATAGGCCAGTCCGGACAGCTGCCGCATACAAGGAATATTCCGCAAGACTTGGCGATCAAGACAAGGACTCCTCCCCCACCGGCGTATTCGGCTAGGACTCTTGTTATCCTAGGCCTCTGGTGCATTATATAAACCGAGGCCAGGCTAGTCGATAGAGATATACAACAATCATACCATAGGCTAGCTTCTAGGGTTTAGCCTCTACGATCTCGTGGTAGATCTACTCTTGTACTACCCATATCATCAATATTAATCAAGCAGGAGTAGGGTTTTACCTCCATCGAGAGGGCCCGAACCTGGGTAAAAACATCGTGTCCCTTGTCTCCTGTTACCATCCGTGTAGACGCATAGTTCGGGACCCCCTACCCGAGATCCGCCGGTTTTGACACCGACACCTGCCCTGCTCAGTGTGGCCGCGGGCGCGGCTCCGACTGTCCGTGCACAAGTAAAGGGGTCAAAAGGAGAGCCCCTAATTTTGTACACCGACAGGAGCCCCCGGGCCTGGGCCACACATAAGCACGACACGTTGTTGGGCCAGGCCCAAAACGGTGCGCGGGCAGGCGGGGCGGATTTTTACCGCGGTAAATTTTTCGCTTGCTTGGGCTTCCCCACGATCCACGTTGAATGCGCGTCGTGGAGGGTCATGCGTGATGTCGGGGGCATGCGTGGGACGGTTCCCGCACGCATGCGTCACATCATAGTAAAGAGGCGGCTCACGCCTTCCCCACAAAAAGAGGAAAACGCAGAGGCGCGGCTCATTTACTGAGCGGACTCGGGTCATGGTCTTCAAGGAGTCCGCGCCCCACGATCACGGGGTGGGGAACGGTCGCCTCACCCGTTCCCTCGATTTCTGCTTGCTCGCCATGTGTCCCCCATGCCCCTGAGGTGTCAGGCAGTGGAGGCGGGAAACCGAGCCGTCGCTGATTGGAGCAGCGGGTCGATCTCGACGAATTGGTTGAGTGGGGCGGCCGAGCCCCGATCCCGCCCCTTTATAAGGAGGGGGGAGGGGTTGGCATCCCACACTCTATCATCATCCATCTCCTTCCACCTCGTCTCCTCACTTCCATCTGCCATGGCGAGAGGAGGCGTCGGCCCTTCGACGGTGGAGGCAAGGGTCTCTGCTCGACAGCGCGTCCCTCCTTCCCAAGAGCTTGCTTGGCGGAGCCGGCCACGAGAGGAAGCGGTAGGGGGCGAGGCCGAGGTCGTCGTGGCGCTCGGGGAAGAGGGGGACGGGGCGGCGCACCGGCCATGCCTCCGCCTGCGATGCCTCCCCCAATGGAGGGCCACGTCGGGGACCAGCCCCATGAGTTCTTCATCAGGCTGCGCCGGCCACCGCGTCGTCGTCTTCGTCTCCCCACTCCATTCGCTCGGGAGATGAAGCTCGACCCGCCACAGACCCTCAGGCTGCATATGAGGGGCTGCGGGAACGGCGGTACGTGGGTCGACGTCGACTTTCCCGCTCCTCATGTCATGTACCTTCATCGTGGATGCAAAACTTTTGCTCGCGTCCACAGCCTGATGGCGGGGCTCGTTCTCTACTTTAAATTAATGGAGAACGGCCTGCTCTCTGTCAAGGTCTTCCGGGACCTTGGAACTCGCCTGAAGTGCTGCATGGAGAGCTCCTCCGATGATGAAGATTCCTCCTCGAGCGGGAGTGACGAGGAGGACAGCGACAGCGATGACGAGGGCGTCGGGCGGGAGGATGCTGACCCCGACTCCAACTGACCCCTTCCTCGGCCACGCGCCCTGCCGAGGGCCTTCCTCGTGAAGCTCTCCATCGGCGCGTTCCCCATCGCCTCCTTGGGCGGCTGGCGTAGGAGGGCCGGAGAAGACGAAGAAGGCGGGTGGCGGGCCGTCAAGTCAGAGTACGTGGGCACACCGACGCCTTCATCGCGTATTGTCGGCCCGCTGCCTCATCTTTCGGCTCCCCTCCCGGTGTCTTCTACTGCTCGTACCGCACCTAGGCGTTCTTTTTGCCCTCCTGCTATGCCGTTCCACCTTCTGAAGAGAGGGACAAGAAAGGGATTACGGGCATCTTATCTTTTTTTAGTTTGTAAGCCTGCGGACGTTTGTTAAATTTAGGACTTGTAATCCCCTTGCTCATGTTTTTCATTTCGTATGAACTGTACCTGTATGGGATGTTTTTAATGAAAAAGGGTGTTTGTCGGGTTCTTTGTGCGCAGGTGAGGCCCATGCCAAGGAGTGAATCCTTGTTATTTTTAAGATAAACATCGCCGCCCGGCAACAGGCCTTGCCGCCCCCTTACTTCACTCGACTACTCCCACACTCTTGGTGGAGGTAGGGGCGAAGTAGAGTTAGGCCCCTCGTTTGTCTCCTTGTCACCGCGACTACGACCCAGTTCTGACCCAGGAAATAGTTCTTGGGTGCAGGAAAAAATAGGGAGCACGGCGGCCTAGGAATAAAACGGGGTTTCATACGTCCCAACCTCATACAGAAGTGTATAATAGGGGATAAAAGACTTATCTATATCTGCAGCTTCGGCTTGCCGTGGTTGGATTCTTGTGTCTGCAGCCCCCGACAACCTTGGCTTGCCGGGGGGCTGGAGTGTCGGCTTGTTCTCTTTCTTCCGAACGGCTCAGCAGAAGCATCCATGCACCCTACGAACCAAGGAGGACAGAAAGGAACAGAGAGATGCACACTCGACCTCTATGCTAGGGGTTAGTCGCCGGTAAGCACTATCAACCCTAACCAAGGGAGGAACTTAACCTAGCATGCATGCTAAAACTTAGGGTGCCAGCGCTTCATTTATTTATGCTCAGGGTCTGCGCCTGGCTTTGTACAGAGGGTTACATGCCTTGCCGGCAAGGCTTGTACCAAAGGTGGTTCACCGGGAGGCCCGACAACCGCGCCTTATGGGTAAAACTTGCGAAGATGTTCAATGTTCCAGGAGTTGCTCACTGGAATAGCATCTTCGGTCTCCAGGCGGACTGCGCCGGGCCTGGTGACTCGTATTACCCGATAAGGGCCTTCCCACTTCATCGTCAACTTGTTGGAATTCTTGGCCGACTGAACGCGCCAAAGAACAAGGTCTCCTTCCTCAAAGCTTCGGGCATGAACCTTGCAGCTATGGTAGCGGCACAAGTCTTGCTGGTAGCGCGCTGCTCTCACAGCCGCCCGAAGACGATCTTCCTCGAGGAGCGTTGCATCATCTTGCTGCAATTGCTCTTGCTCAAGCTCGTCATAAGCAAGCACTTGAGGTGACACGTATGTGAGTTCCGTGGGGAGAACTGCTTCTGCCCCATATATCAAGGCAAAGGGTGTCTGGCCGGTGGCTCGATTTGGGTCGTTCTGGTTGACTAAAGAACCGCCGGCAACTCATCAATCCAGCGCCATATGCTCTTGTGCAGTTTGTCAAAAGTCGTTGTTCTCAGGCCTCGCAGTACTTCAGCATTTGCCCTCTCCGCCTGGCCTTTGCTCCATGGGTGTGCCATAGAAGCAAAACAGACCCTGCTGCCAAGGTCCTGGATGTATTGCATGAAGGTGTGGCTCGTGAACTGCGTGTCGTTGTCGGTGATGACTCTGTTTGGCACACCAAAACGGCAGACTAGCCCCTTGAAGAACTAGACGGCTGATTGTGCTGTCACCTTCCTCACTGCTTCCACCTCCGGCCACTTTGTGAACTTGTCGATTGCAACGTACAAGTACTCAAAGCCCCCGACAGCGCGGGGAAAGGGCCCAGTATGTCGAGCCCCCAGACCGAAAATGTCCAGGAGAGAGGAATTGTTTGAAGGGCTTGAGCTGGTTGATCGGGCTTTTTCGAATGGAACTGGCACGCTTCACACCTAGTTACTAGTGCTGTTGCATCCTGGAGGGCAGTGGGCCAGAAGAAACCTTGCCGGAATGCCTTGCCGGCAAGGGCCCTCGACCCTATGTGGGAGCCACATATGCCCCCAGGTATCTCTGCCAACAGCTCTAGTCCTTCCTCTCGGGGAATGCACTTCAATTTCACACCGTTCGATCTTTTTCTGTATAGGACGTCGTCGACGAACTGATACATGGCAGACCGACGGGCTACTTTCTCCGCTCCTTCCTGCTCCTCAGGAAGTTCCCCTGTCTGGAGGAACCGGACGGTATGTTGTGCCCATGCCGGAGCCTGGGGCTCGACGGCAAGGACTAAGGGCATTTCCTCCGCCATGGGAGCGTCTGTCTCTACGGCCTGGCGGCTCGATGCCCTGCCGGAGTCGGTTGCCCCATGGCAGGCTCAGTGTCCACGGCAGCATCCTTGCTGGCGGCTCCTGGGAGCTCGGCGGGAAAGTACTTGCCGGGGCCTGATTTCCTCCACTTGTTCTGCTCTGTTGACGGTTCAACGGATGGTTGAGTTAACCGAAGCACAGAAGTACCTGGTTCCACAGGCAGTTTGAAGGCAGCGTGCTTTGGGAGGTAATCGGCGATGTCATTCTCCGCTCGGGGAACGTGCTTTGCTTGTATATCATCCCCTGTTCAAGAATTCATCCGATTAACCAGTTAACTTGCCGATTAATCCCTACTCGTAGGGTCACCGAGTAGCCTATAAACCGATAAATCATCCGATTAGTTGATTAAATGGCTGATTAACTTGCCAATTAGCCGATTAATCCCCTACTCACCAGCCAACCGAGCAGCTACCAGTTAACGATTTCCTCAACAATGATATCATCAAAGCGCTCTTCCAGCTTCCTAACCTCATCTACGTAGCCCTCCATTAATGGGCTCTGATAAACTTTGTTGACTTGCCTAATGACAAGCTGTGAATCACCCCTCACGATGAGCTTCTTAACCCTGAGGTATGCCGCAATCCTAAGACCGGCAAGCAACCCCTCGTATTCAGCCAGTGTTGTTTGTGGACTTCTCCCTAGGAAAGTGCATCTGGATTACATACTTGAGGTGCTCTCCGGTGGGTGCGACGAGCAGCACACCAGCACCAGCGCCTTGCAGCGAGAAAGCCCCGTCAAAGTACATGATCCAGTTGCGACTTGCTTCCTTGCCGGGGAGAGCGGTCTCCTGGATTTCTTCGTCGGGCGTTGAGGTCCATTCCGCAATGAACTCCGCCAAGACTCTGCTCTGGATTGTCGAAGTGCTTTCAAACTTCAAACCGAAGCTCGACAGCTCCAAGGCCCACTCCACAATCCTCCCGGTTGCGTCTGGGTTATGCAATATCCGTTGTAACGGGAGTCGGGTGACGACAGTGATATCGTGTGCTAGGAAGTAATGACGCAGCTTCCTCGAGGCCATAAGGAAGCCGAAGAGCAATTTCTGCACACCGGAGTACCTTGACCTAGCCCCCTGCAAAAGCGAGCTGACAAAATAAACCGGGTCTGCATTATCTTCTTCCTTTGCATCACTTCTTTCGGTCGCGCAGGCCCTGTCCCGTCAACGTCAAACTCTACCGGGGGCCCCGCCTTGCCGGCACCAGGCCCTGTCGGGGGAATCTCTAGCTCGACATCCGCCAGTCCTGCCGTTGCCACTGCCTCTTCGTCGACCTCCCTCTGCGCCACTAGCGTGGCGCTGACCACTTGATTCGTCGCCGCCAGATACAGCAGCAACGGCTCTTGTGGTTTAGGTGCAACCAGTATTGGTGTAGAGGAGAGGTATTTCTTCAAATCCTGCAGCGCTACTTCGGCCTCTGGGGTCCACTCCATTGGGCCCGCCTTTTTCAAGATTTTGAAAAAGGGAAGGGCACGTTTAGCAGACTTGGAGATGAATCAGCTCATGGCGGCAACGCAGCCGGTGAGCCGACACACATCCTTGATCCGCTTGGGCGCCTCAATCTGCTCGATAGCCTTGATCTTGTCTGGGTTCGTCTCAATCCCATGCTGTGACACAAAGAACCCGAGAAGTTTGCCAGACGGAACACCGAAGACACACTTCCCAGGGTTCAACTTGAGGTTGATCTTGCGCAAATTTGCAAACGTCTCTTCCAGATCTTGTACAAGTGTTGCCCTGTCCTTGGTTTTCACCACTATGTCATCCATATATGCTTCCATATTTCTATGTAGCTGGGGCTCAAAACCAATTTGGGTTGCTCTTGCAAACGTCAAGCCAGCACTCTTCAACCCGAAAGGCATCCGTAAAAAGCAAAACGTACCACATGGGGTGATCAATGCTGTCTTTTCTTCATCTTCTCTTGTCATGAAGATCTGGTGGTATCCTCAGTAGGCATCAAGGAATAATAACAGATCACACCCGGCCGTGGAGTCAACAATCTGGTCGATGCACTGCAACGGGAAAGGGTCCTTGGGACAAGCCTTATTGATATCTGTGTAGTCGATACACAGCATCCACTTCCCATTTGCCTTGCGCACCACCACCGGATTAGCCAACCACGTCGGGTGGAGTACTCCTCTCACCAAGCCTGCCGCTTCCAACTTCCTGATCTGCTCTATGATGAACTCCTGCCTTTCCAAAGCCTGCTTCCTGACCTTGTGCATGACGGGTCGCGCATGAGGACAGACAGCAAGGTGGTGCTCAATCACCTCCCTGGGAACGGCGGGGACGTCGGATGCTTGGCATGCGAACACATCGACATTCGCCCGCAGTAAGGTGACGAGCGCGCCTTCCTATTTGCTGTCGAGGGTGGAGCTTATGGTGAAATCCCACCCATGCCATCCTCCTTGACGAACACCTTCTTGGTCTCTGGCGGTGCAGCTCTGGATTTCTTGCTCTTGCCGGTGGAGCTCTCTGGCACGTCCTCGATGGTAGCACAACACTCCGAAGAGTTGCGCTTGCCGGAGTGGGTGCGAGAGGTCTTGCCGGTCTTCTTCTTCCCTCCCGGAGCTTCAGCGGCAGGAGCAAGTGCCTTGGCGGCAGTCACTGCAACTGCTTCCCGATAGAGTAGGTCGGCGCAGATCAGCGCATCCTTCTTGTCGCAAGGGATGGTGATGATGGTCATCGGCCCAGGCATCTTCAGCGTGTTGTAGGCGTAATGCGACGCCGCCATGAACTTGGCTAGTGCCGGGCAGCCGAGGATCCCGTTGTAGGGCAAGGGGATCTCGGCTACATCGAAGACAATCCTCTTCGTCCTGTAGTTCAACTCGCCTCCGAACGTCACGGACTGCGTGACTTTACCCTTTGGTTGACTCCTTCCCTGGTTGACCCCTTGAAACGTGCACGTCTCCTTGAGGTCCCCATTAGGGATCTGCAGCCTTTCGATCACAACGGGCGAGATCAAGTTCAGACCGGCCCCGCCATCAAATAGCATCTTTGTCACCTTGAGGTTGTGTATTGTTGGTGAAACCAACAATGGCAAACACCCGACCGCAGATGTATGATCGGGGTGGTCCTCGGCGTAAAAAATGATAGGCGTGCTGGACCACTTCAGTGGCTTTTGAGCATCCTGCTCGTCCTCGAGTAGGTAAATGATAAAAACAAAAATTTTGATGTGGAATGCTACCTAACATATTTATCAATGTAATTCTCTTTATTGTGGCAAGAATATTCAGATCCATAAGATTCAAAACAAAATTTTAATATTGACATAAAAACAATAATACTTCAAGCATACTAACAAAGCTATCATGTCTTCTCAAAATAACATGGCCAAAGAAAGCTATCCCTACAAAATCATATAGTCTGGCTATGCTCTATCTTCATCACACAAAATAATTAAATCATGCACAACCCCGATGACAAGCCAAGCAATTGTTTCATACTTTTGATGTTCTCAAACCTTTTCAATCTTCACGCAATACATGAACGTGAGCCATGGACATAACACTATAGGTGGAATAGAATGGTGGTTCTGGAGAAGACAAAAAGGAGAAGATAGTCTTACATCAACTAGGCGTATCAATGGGCTATGGAGATGCCCATCAATAGATATCAATGTGCGTGAGTAGGGATTGCCATGCAACGGATGCACTAGAGCTATAAGTGTATGAAAGCTCAAAAAGAAACTAAGTGGGTGTGCATCCAACTCGCTTGCTCACGAAGACCTAGGGCATTTTGAGGAAGCCCATCATTGGAATATACAAGCCAAGTTCTATAATGAAAGATTCCCACTAGTATATGAAAGAGACAACATAGGAGACTGATACGTCTCCAATGTATCTATAATTTTTTATTGTTCCATGCTATATTATATTCTGTTTTGGACATTAATGGGCTTTATTATACACTTATATTATTTTTGGGACTAACCTATTAACCGGAGGCCCAGCCCAAAATTGTTATTTTTTGCCTATTTCAGAGTTCCGCAGAAAAAGGATATCAAACGGAGTCCAAACGGAATGAAACCTCCGGGAACGTGATTTTCGGAACGAACGTGATCCAGAGAACTTGGACCCTACGTCAAGACATCAACCAGGAAGGCATGAGGTAGGGGCGCGCCTCCCCCCCCCCCCCCCAGGCGCGCCCTCCACCCTCGTGGGCCCCACATTGCTCCACCGACGTACTTCTTCCTCCTATATATACATATGTACCCCCAAACTACCAGATACGGAGCCAAAAACCTAATTCCATCGCCGCAACCTTCTGTACCCATGAGATCCCATCTTGGGGCCTTTTCCGGAGCTCCGCCAGAGGGGGCATCGATCACGGAGGGCTTCTACATCAACACCACAGCCTCTCCGATGATGTGTGAGTAGTTTACCTCAGACCTTCGGGTCCATAGTTATTAGCTAGATGGCTTCTTCTCTCTTTTTGGATCTCAATACAATGTTCTCCCCCTCTCTTGTGGAGATCTATTCGATGTAATCTTCCTTTGCAGTGTGTTTGTTGAGACCGATGAATTGTGGGTTTATGATCAAGTTTATCTATGAACAATATTTGAATCTTCTCTGAATTCTTTTATGTATGATTGGTTATCTTTGCAAGTCTCTTCGAATTATCAGTTTGGTTTGGCCTACTAGATTGATCTTTCTTGCAATGGGAGAAGTGCTTAGCTTTGGGTTCAATCTTGCGGTGTCCTTTCCCAGCTTCGGGTTCATCGTTGTCATATTGCTTTGCATGATCATGTAGTTGACATCATATTTGTGGAAAAGCCATTGTTCATAAATTTTTCATACATGTCACTCTTGATTCATTGCTAACCCGGTATACCGTCGGAAGCATTCATATAGAGTCATACTTTGTTCTAGTATCGAGTTGTAATCATTGAGTTGTAAATAAATAGAAGTGTGATGATCATCATTCATAGAGCATTGCCTAAAAAGAGAAAAGCCAAATAAAAAAAGAAGGCCCAAAAAAAGAGAATAAAAAGGGGCAATGCTACTATCCTTTTTCCACACTTGTGCTTCAAAGTAGCACCATGATCTTCATGATAGAGAGTCTCTTGTTTTGTCACTTTCATATACTAGTGGGAATTTTTCATTATAGAACTTGGCTTGTATATTCCAACAATGGGCTTCCTCAAATGCCCTAGGTCTTCGTGAGCAAGCAAGTTGGATGCACACTCACTTAGTTTCTTTTGTTGAGCTTTCATGCATTTATAGTTCTAGTGCATCCGTTGCATGGCAATCCCTACTCCTTGCATTAACATCAATCGATGGGCATCTCCATAGCCATTGATTAGCCACGTTGATGTGATACTTTCTCCTTTTTCGTCTTCTCCACATAACCCCCATCATTATATTCTATTCCACCCATAGTGCTATATCCATGGCTCACGCTCATGTATTGCGTGAAGGTTGGAAAAGTTTGAGATTACTAAAGTATGAAACAATTGCTTGGCTTGTCATCGGGGTTGTGCATGATGAGAGCATTCTCGTGTGACGAAAATGGAGCATGACTAAACTATATGATTTTGTAGGGATGAACTTTCTTTGGCCATGTTATTTTGAGAGGACATAATTGCTTAGTTAGTATGCTTGAAGTATTATTACTTTTATGTCCATATTAAACTTTTATCTTGAATCTTTCGGATCTGAATATTCATACCACAATTAAGAGAATTACATTGAAATTATGCCAAGTAACATTCCACATCAAAAAATTTGTTTTTATCATTTACCTACTCGACGACGAGCAGGAATTAAGCTTGGGGATGCTTGATACGTCTCCAACGTATATATAATTTTTTTATTGTTCCATGTTATATTATATTCTGTTTTGGACATTAATGGGCTTTATTATACACTTCTATATTATTTTTGGGACTAACCTATTAACTGGAGGCCCAACCCAGAATTGCTGTTTTTTGCCTATTTCAGAGTTTCGCAGAAAAAGAATATCAAACGGAGTCCAAAAGTAATGAAACCTTCGGGAACGTGATTTCGGAACGAACGTGATCCAGAGGACTTGGACCCTACGTCAAGACATCAACCAGGAAGGCACGAGGTACGGGGGCGCGCCTACCCCCCCCCCCCGCCTCCACCCTCGTGGGCCCCACATTGCTCCACCGACGTACTTCTTCCTCCTATATATACCTACGTACCCCCAAACTACCAGATACGGAGCCAAAAACCTAATTCCACCGCCGCAACCTTATGTACCCGTGAGATCCCATCTTGGGGCCTTTTCCGGAGCTCCGCCGGAGGGGGCATCAATTACGAAGGGCTTCTACATCAACATCATAGCCTCTCTGATGATGTGTGAGTAGTTTACCTTAGAACTTCGGGTCCATAGTTATTAGCTAGATGGCTTCTTCTCTCTTTTTGGATCTCAATACAATGTTCTCCCCCTCTCTTGTGGAGATCTGTTCGATGTAATCTTCTTTTGCAGTGTGTTTGTTGAGACCAATGAACTGTGGGTTTATGATCAAGTTTATCTATGAACAATATTTGAATCTTCTCTGAATTCTTTTATGTATGATTGGTTATCTTTGCAAGTCTCTTCGAATTATCAGCTTGGTTTGGCCTACTAGATTGATCTTTCTTGCAATGGGAGAAGTGCTTAGCTTTGGGTTCAATCTTGCGGTGTCCTTTCCTAGTGATAGTAGGGGCAGCAAGGCACGTATTGTATTGTTGCCATCGAGGATAACAAGATGGGGTTTATATCATATTGCATGAGTTTATCCCTCTACATCATGTCATCTTACTTAAAGCGTTACTCTGTTCTTATGAACTTAATACTCTAGATGCATGCTGGATAGCGGTCGATGTGTGGAGTAATAGTAGTAGATGCAGGCAGGACTCGGTCTACTTGTCGCGGACGTGATTCCTATATACATGATCATACCTAGATATTCTCATAACTATGCTCAATTCTGTCAATTGCTCAACAGTAATTTGTTCACCCACCGTAATACTTATGCTCTCGAGAGAAGCCACTAGTGAAACCTATGGCCCCCGGGTCTATCTTCCATCATATTAATCTTCCAACACTTAGCTATTTTTATTGCCTTTTATTTTACTTTGCATATTTATCATAAAAATACCAAAAATATTATCTTATCATATCTATCAGATCTCACTCTCGTAAGTGACCGTGAAGGGATTGATAACCCCTTTATTGCGTTGGTTGCGAGGGTTTATTTGTTTGTGTTGTTGCGAGGCACTCATGCGTGGCCTCCTACTGGATTGATACCTTGGTTCTCAAAAACTGAAGGAAATACTTACACTGCTTTACTCCATCACCCTTTCCTCTTCAAGGGAAAACGAACGCAGTGCTCAAGAGGTAGCAGAGACTCTCTATCATGAAGATCATGGTGCTACTTTTAAAGCACAGGTGTGGTAAAAGGATAGTAGCATTGCCCCTTCTCTCTTTTTCTCTCATCATTTTTTTTGTTTTTTTGGCCTTCTCTTTTTTATGGCCTCTTTTTTAATTTTTATTTTATTTGGCCTTCTTTGGCCTCTTTTATTTATTTATTTCGTCCGGAGTCTCATCCCGACTTGTGGGGGAATCATAATCTCCATCATCCTTTCCTCACTGGGACAATGCTCTAATAATGATGATCATCACACTTTTATTTACTTACAACTCAAGAATTACAACTCGATACTTAGAACAAAACATGACTCTATATGAATGCCTCCGGCGGTGTACCGGGATGTGCAATGACTCATGAGTGACATGTATGAAAGAATTATGAACGGTGGCTTTGCCACAAATACGATGTCAACTACATGATCATGCAAAGCAATATGACAATGATGGAACGTGTCATAATGAACGGAACGGTGGAAAGTTGGATGGCAATATATCTCGGAATGGCTATGGAAATGCCATAATAGGTAGGTGATACGTCTCCAACGTATCTATAATTTTTTATTACTCCATGCTATTATATATTCTGTTTTGGATGTTTAATGGCTTTCTTATTGATACGTCTCCAATCTATCTATAATTTTTTATTGTTCCATGCTATATTATATTCTGTTTTGGATGTTTAATGGGCTTATTTATACACTTTTATATTATTTTTGGGACTAACCTATTAACCGGAGGCCCAGCCCAAATTGTTGTTTGTTTGCATATTTCAGTGTTTCGCAGAAAAGGAATATCAAACGGAGTCCAAACGGAATGAAACCTTCGGCAACGTGATTTTTGGAACAAACGTGATCCAGAGGACTTGGAGTGGTCGTCAAGAAATCATCGAGGAGGCCACGAGGTAGGGGGCGCGCCTACCCCCCACGGCGCGCCCTCCACCCTCATGGGCCCCTCATGGCTTCACCGACCTACTTCTTCCTCCTATATATACCTACGTACCCCCAAACCACCAGGGGCATCCACGAAAACCTAATTCCACCGCCGCAACCTTCTGTACCGGTTAGATCCCATCTTGGGGCCTTTTCCGGCGTCCTGCCGGAGAGGGCATTGATCACGGAGGGCTTCTACATCAACACCATAGCCTCTCCGATGATGTGTGAGTAGTTTACCTCAGCCCTTCGGGTCCATAGTTATTAGCTAGATGGCTTCTTCTCTCTCTTTGGATCTCAATACAAAGTTCTCCTCGATTGTCTTGGAGATCTATTTGATGTAATCTTCTTTTGCGGTGTATTTGTCGAGACCGATGAATTGTGGGTTTATGATCAAGATTATCTATGAACAATATTTGAATCTTCTCTGAATTCTTTTATGTATGATTGGTTATCTTTGCAAGTCTCTTCGAATTATCAGCTTGGTTTGGCCTACTAGATTGATCTTTCTTGCAATGGGAGAAGTGCTTAGCTTTGGGTTCAATCTTGCGGTGTCCTTTCCTAGTGATAGTAGGGGCAGCAAGGCACGTATTGTATTGTTGCCATCGAGGATAACAAGATGGGGTTTATATCATATTGCATGAGTTTATCCCTCTACATCATGTCATCTTACTTAAAGCGTTACTCTGTTCTTATGAACTTAATACTCTAGATGCATCTTTGGATAGCGGTCGATGTGTGGAGTAATA
Source organism: Aegilops longissima (assembly GCA_021605205.1). NCBI lineage: Eukaryota > Viridiplantae > Streptophyta > Magnoliopsida > Poales > Poaceae > Aegilops > Aegilops longissima. Next base: position 620,517,493 of record CM038676.1, read on the forward strand.
GTAGTAGATGCAGGCAGGACTCGGTCTACTTGTCGCGGACGTGATTCCTATATACATGATCATACCTAGATATTCTCATAACTATGCTCAATTCTATCAATTGCTCGACAGTAATTTGTTCACCCACCGTAATAATTATGCTATCTTGAGAGAAGCCACTAGTGAAACGTATGGCCCCCGGGTCTATTTTCTATCATATCAATCTTCCCTCAACAAGCTATTTCTATCTTTGTTTATTTTGCAATCTTTACTTTTAGTCTTTATCATAAAAATACCAAAATATTATCTTATCATATCTATCAGATCTCACTCTCGTAAGTGACCGTGAAGGGATTGACAATCCCTTTATCGCGTTGGTTGCGAGGTTATTATTTGTTTGTGTAGGTGCATGGGACTCGAGGGTGCTCTCCTACTGGATTGATACCTTGGTTCTCAAAAACTGAATGAAATACTTACGCTACTTTACTGCATCACCCTTTCCTCTTCAAGGGAAAACCAATGCAGTGCTCAAGAGGTAGCACTTATACAGTTTTATACTATTTTTGGGACTAAGCTATTAACCCAAGGCCCAGTGCAAATTGCTGTTTTTTTGCCTATTTCAGTGTTTCGCAGAAAAGGAATATCAAACGGAGTCCAAACGGAATGAAACCTTCGGGAGCGTGATTTTTGGAACAAACGTGATCCAGAGGACTTGGAGTGGACGTCAAGCAATCAACGAAGAGGCCACGAGGCAGGGGGCGCGCCTACCCCCTGGGCACGCGCTCCACCCTCGTGGCCCCATTGACCTGAAGGAAATATGCCCTAGAGGCAATAATAAAGTTATTATTTATTTCCTTATTTCATGATAAATGTTTATTATTCATGTTAGAATTGTGTTAACCGGAAACTTAGTACATGTGTGAATACATAGACAAAACAAAGTGCCCCTAGTATGCCTCTACTTGACTAGTTTGTTTATCAAAGATGGTTATGTTTCCTAACCATAGGCATGTGTTGTAATTTGATGAACGGGATCACATCATTAGGAGAATGATGTGATGGACATGACCCATTCGTTATCTTAGCATTATGATCGTTACAGTTTCATTGCTACTACTTTCTTCATGACTTATACATGTTCCTCAGACTATGAGATTATGCAACTCCCGAATATCGGAGGAACACCTTGTGTGCTATAAAACGTCACAACGTAACTGGGTGATTATAAAGATGCTCTACAGGTGTCTCCAACGGTGTTTGTTGAGTTGGCATAGATCGAGATTAGGATTTGTCACTCCGTGTATCGGAGAGGTACCTCTAGGCCCTCTCGGTAATGCACATCACTATAAGCCTTGCAAGCAATGTGACTAATGAGTTAGTTACGGGATGATGCATTACGGAATGAGTAAAGAGACTTGCCGGTAACGATATTGAACTAGGTATTGAGATACCGACGATCGAATCTCAGGCAAGTAACATACCAATGACAAAGGGAATAACGTATGTTGTTATGCGGTTTGACCGATAAAGATCTTCGTAGAATATGTGGGAACCAATATGAGGACCCAGGTTCCGCTATTGGTTATTGACCGGAGATGAGTATCGGTCATGTCTACATAGTTCTCGAACCCATAGGGTCTGCACGCTTAACGTTCGGTGACAATCGGTACTATGAGTTATGTGTTTTGATGTACCGAAGGTAGTTCGGAGTCCCGGATGAGATCATGGACCTGACGAGGAGTCTCGAAATGGTTGAGATGTAAAGATCGATATATTGGAAGGCTATATTCGGACATCGTAAAGGTTTCGAGTGATTCGGGTATTTTTTGGAGTACCGGAGAGTTACGGGAATTCGTATTGGGCCTTAATGGGCCATACGGGAAAGGAGAGAAAGGCCTCAAGGGTGGTCGCGCCCCTTCCCCATGGACTGGTCCGAATTGGACTTGGGAAAGGGGGCGCCGCCTTTGAGGGAGTCCTGGACTAAGGGGTCCTCGGGCGTCCGGCCTGTCATCCATGGGCCGGACTGGTGGGCTGTGAAGACATGAAGGCCAAAGACTATACATGTGCCCGGGTTGGACTCTCCTTGGCGTGGAAGGCAAGCTTGGCGACCAGCTATGAAGATTCCTTCTTATGTAACCGACTCTATGTAACCCTAGATCCCTCCGGTGTCTATATAAACCGGAGGGCGTAGTCCGGATGGCATATACTCATTACCATAGTCATACAGGCTAGACTTCTAGGGTTTAGCCATTACGATCTCGTGGTAGATCAACTCTTGTAACACTCATATTCATCAAGATCAATCAAGCAGGAAGTAGGGTATTACCTCCGTAGAGAGGGCCCGAACCTGGGTAAACATCGTGTCCCCTGTCTCCTGTAACCATCGATCCTAGACGCATAGTTCAGGACCCCCTACCCGAGACCCGCCGGTTTTGACACCGATATTGGTGCTTTCATTGAGAGTTCCACTGTGCCGTCGACGAAAGGTTCGATCACTACTAGGAAAACCCTTACCAATAGCGCTGGTTTTTTTACTATTAGTAGCGCGGGTAGGCGCGCTACTGCTACGGCGCTATAGCTAATTTTTAGCAGTAGCGCTTGTTTAACCCAGCGCTACTGGTAGCTAAAGTAGTTGTAGCGCGCTTCCACCCAGCGCTACTGATATTTATCTACAGCGTGTGGAGCTAGCCAGCGCTACTGTTACTTGAGTGCTACTGGTAATCTTTACCCCCATGATACGTCCATTTTGCATCATGCTTTTATATCGATATTTATCGCATTATGGGATGTTATTTCATGTTATGTCACAATACTTATGGCTATTCTCTCCTATTTTACAAGGTTTACATGAAGAGGGAGAATGCCGGCAGCAGTAATTCTTGGCTGGAAAAGGAGCAAATATTGAAGGCCTATTCTGCGCAACTCCAAAAGTCCTGAAACTCCACGGAATACCTTAAAATAAATAAAGAAAAATCGTCGCCAAAGATGAAGGCCAGGGGGCCCACACCCTGCTCACGAGGGTGGGGGGCACGCCCTCCCCCCTGGGCGCGCCCCCCTACCTCGTGGGCCCCCCTGGTGGCTCTCCGAGCTATAAATTGTCCATTCCATGTATTCCAGGTTCACTGAGGACACCCGAATCAAACAATTTCAGAAGAAATGCTCACAAAATTCCGTTAACATCATATTTGATCCATTCATAAACTTTTCATTCAACATGTAGAAAAACTTGCTTTCTCTTGGTCTATTTGAACCTCTTTTGCAAGATGTTCAAAATGTAGCTCCTGACCGTCTTATGTTTGCTCTATTTTCTGTGAAAAGTGCAAAAAAGGACTAATAAATAGAGCAAAAAATAAGACAGTAGGTAAACTGGGCCTGCAGGCTGACGGGCCGAGCCAGGCCAAGAATGTTGGCCTGTTCCTTTCTCGATCCAGCCCGAGCTGGGCCTGCTGGCGGTCGGTCCAAAGCGCTGGTTCCTATTTGGCGCCTTAAGTGCCCGGTACAGGTGTTCTCGCAAACGGGCACACACCCATCCTCCGCGCTGGGCCGGCCCATCTGCCTATTTGTTATTTTGTAGCTTTATCCTAGTTCAACACCGTCACATTTTATAAAAAGTATGCAATGAATAGGAGAAAATTTAGGACCGGCCTGGATTTGCCCACACACGCACGCACACCGTCGGGTTATAAAAAGTGTGAAGTGATCGCTATATCTTATGATGGATCCATCCGGTGGCTCGGACACATGCTGTACCATGCATCTCCCGGGACCAAGGAAATCTCTGCGCGGTTCTTGGAGGTAGCCCTAGACTCCTAGCTAGCCCTCTTGACTTAATTAAGCTAGATCTCCAAATAAAGTGATCAATGCGTTCACACGAACTTCTTTTAAAATCACAAGGTAACTCTTTAGTACAAATGCCTACTTAGTAAAAAATAAAGTGATCAATGCATTTCTACATGCGACCACATGATAGAAGCAACACCACAATTATCACAAACTAAAGAAGAATGATTCCCCTGGACCCGTCTCCGTCTCCAAAATCATCAGAAAATAGCTCTGCCCAGAATTCGTTTGTTGAGCTCCACCTGCCCATTAGCTTCATCCTTGTTCTCCTCGTCTGTTTTGCCATGCCCAAGCTCCTGAATGTTCTGCTATAAATTGTCCATTCCATGTATTTCCGGGTTCACTGAGGACACCCGAATCAAACAATTTCAGAAGAAATGCTCACAAAATTCCGTTAACATCATATTTGATCCATTCATAAACTTTTCATTCAACATGTAGAAAAACTTGCTTTCTCTTGGTCTATTTGAACCTCTTTTGCAAGATGTTCAAAATGTAGCTCCTGACCGTCTTATGTTTGCTCTATTTTCTGCGGAAAGTGCAAAAAAGGACTAATAAATAGAGCAAAAAATAAGACAGTAGGTAAACTGGGCCTGCTGGCTGACGGGCCGAGCCAGGCCAAGAATGTTGGCCTGTTCCTTTCTCAATCCGGCCGGAGCTGGGCCTGCTGGCGGCCGGTCCAAAGGGTTGGTTCCTATTCGGCGCCTTAAGCGCCCGGTACAGGTGTTCTCGCAAATGGGCGCACACCCATCCTCCGCGCTGGGCCGGCCCATCTGCCTATTTGTTATTTTGTTTTCAAATGCAAAAAAGAGAACCGGCGGTGACTCGAACTGAAGACATCCTGGTTCATAGTACTACGAAATAACCACTCCGCCAATCAACCCCAAATGATGACTTTGCTCTATTCCTGTCTTTTCTTCTCGGTAGACTTCATTTCCTTTTCTTTTCCCCCTTTTTCGTTTTTTTTCTTCCTCTAGATTCTACAAACTTTCGGAAAATTCGTGATTTGATTTAAAATAGATGAACTTTTTCTCCAATTTGAAAAAAAATTATGAACTTTTTTCAAATACGATGAACTTTTTCAAAATCGGTGAACTTTATTTCAACTTCGATGAACTTTTTTCAAATTGGATGAACTTTTTCAAATTCGATAAACTTTTTTCAAATTTGATGAACTTTTTTCATAACCGATGAACTTTTTGCATAACCGCTAACTTTTTTAAAATTCGATGAACTTTTTTCAAATTCTATGAACTGTTTTCAAATTGTATGAACTTTTATTAATTTGATGAACGCTTACTCAACTTTGATGAACTTTTTTAAAATCCGGTGAACTTTTTTTCAAATTCTATGAAGTTTTTCCCAATTTGATGAACTTTTCTTCAAATTCGATGGTCTTTTTTTCAAAATGGATGAGTTTTTTTCAAAATCGATGAACTTTTTTGAGTTTGTGAACTTTTCTTCAAAAATGGCGAGTGTTTTCAAATTCACGACATTTTTCAGAATAATTCAAAAATCAAAGTGATATAACAGATGGTATTATGCAAATAAATACCGCGGCTATGCTGTTCTTATAATGTTGTCGCTGTTCTCTGCCACTAATGTCCCTTGGCTCTAGTGGTTAGCTAAACTCAAAGAAGAAGGCACTGATCTGAGTTTGAATCCAGGGAACCCACTTTTTTTGCAATTTTCGACCTCGCTGCGATCCTCCTTCATGGGCCGGCCCAACAAGGTGCAGCCGTGTGCGCCAACGAGCTGTTCGGGCGCATAAGGCGCCGAACAGGAGCTCTCGTCCAAAGGCCAACCGGGCCGCGTCCAGACTTGACCGAGGAGAGAGTCCTCGGTGGAAGAGAGAGGGGGGACAAAAAAATCCCCGAATCGTCCGATTACCGGAATCCCTCCCTCCATAAACCCCACCCAACCCCTGTCCCTGAGCTCGCAGAGCCCCAAGTCCCAACCGACGCCATCCGTCCGAGGAAGCCAAGCCGTTGTGCAATCTGCGCTCAAGTCCAGCCAGCCAGCCAGGTCTTTCTCCTCTCTCCCACTTTTGCTTTCGCCTTCTACGTCGTGTAGGAGGGTTTCGACTGCGACTTGGTATTGACTTTCCTGGAGACCGTCTGCGAAAGAAATCGGGTTTAATTAGGTTCTTATTATCATCCATTAGTTTGATGATGACTTACCTACTGAAGCCGCCGTATCAATTCTTCTCTACCTCTGCACTGTGGCAATATGGATAGTACAAATTTTTGTATGCCTTTAGTAGCTGTTTGATGAAGCCATGAGGCCGGAATATCTTCTATCAAGATTAGGTATCTTTTACATTGTGCCCTTACCATGGCGCGATGACCAATTTCACAACTTCTGTAATTGCAGCCGAAGAAGAGGAAGGGGCAGACGCAGAGCCATGGGCAACTCCGGCAGCACAGGTACGTTTGCCCGCCCAATTCAACTTCAGACTGTTTCTTCTGCTATAAACAAAAAGTCTGACGCGATTCACACCAATCCCTTTTAAGTACATGTCAGGTTAAAACATACGAGAATACTGTTGCTTAATTTAAATTGAGGAAGCACTTGCCGTCACCATTATGTCGATGAATCGACGAGATGGCCGCATATATACTCATGTGTTGAATGTAGCACGCTTTTGCAGAAACACCATCAGTGCATTACAGTGTTGGTCCTAATGCTTGTAGATTACAACCAGCAGTAGAGACTTTTTATATACGAGAAAAGGGGGATAAGAGCATCTCCAGCTGCGCCCCAACAGGGCCAAGGCGACTTTTTCGGCGCCGGCGCCAAAAAAACGGCCCAGTCGCGCCCCAAGACGACGAAAAGCGCCGGTTCGGCCTTTTTTTCCGCCCGGCGGCCGCAGGCCAAAACCGGCGCGCTGGGGGCTCCGGTGCAAGGGAAAAGCGCGGCTGGCCCACGCCGTCAGGTGAAAAGTCAAGATTTTCTTCCCCAACCGCCTCCCACCCCCCGCGCTCTCGCCCGCAACTAGGTATATCCAGGCGCCGCCCCGCCGCCCTTCACCGGTAGATAGCCATTCCCCGCCGGAAAAATAGCATAGGTTCGCCGCGACAGCCCCTCCGACACCAGCTGGACGTTTCCGGCCGCGGCGGGTGCACGCCGACCGCGCGCAAGGTGTTCGGCGATTTGCCTGCCTCGGCGATGGACTCGGATGACGAGGAAGTGCTCGCCGCGCTGGAGGAGGAAGCGAGGCGGCGTCCGGAAGAAGAGCATCTCATGGTGCTCGCCGCCCTCGCCCAGCTGCTGGCGAGCAATGAAAAGCCACGGCGAGGTGGCTCGGTGCCGGGGCGGGTGAAAGCAAAGAACCGGCATCGTCTCGAAGGCTACTGCATGCTCTACTCCGACTACTTCGCCGATGCTCCACTTCACGGCGACAGAACATTTCGGGCCGTTATCGGATGAGCCGAAAGCTTTTCCTCCGGATTGTGAATTCCATCCGGGAGTTCGACAGCTACTTCAAGTGCAAGATGGATTGCACCGGTTCACTTGGATTCACCTCCATCCAGAAATGCACGACAGCAATGAGGATGCTTGCATACGGAGCTCCCGGTGACTCACTCGACGACTATGGGCGCATGGCCGAGTCCACCAGCCTAGAGTGTTTCTACAAGTTCTATCGGGCAGTGGTGGCAGTGTTTGGACCGCAATACTTGAGAACACCCAATGCGGAAGACACTGCTCGGATCCTAGCACAGAATGCAGCAAGAGGATTTCCTGGGATGCTTGGAAGCATCGACTGCATGCATTGAAAATTGAAGAATTGCCCATTTGCTTGGCAGGGGATGTACAAAGGCGCCAAAGGCGGTTGCAGTGTGGTACTTGAGGCGGTGGCCACACAGGACCTATGGATTTGGCACTCCTTCTTTGGTATGCCAGGAACTCACAATGACATCTACGTGCTGCAGTGCTCTCCTGTCTTTGCCAAGCTTGTTGAAGGTCATTCTCCTCCGGTGAACTTCGAGATCAATGGGCGGCAGTACAACAAGGGGTACTATCTAGCTGATGGCATCTATCCGAGATGGTCGACATTTGTCAAGACCATCAAAAACCCTGTGCCAGGAGGCAAGAAGTCCCACTTTGCCAAGGTGCAGGAGGCTTGCAGGAAGGATGTCGAGAGGGCATTTGGTATGCTCCAATCTCGATTTGCTGTTGTCCGATACCCTGCTCAGACCTGGTCGAAAGATCAAATGTGGGAGATCATGACCTGCTGTGTCATCTTGCACAAACTGATCATTGAGAGCGAGCAGGAAGAGCCAGTGTTTGACACTGAACCATACCACCGGCAGGATCCTCTTGCCCAAGTTGATTACCAGCTACCGGCAACCTGGACTGCCTATCTCAGTATGCGTCAGGAGATCCGAGACCCACAGGTGCATCATCAACTGCAGCAAGATCTGATAGAGCACCTATGGAGGCTCAAGGGCGACACCGGGCGCGACGTGTGATGAAAAATGAGTTTTTATTTGTTGAACTATATAATTTGTATTGAACTATTTGTTGTTGTAGTATTTTATTGAAGTATTTGAAATTTCTGTGATAAAATATGTGATAAAAAAATATTTATGTTGATAATTGAACGCTGAGTCACGGCGAACCACGCCGAATATGGGCCTATTCTCGCCCATATGGGCCTTTTTCGCCGAAATGGGGCTTCAAAAGTGGGCCAAAATCGATGACTGGGGGCGAGCTGAGGGCGACGACTGGGCGGAAAACCGCCCCCAGCGCCGAAAGAATCGCCGGCTCGCCCCCAGGGGGCGATTTTTATGCGCCCTGGGAGGCCGAACGGCTGGAGATGCTCTAAAGGGGAGGATCCCTTTCCTTAACATTCCGATGTGTTAGGTAGAAGTGAGATCCCTCCGCGAATAAAAACAGATAGCATCCCCATGGCCATGGGGAGCGCGGGTGAGCGGGTACAACAATCTAAACTCCTCCCACTGAGCTAGCGCTTAGTTCTTGCTATTTTCTTATAGTATTTTTTTTTTTCGAATATGCACGAATGTGCATGTTATATATTAAAGAAGAAAGGCAAAGAGTATATATTAGGGAAGTGGCATCTTCAAAACAAACAAAATAGAAGAAGAGAAACGCATGTTATGTCGTTTGTACCCCAGATTCGTGACATGATCACTGCCACAATATATTAGTGGTCACTTCTAACAAATCACTGTATGCAAGATTTTCATTCATATAACCTGAAAATAGAGAGCTACTCTGCACCCTTCTTTTCCCCATGGTGAATATTGCAAAAAAATTATCTGGAACTTCAACCTGCACATAAATTTGCTCATACCAAACACTCCTTTTTTCTTTCTCTATTATATAATCTTGATTTGTGCACTTGTCAAATTTCAGCTCCCGCACCGCTAGGAAAGACCCATGTTCCAGATTTAGAATGGAAGGTTCATGACTTCTCAGCTCTACTTGAGACGAAAGCTGCCTCGGCACTGTCTACTCCTTTTCACTGCTTTGGGTACAAGTGGTACGCATCATAACTGAAAAGGAACATTACTATTAACGTGTTAGATGTATATAAATACCATATGGTTTTTTCTAGTGGATATAGTGGTTGTCTATTAGCTAAGTACATAATAATTTAGGATGTTGATTACTCAGAAATCATGTTTCAGTCAGGTTGAAATATCAACCACAATCACACACACCCATGAAAACAGCCAGCCAGACAATGAAGCTTGATAGGATGCATGAAGTGAAGAAATCAGGCTTGATTCAGTTATGACTTCTAGACTTACTTTGTTATTCTTCAATTCCCTTCGCAGGTGCCTGCAAGTGACTCCAAAGCACAAACAAGATGATAAAGGGAATCCATATGTTGCTCTTTCTCTTATGATACTCCAGAGGGGTTTGGAGCCAGGTCACACGGTGCATGCAAAGTTTAAGTTGTCAATATTCAACCATTCAAAAGGAATGTATTGTGGATACAAAGGTAGACTTGTGAACTTGTTTTTTCAAGTACATCCATCCTATTTCTCTGCAAAAAAGAGAGAGAGAGAGAGAGAAGCACATACATCTTATTAGCTGGGCGTCCATAGTCTTAGTGCATCACAAGTTTGAGTTATAGATTCCCTCATTACAAATCAATACCTATTATTGTCGTAACATGATCAAATACTTTTCTCGTTATCAAGTAGCTTCATATTTTATTCGATGTTAAGTTTATCCGTCGACCTTCTGTACTGAGAGTCACACTTGAGACTCTTCCAGAGTACATATGCATGTTCTCTTTTACTTTGATAATCTTTATTAGGATGGATTTTACTACTTTGATCTCTCCTTAAATGCTTAACTGTGGTCAAAGTTGATTATATGTTTTTCTCTGCGGGAAAATGGTAATTGTATGTTATTTGGGATATTTCAAAGTTTTTCTTTCTCCTGTTTTCTAACTTTTACCTAAACACAGCTAGCTACAACTTCGATGTCAAGGATGCCTACTCGAACATGGAATGCTTGATTCCTCTTCAGGAGCTACTAAAATCATCTGCTTTTCTAGTTGATGATACTTGTGTCTTCGGTGTGGAAATATTAAAAGTTGATGTCTCTTCTCCTAAAAAGAAGTCCGTTGTGGTTCAGAAGAAGGCTACCACAGTTGAGAACCTCTTTGTCCAGAAGAAGGGATTCATCAAGGGGACATACACTTGGACAATGAACAATTTCCTAGAACTGGACTCTCAGCAATTTGTCCGTTCTCCGACATTTGAAGTTGGTGGGCATAAATGGTATTCACCTGCCACCAGTTGCATCACAATTTATAATAAATACTATGCATGTGTTATCTGACATTATTGCTTATACATATGCTTTAGCTTACCGTACATAGTTATTTATTGCTTTCTGTCAAGACACATTATCGATGGCCGATGGCGAGGTCTTTGTGCAAGGCATTGTCACTTCAGATATTCCAACAGGACATTTTAGTTTGATCATTAAGCATGGGACCAAAGAACTCTACTTCTAGTATATTTAGTCATGTTTTGCTTAGATCTTTTGTGTAATTGTATATAAGACTCTAATTTTAATGTCTCCAAGTCGTGTTCAAAGTTAATGGGTGTACCTTCACCCAAACTCAGCCGCAACTTTCTGATTTCATAACTAACCACATTCTTCAAATACATTTTCCCGGGTACCCAATTGTATTTGAAGTGTCACTTCGCATTCATGTCAACAGGAACATTGGCATATATCCGCGTGGTGACAAGCGCTGCACTGATTGCCTCACCTTGGCTTTGTACCTGGACTCCTCGGATGAGCTCTTTCTCGAGTCCAGAAAGGTGGTTAATATAACGCTGTCCATCCTGGATCAAAAGAGTGGGAAATACTTCACTAGAACTACAGGTTCAGCTCTCCCTAGCAACTAGCAGTGCAGTGTGTGAAATACTGTTTGTAACCCCCTGATAATTACAGTTTTTCTTACTTTTGTGGTGATGGCAGGTCTCTTGGCATGTATACATCCAGATGGTTGGGGATGGTACAACTTCTTGCCACTCAAGGAACTCCACGATATGTCCAGAGGCTATCTTATGGAATCCAAGTGCGTCCTCAAGGCAGATATCACTATCTTTGGATCCTCCAGTGACGGCTAGATCTTTACCTCGGGGCCTGATGCAGAGTTAATGCGCCTTCATCCTACTACTAGTTAGAGTTATATATATGAGATGGTGTTACTGGTTTGTTCGATGTTCTGATGGTACTAAAGATGAACTAGTTCACAAGAAGTCGAGAAATGGTTTCTAGGTATATTGCCTCTAATAATATATCATTTGCAAGTACTGGAATGTGTGTATCGATGATGCTCCTGCGATCATGTTGTGCGTTGATGAGTTTCTTGAGCATGTGGTTCCATGATCCCATCTTCATTGCCTCAGGCATTTTCAAACGTCGGTCAACAAGTGGTTAAGTGTTATTTGTTTATGGACGCGCGTGTAGGGAGGGGACGTTCCACAGAAATGTCAAACAGTTGTGCCGTCTATTTTCTCTTTTGGGAAGACATCAGTTATCCTCTTGAAATGTCAAACTGCACACTGTTGTTGTCCTGTGACTTTCTCTTCACAACATTCAGGTAATGTAGGATGAGCACCCTTGTACGTCAGAGGCTATCATAACTTGGTGACTGTCATGCGGTGTTGTTGGGAAGCGGTGTTGTAGAGTGGTTCCCCCTCCCCTGCTCAACAAAGCAGAGTGGATGACCCTGACCCCTGCATGTCTATTGGATTTTCAGTCGACAGCTACATGTAACTGGGTATAGTCGTGGATGACCTACCAGGGAATTTCAGACTCGTCTACGACAGCAGCATCAACAGCAGCGACAGATTGACCAAATGAGTTTTTAAGTAAAAAGGCTCGTGACTTTCCGATTCAAACTACGAGTAATAATAGATCAAAGATGATGGAGTAACAACCAGACTGGTCCGAATTCAGTAGCTGTAAGTAAAATTTAAGTATATATACAAGATTATAAGGGTCTTGCAAGCCCACTCCCCTAACACATGTATACTGTGCACATCAGAAACCCTTCGGACAGTCAGCAGAGTGTACCTTGGTGATTTTACAACTACAGATTGCCTGATACTCCCTCCGTTTCTAAATATTTGTCTTTTTAAAGGTTTCAAATGAAATACCATATACGGATGTATATAGACATCTTTTAGTGTAGATTCACTCATTTTGCTTCGTATGTAGTCACTTGTTGAAAATCTCTATAAACACAAATATTTAGGAACGGAGGGAGTAGTTAGCATAAGAAAAAGATACATAATTATTTGCAAGTAACATTAGAAAACGATGAATAACTACCTGCCAGGCCGCATTGGCTTAACGGTGATTGTGCCTAGCTTCGAGTTCAATAATAACAACACTAATCGGATCGTCGCCGCCACAAGCCTCCCGCGACTCCGCTGGCGGCCGCCGCCACCGCCACCGTGCAGCCCCCTCCGCCGCCCTCGCCCATGGCCCCCGTAGCCCCCGCCGCTTCCCCCGCCGCCGCCTCTCCCCCTCCCCCTCCCAGCCCGGCCGGGGATGAAGGCCCTGACCCGGATCCCGACCCGCGCCCCTCTCCGGCGGTCGCTCTTTTCGCCCCTGCTGCTCCGCCCCAGCGCCCGGCCGCCCGCCCTGCGGCTCCGACCCGGCGCCCGCGGCTCTGGCCCCGCCGCCGGACCTGGCCCCTGCGGCTCCGACCCCGGCGCCCGCCGCTCTGGCCCCGGCCGCCCCGGCTTGGGTGGAGGTTGGGAGACGGCGCCGCCCGAGCCTGGAGAAGGTGGCTGCTCCCCCTCCCAGGAAGGATGCTGGACTGCCTCGCACTTTCAAGCAGAGGACTTTCGGCCTCTGCTTTCGGTGCTTGGCGTCGGACCACTTCGTCGCGGGCTGCCGCGGCCCTGTCCGGTGCTTGGGATGTGGCCACTCCGGCCATCGCGAGCGGGAGTGCTTGGCACGGCATCCTGCCGGTTCAGAACCTCGCCGTCCCCCCCTCGCGCCTACCGGGCCTCGTCAGCGGCCTCCCCCCTGCAGCGGATCGCTTCCAGCCCCACTACATCGACCTGGTCGCACTTGGGCTTCGGTGGTTTCTCATCAAGACAGCCCTGCGACTGATGGTGTCGTGCCGGCGGCTGACCCCGGCGTGCCCCCTGCTGTTTTGGAGCCATTGCGGCCTCTCCTTGCAGCTCAGGCGGAGGCGCTCGGCGCTGAGCTACAGGCCTTGTTCGCTGCTCGTCTTGAGGTGTTGTTCAAGCCTCTTCAAGACTTGGTTGCTGCTGTGGAGAGTTGGACTGCTCAAGTCTCAAGCCTATGGGAACCTATGAAAGCTATCAGGGGCAGCCAAGACCTTGCCAATGTTGAATCTGCTCCTCCTGTTGTGGCCGTTGGTGAGGATTACAGTGCGCTTGTGGTGGCTGGCTGCTCAGTTGAGTTGAGTGAGAAGGCCCAGTCCGTTGATGATCCGCCTGCCTTGGAAAAGGTCATGCTCAAGGATGATCCTCCTGACTTGCACTACTAGAAAAACCACTACTAATGGCGCACCTAATTTGGCCATTAATGGCGCATCTGTGGTGCGCCATTAACAGCACGCCATTAGTAATTTTTACTAATGGCGCACCACCTGGTGCGCCATTAGTATCTGGTATACTAATGGCGCACCACCTGGTGCGCCATTAGTATATGCGAGGGTGCGCCATTAGTATGCCTCCCAGGGGGCATGTATACCAGTGCTTTGGCATACTAATGGCGCACCACCTCTGGATGCGCCATTAGTAACCGCGGCATACTAATGGCGCACTACCCGTGATGCGCCATTAGTATGCACTGTCATACTAATGGCGCACTGTCATGTGATGCGCCATTAGTATGAATATTAGGTTTTTTATTTTTTATTTTCTGTTTTTGCACAGGTTACAAAATGTATAATTTGACAAAATATAGACAGCACACATCAACAACAGATTCATCAAATACAATAGAAGATTAGTCTTTGAATACAATTCATCATATTAGTCTCCGAATACAATTCATCATATTAGTCTCCGAATTGAAAAGACCGAACAAAGATAGAACATTATATTACAAGTCTCGAGACCATGAGTAGCGAGTTTGTCTTCACATTACAAGTCGATATCGATCATCTAAACTACCATCACATAGAAGAGAGCTGCGGCCATCACGATGAGCATCATCACGATGAAACTCGTCTTCATCCGGTTCCTCCAACGCCCTCCCTCTCCCGCTAGATAGCGGGCGTATCTAGATTCGGCCTCGGCCCTAGTGGTGTACCCTTTGTAACTGTTACCGCTGAATCGGTGAACCTGTCTCCGACACTCCTCCCAGTCATCGTAGACTCCGGGAACCTTACCCTTGTACACGACATACGTCGGCATCGCTATGCACTAGCCAAACGAAGCGTTAGTACCAATTCACAGACAATACATAAGCAATATATAAGTATGCAACAGAACGATCGGAAGAGAAAAGCAAGACATTAATAGCATCGATTACATCTAAGTTGAACGACTCTCGAAACCAAAGAGACATACTACAAGTTCATTAAAGTTTAATTACAACATGAGCCAATCGATGTTTTGAACTAGACAACTCAACTCAAGGGACGGGCGTGGATGAAGCCGCCGTCTATCGTCGGAGTCATGAAAGAACAGGCGTTGTCATCCTGCATTTGTAGCATTGTGTCGATGTCACTGTTGGACGGTTGATTTCTGAGGTAGAACTGCCCGAGGCGAAGGACATCTTGATGGATGATTTCCGCAAACTCCGATTGGATGCGAAAGAATTCTTGTCGGAGGTCCGCGCCCTGGATTGCCGACACGCCGCGGCCCAATCTTGGAGTTTACTCGGTAGCGAAGTTGATGATGGTCCCGCACGATCGCCGCATGTGATGGATGGCGTAGTAGGCACCCTTCTGACCGCCAGGCGGCTGCTTGACGCAGCAGAACGTCGTATTGTGGGAGAACACGTGCTTGTCGTGTTGGGGAACGTAGTAACTTCAAAAAAATTCCTACGCACACGCAAGACCATGGTGATGGCATAGCAACGAGAGGGGAGAGTGTCCGTCCCACGCACTCGTGAGACCGAAAGCGAAGCGTTATAACAACGCGGTTGATGTAGTCGACGTCTTCACGATCCGACCGATCCAAGCACCGAGCGTCACGGCACCTCCGAAGTTTTGCACACGTTCAGCTCGATGGCGATCCCGGACTCGATCCAGCAAAGTGTCGGGATGAGTTCCGTCAAGACGACGGCGTGGTGGCGATGATGATGCTCCACCGACGCAGGGCTTCGCCTAAGCTCGCGACGATATGACTTATCCACCGCAGGGCTTCGCCTAAGCTCCGTGACGATATGACCGAAGTGGAATATGGTGGAGGGGGCACCGACACGGCTAAGGAACGATCCGTAGATCAACTTGTGTGTCATGGGGTGCCCCCTGCCCCAGATATAAAGGAGCAAGGGGGTGCGGCCAGCCCAAGGGGCGGCGCTGAGGAGTCCTACTCCCAGGGAGTAGGACCCCCCTTTCCTAGTTGGATTAGGATTGGGGAAGGGGAAGAGGGAGGGGGCGCGGCCTGCCGGCCGGCCCTTTCCTCTTCTCCCTATGGCCCATCAAGGCCCATAGACCCCGGGGTTCCGTAACCCCGGTGTTCCGTAACTTCCTGTTTTCATCCGAACCTTCCAAGTCAAACATAGGCTTCCAATATATCAATCTTTATGTCTCGACCATTTGAGACTCCTCATCATGTCCGTGATCACATCCCGGACTCGAACAACCTTGGTACATCAATACTTATAAACTCATAATGAACTGTCATCGAAACGTTAAGCGTGCGGACCTTACGGGTTCGAGAACTATGTAGACATGACCTAGAACCATTCTCGGTCAATAACCAATAGCGGAACCTGGATGCCCATATTGGTTCCTACATATTCTACGAAGATCTTTATCGGTCAAACCGCATAACGACATACGTTGTTCCCTTTGTCATCGGTATGTTACTTACCCGAGATTCGATCGTTGGTATCCAATACCTAGTGCAATCTCGTTACCGAAGAAGTCTCTTTACTCGTTCCGTAATACATCATCTCACAACTAACTCATTAGTTGCAATGCTTGCAAGGCTTATGTGATGTGTATTACCGAGAAGGCCCAGAGATACCTCTCCGACAATCGGAGTGACAAAACCTAATCTCGATTCATGCCAAATCAACATATACTTTTGGAGACACCTGTAGAGTACCTTTATAATCACCCATTTACGTTGTGACGTTTGGTAGCACACAAAGTATTCCTCCGTAAACGGAGTTGCATAATCTCATAGTTGCAGGAACTTTGTATAAGTCATGAAGAAAGCATAAGCAACATACTAAGCGATCAAGTGCTAAGCTAACGAAATGGGTCATGTCAATCACATCATTCTCCTAATGATGTGATCCCATTAATCAAATGACAACACATGTCTATGGTTAGGAAACATAACCATCTTGATTAATGAGCTAGTCTAGTAGAGGCATACTAGTGACTATCTGTTTGTCTATGTATTCACACATGTATTATGTTTCGGTTAATACAATTCTAGCATGAATAATAAACATTTATCATGATATAAGGAAATAAATAATAACTTTATTATTGCCTCTAGGGCATATTTCCTTCAGTCTCCCACTTGCACTAGAGTCAATAATCTAGATTACACAAGAATGATTCTAACACCCATGGAGTCTTGGTGCTGATCATGTTTTGCTCGTGGAAGAGGCTTAGTCAACGGTGCGCAACATTCAGATCCGTATGTATTTTGCAAATCTCTATGTATCCCACTTGGACTTGGTCCCGAATGGAATTGAAGCGTCTCTTGATATGCTTGGTCCTCTTGTGAAATCTGGATTCCTTTGCCAAGGCAATTGCACCGATATTGTCACAGAAGATCTTCATTGGTCCCGATGCACTAGGTATGACACCTAGATCGGAAATGAACTCTTTCATCCAGACTCCTTCATTTGCTGCTTCGAAGCAGCTATGTACTCCGCTTCACATGTAGATCCCGCCACGACGCTTTGTTTAGAACTGCACCAACCGACAGCTCCACCGTTTAATAAAAATACGTATCCGGTTTGCAATTTAGAATCGTCTCGGATCGTGTCAAAGCTTGCATCGGCGTAACCATTTACGACTAGCTCTTTGTCACCTCCATATCGAGAAACATATCCTTAGTCCTTTTCGGTATTTCAGGATGTTCTTGACCGCTGTCGATGATCCACTCTGGATTACTTTGGTACCTTCCTGCCAAGCTTACAGCTAAGCATACGTCAGTCTGGTACACAGCATTGCATACATGATAGAGCCTATGGCTGAAGCATAGGAACATCTTTCATTTTCTCTCTATCTTCTGTTGTGGTCGGGCATTGAGTCCGACTCAATCTTACACCTTGTAATATAGGTAAAAACCTTTCTTTGCACGATCCATTTTGAACTTCTTCAAAACTTTATCAAGGTATGTGCTTTGTGAAAGTCCAATTAAGCGTCTTGATCTATCTCTATAGATCTTGATGCCCAATATGTAAGCAGCTTCACCGAGGTCTTTCATTGAAAAACTTTTATTCAAGTATCCTTTATGCTATCCAGAAATTCTATATCATTTCCAATCAACAATATGTCGTCCACATATAATATCGAAATGCTCTGAGCTCCCACTCACTTTCTTGTAAATACAGGCTTCTCCAAAAGTGTCAGATAAAACCATATGCTTTGATCACACTATCAAAGCGTTTATTCCAACTCCGAGAGGCTTGCACAGACCATAAATTGATCGTTGGAGCTTGCACACTTTGTTAGCACCCTTTGGATCAACAAAACCTTCTGGTTGCATCATATACAACTCTTCTTCTAGAAATCCATTCAAGAATGCAGTTTTACATCCATTTGCCAAATTTCATAATCATAAAATCGGCAATTGCTAACATGATTCGGACAGATTTAAGCATCGCCACGGGTGAGAAAGTCTCATCGTAGTCAACCCCTTGAACTTGTCGAAAACCTTTTGCAACAAGTCGAGCTTTGTAGACAGTTACATTACCATCGGCGTCGGTCTTCTTCTTAAAGATCCATTTATTCTCAATAGCTTGCCGATCATCGGGCAAGTCTACCAAAGTCCATACTTTGTTCTCATACATGGATCCCATCTCAGATTTCATGGCTTCAAGCCATTTTGTGGAATCTGGGCTCACCATCGCTTCTTCATAGTTCGTAGGTTCACCATGATCTAGTAGCATGACTTCCGAATAGGATTACCGTACCACTCAGTGCGGATTTTATTCTGGTTGATCTCTGGTTCGGTGACAACTTGATCTGAAGTTTCATGATCATTATCATTATCTTCCTCGCTAAGCTGGTGTAGGTGTTACGAAACTGATTTCGTGATGAACTACTTTCCAATAAGGGAGTTGGTACTATTACCTCATCAAGTTCCACTTTCCTCCCACTCACTTCTTTTGAGAGAAACTCCTTCTCTAGAAAGGATCCATTCTTAGCAACGAATGTCTTGCCTTCGGATCTGTGATAGAAGGTATACCCAATTGTCTCCTTTGGGTATCCTATGAAGACACATTTTCCGATTTGGGTTCAAGCTTATCAGGTTGAAGTTTTTCACATAAGCATCGCAACCCCAAACTTTCGAAGCGACAACTTTGGTTTCTTGCTAAACCATAGTTCATAAGGCGTCGTCTCAACGGATTTTGACGGTGTCCTATTTAACGTGAATGCGCCGTCTCTAAAGCATAACCCCAAAACGATAGCGGTAAATCGAAATAGACATCATAGATCGCACCATATCTAGTAAAGTACGACACGACGTTCGGACACACCATTACGCTGTGGTGTTCCGGTGGCGTGAGTTGCTAAACTATTCCGCATTTCTTCAAATGTAGACCAAACTCGTAACTCAAATATTCTCCTCCACGATCAGATCGTAGAAACTTTATTTTCTTGTTACGATGATTTTCAACTTCACTCTGAAATTCTTTGAACTTTTCAAATGTTTCAGATTTATGCTTCATCAAGTAGATATACCCATATCTGCTTAAATCATCTGTGAAGGTGAGAAAATAACGATATCCGCCACGAGCTTCAACATTCATCGGACCACATACATCTGTATGTATGATTTCCAATAAGCCTGTTGCTCTCTCCATACAACCGGAGAACGGTGTTTTAGTCATCTTGCCCATGAGGCACGGTTCATAAGTACCAAGTGATTCATAATCAAGTGATTCCAAAAGTCCATCGTATGGAGTTTCTTCATGCGTTTTACACGATATGACCTAAACGGCAGTGCCACAAATAAGTTGCACTATCATTATCAACTCTGCATCTTTTGGCTTCGACATTATGAATATGTGTATCACTACTGTCGAGATTCAACAAGAATAGACCATTCTTCAAGGGTGCATGACCATAAAATATATTACTCATATAAATAGAACAACCATTATTCTCTGATTTAAATGAATAACCGTCTCGCATCAAACAAGATCCAGATATAATGTTCATGCTCAACGCTGGCACCAAATAACAATTATTTAGGTCTAAAACTAATCCCGAAGGTAGATGTAGAGGTAGTGTGCCGACCGCGATCACATTGACTTTGGAACCGTTTCCCACGCGCATCGTCACCTCGTCCTTTGCGGTGCTCGCCTATTCCGTAGTCCCCTGCTTTGAGTTGCAAATATTAGCAAGCAGAACCAGTATCAAATACCAGTGCTACTACGAGCTCTAGTAAGGTACACATCAATAACATGTATATCACATATACCTTTGTTCACCTTGCCATCCTTCTTATCCGCCAAATACTTGGGGCAGTTCCGCTTCAAATGTCGATCGCTTGCGGTAAAAACACTCGATTTCAGTGCTTAGGTCCAGACTTGGGTTTCTTCTCTTGAGCAGCAACTTTCTTGCTGTTCTTTTGAAGTTTCCTTCTTCTTTCCTTTGCCCTTTTCTTGAAACTAGTGGTCTTGTTGACCATCAACACTTGATGCTCTTTCTTGATTTCTACCTCCATGCTTTTAGCATTGCGAAGAGCTCGAGGATTGTCTTAGTCATCCCTTGCATATTATAGTTCATCACGAAGCTCTTGTAGCTTGGTGGCAGTGATTGGAGAATTCATCAATGACACTATCATCCGGAAGATTAACTCCCAGCTGAATTAAGTGATTATTATACCCGGACATTTTGAGTATGTGCTCACCGATGAACTATTCTCCTCCATCTTACAGCTATAGAACTTATTGGAGACTTCATATCTCTCAATCCGGGCATTTGCTTGAAATATTAACTTCAACTCCTGGAACATCTCATATGCTCCATGACGTTCAAAACGTCGTTGAAGACCCGGTTCTAAGCCGTAAAGCATGGCACACTTGAACTATAGAGTAGTCATCAGTTTTGCTCGCCAGACGTTCACAACTTCGGCGTTGCTCTGCAGCAGGCTGGCACCCAGCGGTGCTTCCGGGCGTAATTCTTACGTGCAGCAATGAGGATAATCCTCGTTACGGACCCAGTCCGTGTAATTGCTACCATCATCTTTCAACTTTGCTTTCTCAAGGAACGCATTAAAATTCAACGGAACAACAGACGAGCCATCTATCTACAAGAAACATAGACAAGCAAAAACTATCGGTACTAAGTTCATGATAAATTTAAGTTCAATTAATCATATTAAAAACTCCCACTTAGACAGATATCTCTCTAGTCATCTAAGTGATTACGTGATCCAAATCAACTAAACCATAACCGATCATCACGTGAGATGGAGTAGTTTTCAATGGTGAACATCACTATGTTGATCATATCTACTATATGATTCACGCTCGACCTTTCGGTCTCCGTGTTCCGAGGCCATATCTGCATATGCTAGGCTCGTCAAGTTTAACTGAGTATTCTGCGTGTGCAAAACTGGCTTGCACCCGTTGTAGATGGACGTAGAACTTATCACACCCGATCATCACGTGGTGTCTGGGTACTACGAACTTTTAGCAACGGTGCATACTCAGGGAGAACACTTCTTGATAATTTTAGTGAGAAATCATCTTATAATGCTACCGTCAATCAAAGCAAGATAAGATGCATAAAGGATAAACATCACATGCAATCAATATAAGTGATATGATATGGTCATCATCATCTTGTGCTTGTGATCTCCATCTCAAGCACCGTCATGATCACCATCGTCACCGGCGCGACACCTTGATCTCCATCGTAGCATCGTTGTCGTCTCGCCAACTATTGCTTCTACGACTATCGCTATGCTTAGTGATAAAGTAAAGCAATTACATGGCTTTGCATTTCATACAATAAAGCGACAACCATATGGCTCCTGCCGATTGCCGATAACTCGGTTACAAAACATGATCATCTCATACAATAAAATATAGCATCACGTCTTGACCACATCACATCACAACATGCCCTGCAAAAACAAGTTAGGCGTCCTCTACTTTGTTGTTGCAAGTTTTACGTGGCTGCTACGGGCTGAGCAAGAACCGTTCTTACCTACGCATCAAAACCACAACGATAGTTTGTCAAGTTGGTGCTGTTTTAACCTTCGCAAGGACCGGGCGAGCCACACTCGGTTCAACTAAAGTGAGAGAGACAGACACCCGCCGGTCACCTTTAAGCAACTAGTGCTCAAGCGGTGAAACCAGCCTCGCGTAAGCGTGACGCGTAATGTCGGTCCGGCCGCTTCATCTCACAATACCGCTGAACCAAAGTATGACATGCTGGTAAGCAGATGACTTATATCGCCCACAACTCACTTGTGTTCTACTCGTGCATATGACATCAACGCATAAAACCAGGCTCGGATGCCATTGTTGGGGAACGTAGTAATTTCAAAAATTTCCTACGCACACGCAAGACCATGGTGATGGCATAGCAACGAGAGGGAGAATGTCGTCCACGCACCCTCGAGACCGAAAGCGAAGCGTTATAACAACGCTGTTGATGTAGTCGACGTCTTCACGATCCGACCGATCCAAGCACCGAACGACGGCACCTCCGAGTTCTGCACACGTTCAGCTCGATGGCGATCCCGGACTCCGATCCAGCAAAGTGTCGGGGATGAGTTCCGTCGACCTGACGGCGTGGTGGCGATGATGATGCTCCACCGACGCAGGGCTTCGCCTAAGCTCGCGACGATATGACTTCTCCGGCGCAGGCTTCGCCTAAGCTCATGACGATATGACGAAGTGGAATATGGTGGAGGGGGCACCGCACACGGCTAAGGAACGATCCGTAGATCAACTTGTGTGTCATGGGGTGCCCCCCTGCCCCCGTATATAAAGGAGCAAGGGGTGCGGCCAGCCCAAGGGGGGCGCGCCTGGAGGAGTCCTACTCCCACCGGGAGTAGGACTCCCCCCTTCCTAGTTGGATTAGGATTGGGGAGGGGGAAGAGGAAAGGGGGGGCCCCCCCCCTCTCCTTGTCCTATTCGGACTAGAGGGGGAGGGGGGCGCGCGGCCTGCCTGGCCGGCCCTTTCCTCTTCTCCCTATGGCCCATCAAGGCCCATAGACCCCCCGGGGGGTTCCGGTAACTTCCTGTTTTCATCCGGAACCTTTCCGAAGTCCAAACATAGGCTTCCAATATATCAATCTTTATGTCTCGACCATTTGAGACTCCTCGTCATGTCCGTGATCACATCCGGACTCGAACAACCTTCGGTACATCAATACTTATAAACTCATAATGAACTGTCATCGAAACGTTAAGCGTGCGGACCCTACGGGTTCGAGAACTATGTAGACATGACCTAGAACCATTCTCGGTCAATAACCAATAGCGGAACCTGGATGCCCATATTGGTTCCTACATATTCTACGAAGATCTTTATCGGTCAAACCGCATAACGACATACGTTGTTCCCTTTGTCATCGGTATGTTACTTACCCGAGATTCGATCGTTGGTATCCAATACCTAGTTCAATCTCGTTACCAGTAAGTCTCTTTACTCGTTCCGTAATACATCATCTCACAACTAACTCATTAGTTGCAATGCTTGCAAGGCTTATGTGATGTGTATTACCGAGAAGGCCCAGAGATACCTCTCCGACAATCGGAGTGACAAAACCTAATCTCGATTCATGCCAACTCAACATATACTTTTGGAGACACCTGTAGAGTACCTTTATAATCACCCATTTACGTTGTGACGTTTGGTAGCACACAAAGTATTCCTCCGGTAAACGGGAGTTGCATAATCTCATAGTTGCAGGAACTTTGTATAAGTCATGAAGAAAGCATAAGCAACATACTAAACGATCAAGTGCTAAGCTAACGAAATGGGTCATGTCAATCACATCATTCTCCTAATGATGTGATCCCATTAATCAAATGACAACACATGTCTATGGTTAGGAAACATAACCATCTTCGATTAATGAGCTAGTCTAGTAGAGGCATACTAGTGACTATCTGTTTGTCTATGTATTCACACATGTATTATGTTTCCGGTTAATACAATTCTAGCATGAATAATAAACATTTATCATGATATAAGGAAATAAATAATAACTTTATTATTGCCTCTAGGGCATATTTCCTTCATGTCGTACTTACGAATAGGCCTGGTGAAGGTGCCTCCAGATTTGGCGTAGCCGGGGAGAACATCATCAAGAACCTTCTTGACATTTGTGTAGTCTACGTTCAATCGACGGTCCGGTCGAAATACGTGGCCATGGAATATTTGGGGCTTAGGAGGATGGCGTGCAACGTGTGTCCTTTGCAGAAAACACGGAATGTTAAAAAGAAAACGATCGAAATGTAAGAATTCATATGTTACGGGCGGTTGAGGGAGGACTTACTCGGAAAGTAAGGCACGAGGAAGTTATCCTTATCTTGGTTTGCCATAATGGCGCCCGAGGTAAGAACTCGCGACTTGCGGTCCCAGCGCTGCCCAAGATCTTGGCACGCATGTAGAAGGGGTCAACTATCACGATGTCCGGGGTCTTGTCGCGAATGATCCGCATCTCCATACTCAGCGAAAATAGCGAGCGAAGGTGTAGTGCAGCGGATGAAGGTTCAACATAGCGTGGATGTCATCAAAACGCAGGACGATCGTGACGCCCGATGGAGTTATCCACAAAGCCCTTGCCCTCCGCACCTTGGCCGCAAAACCGGGTATGCCACATCCTTCTCCCCGAGACGCCGCTTCTCCAAAGAAAGAACAACATCATGCAGACTCCGATAGCACCGGTTGCAGCATTGAGCATATTTGTCGGTAGCATCGCCCTACCCGCCACATGCACCTCCTCGAGATATCCTGCGGTGAAGGTGGCCCGTCCTGAGCACGGATCGTACTCGGTGCCGGCTGGCTCGCACCCTTCTTAGTCTTTCTTTTGCGTGCCTTCTTCTTCTCCTGTAATGGGACCGAGTTTTGCTCACAGACCGCCTTCTTGAGTGTGTTGGGGCTGATAATATTTCGCACCTCGCCTATCTGAGGCTCGGTGAAGTCGGCAGCTGGAGGCGTCTCCTGAGAGCTGAACGCCAGACGGCGCCTGTTGCAACTTGGCTTCTCCGTGTACGAGCTAGATCGCACACGTCTTTTGTTGGGTTTGGTTCTTGAGAAGGAGGCCCCATGAAGTCGCCATCGTACCCATGCTCGGCAAAGTACTGATCGACGTTGCCAAATGTATCATAGTCGTCGTCGTCGTCGTTCTGATCCTGTGCCATATGCATGTTTGGATCCAGTGGCATAGGGATGTCCGGCACCGTTACGGCGGTCTTGCCATGGGGCCGACTTGGCGCCGACACGACTGGCGGTGTTGTCTTTGGGGTGGTGTCCCCCGCCCCCAAACGAATCTGGCTCTTCGGCCAAAGCAGGGGCCAGCTCAGGCAGGCGCTGAGGGTCATCACGTCATCATCGTCGGCCCCGACGGGTCGATTCGGAGGTAACAAGTCGTCGCAGCCTGGCAGCACCCGAACCAGTTGAACCCTAAACAAGTTGGGTGGCATCTGGGTACCGTGGAACAAGGGGTTGCCCGGTTGAACGATTTTGCCCTTGGCGACATCGACCAACTCGTTGTTCACGAAGTGGAGGAGAGTGCACGGAACGTCGGCGGCGCCCTGCGAAAACATGTAGGGCGTCGAGGATGCCCGATCAAAGGCAAGGAGATGAAGTCCTCGCCGAGAGAGGCTTAATTAGTTACCGTGATGATGGCGCCGAGCTCGGCTAATGTAGAGGCACCGCCAGCGGCGGGCGTGCGATTGATGAGGGGCCGCTTGCTGCAGAGGTGCGGCCGGCGTACACCCGGTGCATTAAGCTCCGTGCGGCGCCGGAGACACCAATGCCGCCTCCGCCGAGGCACCAATGGCCCCGCCATCGCATTATGCGAGTTGCTGGCCGTGAAGCTAGGAATCGGGGGCGGCCCCTGTTGGCCGCCCGCAATCCACGCACTCAACCCCGAGATCAAGGTAGGCACAAGGGCGGTGATCGTCGCTCCGAGTCGTTGTTCCACTTGCTCTTGGACAATCTCCGGAATCCGCGCCACCTATGCCTTGAGTTCTTGAACCTCTCGCGCCTGGCTTTCCGAGCTGGTCTTTTTCTCCTTCCGCACACCAGCGGTATAGTATGACCCCCATTTTGTCGACAAGCCTTTGCCGGCCACACGACCAGCCGACGTCGCCATCGAGCTTATCCTTGTTCTTCATTACATTCAACCCCTATTTAGAGTGGTGTCCCAAGGGTTGCTCTGAGTCGACCTCGCCATCTGCTTTCGATCGCTGCGGAAGGAATGTGAACCATTTAGAAATTCGCTTCATTAATTAGAATGCAACCATATGGAGCTAATTACGTGGGGTGTATTCCTTACGAGAACAAGCTCAAGCTGCCCGGTCTTCGGATCCGTGGTAAGCTCCTTTGTTTTCGGTCCTTCTTGTACCGGGCCCGACAAAGTTCCTGGTCTGCTTGTCACCGTATGTATCGAAGAGGGCGGTAGGCCTTGCTCGCACGGTCCGCCTCCTCCTTGTCCCATATAGGCTCCGCCACTCAGAACCGCCGGGACCGAGTGTGTGTTCCTCTATGTTCAGCTCCCGCATTTGTTTCCCCACTCACTTGATTGGGAGCTTGCGGTGCTCGAGCAATTGATCTTGAAGTCGTTGTAGTCATCTTCGGTGATCGAAGGATTTTCTCCTTGATCTTCCGATAACTCTCACCTTTCTCGATCATTCTCTTCACATTGCTTTTCCAAGTAGAGCAGGGCCTTGCTCATCTTTGTGAGGGCAGCATTGTTCACTTTATTCCCTTTGAGGCTTGTGTTTTCAAATTCAGCGGGAACTTGTATCGCTCGTGCAGCTTCGTGAAGAGGAGGTTGCGCAAATTCCCTCGGTCGGGATGCCTCGTGTTCTCGGTGTTCATCGAGACGGTGCTCGGACAATGCACCCGAGCTGAAGCGAGTACCCCTAGACTATTCGTTCGGGCGCCGTTGGATTCCGCTGGAGTCCACTTGATAACTTCCTCCTTGAGGGTGCGGAGCACGATCGGGCGCCGTCCTTCCGTTGCCTCTTTGGTTGGCTGCCATCGTAAATGCGCCGCCATCATCGATGGTGGCATCCTCGGCGGCACCATCGGTGGTGGCATCGGTGTGGTCATCCTCGGCGGCACCATCCGTGGTCTCGGGATCGGTGGGGAAGGCGGCGGCCTCATACAAGTGAGGTTGTTCCTCCATCTCTGGGACAGCTCCTGAATGCCTTGCCGCTTGAACCCCGGCCTCATCGTTGTGGGCCATGTTTCTCTCTAAATAGAAACAAAGTTTGGTCAAAAAGTTGGTTATTGTCAAGGAACAAGATCATGGTCTCATCATTTAGGGTTTGTCGACACCGAGGCATCCTAAAATCTAAGCTTTTATCATTGAGGGTTTTTCACGCCAAGGCACCCTAAAAGCCTAACCTTTCATCATTTCGGTTTTATCGACACCGAGGCACCCTAAAAGCCATGCATTAGTCACAAGTACGCCGGGCACTTGATCCTACTTAATTAACTACTAAGATACCCTGCCCATGCATTAGTCACAAGTACCCCATATGTCCTATTTTAGCAAAGTCATGCTAAAATTCACGGAAATTTCAGCATGACCTTTGCTGAAAATAGGACATATGGAGTACCAATTTGCCGGAACGGAAGTTAATCGACATTCCGCAAACTCAAGGGCCTCTCGGGTACCTGCAAAATCATTATCCCAGGTGGACATGGATGCAATGTCACATGTCACATGGATCCCACACCCACAGGAGCTGGTGAAGCTTCATGGCAGAATATCATATACAAGCACGAATTTTGTTCACATTTATATAGCAACAAATATTTATACACTCATATAGCAGCACTAAGTATATTGCACTTAGAAGAACACTTGCTTTTACATCCCACCCAACTTAACAATCTAGTAGAGTTGTTAGTAAGATCCTAGCTCTCTCTTTTCTTAGAAATAATAAATCGCCAAGCAGGAATGAAAAGATTATTTGATTGAAGAAATCAAGAGAGAATATATGCATGTTCCAGACCATGCATCATTTCAACATCTCGTAAAGCACCAATCATACATACACAGATCCAAATGTCAGAATACTCTATGTGTATTATATATCAGATCTGGCAGAGCCCCAGCATACAGTTAAAACGAAAAGTTAAAAGTTGTAGCCTCCATGAGTGAACAAATCAATCAGAGCAAATGCCAAAATTTTCCTTAATTTCCAATAATACAATTGGAGATATGTTCGCTACAAATAGTACACAAATGTTCATCTATAACATCCCTTCGACTATACTACAATGATCTAATGCATCTTAGCTAAATATATATTATCAAAATCTACATAAAAAGAATTGACCAGCACAAAGGTAAGAAACTTGTCAAGAAATAAAAAGTGATAATTCGCATGTAAACTCTTTTGTCCATAAAAGAACAAATATATCGATGGTGGCCTTATTCTTGGAGCATTTCTTTAATTACTTGAGAAACCAAAGCTACATAGTGTCAAGAATTCCATTTCAATCTCTACATACTTTCAACAGATAGCCTTGTATAGGTTGAAAGCAACATCAAGCTATGGTTCAGAATTGAACTTCTCCTATTGGGTTCACCTACATATATTCTGTTGTGCATTAGCAATTGAGATGTCTCTGCCTTCATATAGTTTGCGAGGAGAAGAAGCTGCCAAGGACAGTTGTGAAGCCATGAACACAGTAATTATGTTGAGGAATAAAAACAGTTTTATTTATTGCTCTCCATGATTCTGCATCATTTCAAGGAAGTTATTGAATTTGGTGGCTTGGCAACTGTAGGCTGCAGGTGATATTTCAAAATACAAGCAAGAACGGGGACCAGATAGTTCATTAGCTTATTTGCTAAAGCACTGAGCACATACAGCTTCAAGACAGAGCAGCCAATAACAAAGGGGATCCTCATGGGGCCTTCTTCCTGAAAAGAAGCATAGGGATCACAGGAAAAAGGGAAATGGAGGATCTCCTTGCGCAGTGCATTCCATATATATATTTGGTTTGCTGACCTATAAGTCCTTAATTTAGTATACAATGCTACTTTCTTTCTTGTGGGAGAGCTCTTTGGACTGATTGTGCATGCTTACATATACTTAATGATCATAAAAAAGGGAAAACAAATATAGTATTAAAAGATGATCATTTTATACTAAATTATAAAAGGGGTCAGATAACTACCTATTCTTTTTCTGAAGTTGTACTTTTATTATTTACTTATTTTTGCAGGGAGGGGAGCATATAACAATCACCATGGCTTAATTTCCTTCAGCTTTCTTACACAATTTGTTTGTTTATTTTGGCACCGAAGGCAATAACATCATCTAGAAGATCAGAGGAAGGAGGAAGAAAATGCATGCACACAAATTAAAGAAAGCTTACATATATATTCAACCCATTTGGCCATTTTGTATGGTGTTGCACACTTGCACCCCCTTTTTGTTACTTGTGATGCGCCATGCACACACCCTAAAACAATGGCCACAAAATCTCGAGCAGATATGGATTACCACCACGACTGCAACTATTGTTCCATAATTATTAAGCTTGAGTCTCCATCACCTCCTAATATCCCTCTAATTTTGTTTAGCTTTGCTTTTGGCGAATGTGATCTGCTCCTCTTTGCAAAGACCCAGCCTTGAGCTATCTCTCTCGCTCCCCACCCACCACCATGGGCCTATTGGAGCTTCTGCTTGACTAACAACACTACTAAGCATTGACTAACAACAGCATCTAATTTCGGTTTTGCAGACAATGTTATTTTCATTCAAATGCAGGGGAGGAGGAGGGGGAGGAGGAGGGGAGCTCACGGGGTGGTGGTGCTCCGGCGACGGTGGTGTGGACGGGCGGGTCGAGGTGGGGCAGCGCGCTGGGCGGGTCGAGGCGGCGCTGGGCGGCGGGCAGCGCCGAGGCGGAGTCGGGCGGCGCCTGGGCGGCGGGTCGCGCCGAGGCAGCGCTGGGCGGCGGGTCGCGTCGAGGCGGCGCTGGGCGGCGTCCGGGCGGCGGGTCGAGGCCGAGGCGGCGCTGGGCGGCGGGTCGCGGCCGAGGCGGCGCTGGGCGGCGCCCGGGCGGGCGGGTCGCGCCGAGGCGGCGGGCAGCGTCGAGGTGGCGGGGACGGTGGCGTCGAGGGAGGCGGGGCGAGGGAGAGGGAAGGCGAGGAGAGGGCAAGGGAGGGAGAGGGCGAGGGCGAGGG
The DNA here is from genome assembly GCA_021605205.1 of Aegilops longissima. Taxonomy (NCBI): domain Eukaryota; kingdom Viridiplantae; phylum Streptophyta; class Magnoliopsida; order Poales; family Poaceae; genus Aegilops; species Aegilops longissima. The sequence goes on from CM038676.1 coordinate 620,547,573, forward strand.
AGAGGGTCAGGGCAGCGGCGGCGGCGGCGGTGGATCGAGAGGGAGAGGGAACTGGCGAGGGGGAGAGGGAAGGGGGGATCGGGCGAAGGGGGATCGGGCGAAGGGGATCGGGCCACAATACTAATGGCGCACCTCACCGTGGTGCGCCATTAGTATTTTTTTTTATTTCAACTCGAGCCAAAAGGTTATGTACTACCAGAACCTATCCATGTCAAGCCCACTCTACTAGCTCGATTGGTCAAGCCAGCCGCTCACACCAAGAGGTCCTGGGTTCGACTCCTGGGCTCCACAATTTTTTTTAGCATTTAAAAGCTGTTTGATACTTATTTATGTTTAAATATGTTCAAACTTGTTTAAATAATAACAGTAATATTTTTTATAAGACAGAGCATTTAAAAAGCTGTTTGATACTTATTTTTTTATAAGACGGTCTGCTGGGTGTGGGGGTCGGCAAGGCGGTTGAGTAGGGGAATCGAGGGTGCGGGGTCGTGGCGGCGGCCGGTGGACTGGGGGTGCTCGGCGAGGGGGACCGGATCTGGCGAGGTGGGACAGCGATCGAGATGGAGGGGATTGAGGTGGGCTCCACAAATTTTTTTAGCATTTAAAAGCTGTTTGATACTTATTTGTGTTTAAATATGTTCAAACTTGTTTAAATAATAACAATAATATTTTTTTATAAGACAGAGCATTTAAAAAGCTGTTTGATACAAATGTTTTTATAAGACGGTGCTTGTGGGGTGGGGGGTCGGTGGCGGTTGAGTAGGGGAATCGAGGGTGCGGGGGTTTGTGGCGGCCGATGGATGGGGGTGCTCGGCAGCGAGGGGACCGGATATGGCGAGGTGGGATAGCGATCGAGATGGAGGGGATCGAGATCGAGTGTCCATGAAATTAAAAATATTCATGATAGTTCAAAAGTACCCATGAAATACAATCGAGAAATGAAGGCTACGATTTAAATACAATCGATCTTAGCTAGCTATCTGTTCACAATCTTCTTGCCCTTCTTTTTCGCAAATGGAGTTCTTCGTGGAACGGACGCCTTTAGGTAGGGTGGTCCTGCTTCTTCTTGTGGTGTATGCTGCTACTTCATCATCGTCGCCATGTTCGATCCTCGGTCGCCAGATTTGTCAAAGTCTTGCTCATTGGCTACTCCATCCATTCCGATGATCTTCCTTTTGCCTCTCCTCACGACAACACGACCGGGCTTTGGCGGGTCGGTAATGAAGAAGCATTGGTCCACTTGGGAAGCCAGTACCCATGGCTCATTTTTAGCGGTGACGCTTTTGCGCCCATGGTCTTGGATTTGGCTTCGGGTATAACCATGGTGGTGAAATACGGTCTTCTTTTATGACGTTCTTGGCCCATCGACACGGAACATCGGGACCTTCTCTCCAGCAGTAGCTCAGCTCCCAGATCTCCTCGATCCTTCCGTAGTATCTGTCCTTGTCGTTACGGTGTAGGATTCAATCGTTACCCGGAGTTCGATAACCATCGCTCTTCATGTCCTTGGCCTCGGTGTAGAATGTGTAGCCGTTGATATCGTGACGCCTCATAGGTCATCAGGTTGTGCTCGGCGCCCGTGACAAAGGCGAATATGAGTTGTTCTTCCGCGGAAGAATCCTCATGTAAAGGGTACGACAGAAGCTTATGCTTGAACCAACGCGTGAAACATGAGTTGTGCTCTTTGAGTGTATCTCCGTCTGTCCTCTATTGGCCTCGGTCATTGTACGTCTTTTTAATAAAGGTTTTGTGCTCTACCACCCAAGGATCGACCATGTCTATGTGTTGTAGCGCGACTAGGTTTGCTCTTTCAAAGTCGGCGAGTCGACCCTCGAAGTCGACATGCATTTCGCGGCGACCCTCACGGTGACCCCATCCAGCGAGCCTGCCGAGGTGCCTGTTGACGGGCAGACCAACGAGGTTCTCGATGCCTAGATAATTCGTGCAGTAGGAGATGCACTCTTCGGTCAGAAAGCCCCTGGCTATGCTTCCTTCTGGACGTGACATGTTGCGAACGTATCCTTTGATGACACCATTCATCCTTTCGAACGGCATCATGCTGTGCAGGAACGTCGGCCCGAGTTGGATGATATCCTCCACTATATGGACCAGCAGATGCACCATAACGTCAAGAATGCGGGCGGAAGTACATCTCAAGCTCGCATAGTATCACCACGATCTCTTCCTGTAGCCTTCGAGTTGCCTCACGCCAATCGACTTCCGAGATGACGTCAAGAAGTTGCATAGGCCAAATAGCGTTTCACGGACGTGCGCGCCCATGATCCCACGGATTGCAACTGGAAGTATCTGCGTCATCAAGACGTGATACCGTGAGACTTCATCCCACTAAACTTCGCTTCACTGGGTCTAGGTATCTGCTTATCTTCCCCGCAGAATCAGAAGGAAGTTTTACTCCTAGGAGGCAGGTGAAAACTGCTCGATCTCCTCCCCGACTTAGAGTGAAGCACGCGGGAGGGTAGTCATTTCCGGTCTTCTTGGCCTTTTTGCCTTTGCGACGACTTTCTGTGTCCTGCTTCGCCTCATCATCATCATCATCATCATCATCATCATCATCATCATCATCATCATCATCATATATAGCGTGAAGCTCCCGCCGATGCCCGTTGATTTCAAGTCTGCCCTTGCTTTCGGCCCATCTTTGGTCCTCTCTGGCATGTTGAGCAGGGTACCAAGCAGACTCTCGCACACGTTCTTTGTGATATGCATGGCATCAAGGCTGTGAGGCACACGGTGGATCTTCCAGTACGACAAGTCCCAGAAAACAGACCTCGTTTTCCATACCTTCAGCAGCTGCTCGCGCCTTTCGCTTCTTTCCGGCTCTGGCGCCTTTTGCTTCTTTCGGCGGTGGGCAGTCTTTCCAATTTTTCAACAGCTTGTCTATTTCCTCGACGCTCCTCGTAACACGGGCATTTTCGGGTTCGGTTTCACCATCGAACAGATCCTTGCGTTTCCTCCACGGGTCATCGTCGCGAAGCCACCTTCGATGTCCCATGAACACAGTTTTTGAAGACCCGGGATCTCTATCTAGCTGGCGATACGTTGTGTCATCCATGCACCTTACGCATCCAGAAAATCCGTGGACTACCCGCCCCGCGAGATATCCGTAATCGAGATAGTCGTACCCGTCGTGGAGCAGTGCGGCTCTCATAGGGAAATATTCTTTCTGCGGCGCCCCACGATTGGTGGCGTTTTCCACAGCGTGTCAAGCTCCTCTTCAGCAGCCCCAGATACTGATTGATGTCGTTCCCTGGTTGTTTCGCCCTTCAATTAGCATACTCATGTGAATGTACTTCCTCTTCATGCACAACCAGGGGAAGGTTGTACATCCACACAAACACAGGCCAGGTGCTATGTGTGCTTCTCGGCTGCCAAACGGATTGACTCCATCGGTGCTCGCGCCCAAGACGATGTTCCTTGGATCGCTCCCAAATTCCGAGTCTTGAAGTTCAACGCTTACACCGCTCGCATCCTTAGGGTGACTCAGCATCTTGTCTTTTTATCTATCTCCGGATCATTTGCGTCATCTTCCGCTTCTTCTCCTCCCTATCCGCGCACCAACGCAGGAGCTTTGCTACCTTAGGGTCCGCGAAATAGCGCCGCAGACGAGGAGTGATCGGAAAGTACCACACCACTTTTCGAGGAGCTTTTCCTCTTATTGTATCGAGTGACGCGCGACACCGGACATATGGTAGACTCCGCGTGCTCGTCCCGATAAATGATGCAATTGTTCATGCACACATGGTATTTCACGGCGGTAAATCGAGAGGACACACAATTTTCTTCGCCTCCTCCAAACTGGTCGGGCACTTGTTCCCCTTGGGAAGAAGTTCGTGCGTAATGACATGTTCTCGCCGAAGCACGCGCCGGTCATTTTGTGTTTTACCTTCATCTCCGAGCCATGAGCGTTACTTTCAGCGGGTATCCTCGGCCTGCATCCTTCATACAATGGAGTAACGCGCCTAACTCAATTTGATCCATCTTGGCTTTCTCTCGGGCGGCAGCTCTTGCGTTATCCGTCCGCTTGAGAAGCAGCTCTTGAATATGAGGGTCCTGCACCCAGCCCATCGATGGTCCAGCGTCGTCGCTCCGCCGCATCATCATCTTCATGATCATGCCCGTCGCCGCTTCGCATCTTCCTCATCATCATGTCCTGCATCTTCTACATGATGATGTGTACAACATCACGTCGTGATCATCTCCGGGATTCTTCGTCTTCTCGCCCGCCCGAGCCGCGGTGGTTGTCTTGCTGCCCTTCCTCATTTCTTGCCCGCCCGCATGGACGACTTCGTAGTCATCTTCATCACCTTGCCACCGATAGCCATCCATGAAACCACGCAACAGCAGGTGGTCCCGCACCTGTTCGAATCCGGGTCCGCAATAAGGCTCTTCACTTGCATCTTCGACACGGACATCTTATCTCCGCCTCGTTCTTTTGAAGCATCTCGCCTTCGCGGACCTCAAAACCTATTCACGATGCCTTCGGTCATCGTGCGGACCTATGGTCGCTCATGGGTAGAGCAAAACGATATTTTAGAACCAAACAAAAATTTGGCATGACTTTCCCTAAAAATAGGACCAAAAGAATGCTTAATGCCAAAATTCTCGCTAAACGGAAATGAATCAACATTCCGCAAAATATTGGCAACTATCGCATTTCAAATACCGTACACCTCCAAACACAAACACATATGCAACACCACAAACATATGCAACACCACTAACATACATAGATCTAGCTAGGCCGTAAAAAGTGCATGTGCACATTGTTGTAGGGAGAACAACCTAAATATAGCTTCCCCCCTTACTTACCTATTAAAACAAGGTAATTTAACCACTTAATTTGAATGAATCTATGGTGGAAATGAGGTGAAAAAGAGGAGGCACCCGAGACAAGGAGGAGGTGGAGAGAATGAGGTGGGGAGAAAGTGAGTGTGTGGGTAGGAGAGGCTGTCCCAAATATCTTGTTGCTGCCCACTTACTAATGGCGCACCTCTTGCATGGTGCGCCATTAGTAGTTACAACTACTAATGGCGCACTTAAGCAGGATGCGCCATTAGTATGTTTGGATAGGCGCACTAGTTCAAAAAATTCCTATACTAATGGCGCACCCACTGCCTGGTGCGCCATTAGTAGTTACAACTACTAATGGCGCACTTGGGCAGGATGCGCCATTAGTATGTTTGGATGGGCGCACTAGTTCAAAAAAAAATTCTATACTAATGGCGCACCCACTGTCTGGTGCGCCATTAGTAGTTACAACTACTAATGGCGCACTTGGGCAGGATGCGCCATTAGTATATTTGGACAGGCGCACTAGTTAAAAAAAAAATTGATACTAATGGCGCACTCATTGCAAGGTGCGCCATTAGTAGTTTAAACTCTAATGACGCATCAGACGGTGGTGCGCCATTAGTATATACTAATGGCGCACCATCTTTCTGGTGCGCCATTAGTGTCAATCCCATCTATAGCCCTTTTTTCTAGTAGTGTTGGCTTCTGTCCTACCCGGGATGGTGAGTCAAGGCGTGGAGGAGCGGGCCAAGGTGTCTTCTTGTTTTGGCATGGTTATGTCTGAGGTGGAGCCTGTTGAGCAGTCGACTCTGGAGGAGCCGAAGGTCTCCAGTGCCCCTTGCACCGGGAAGCCTTCAAAGGAGCTGATCCAGATGGATGCAGATGAGCCTCTTGGGAGAGCCTCCTCTCAGTGGGGGGAGTTCCTCGAAGAGCTTGCTCTCACTGTGTCGAGCTCGCCGCAAGTTTTGTAGGTGGGAGAGGCTGCCCCTTCTCTCTTACAGCGACGAAGCTGCCGTTTGGACAAGAAAAACAAAGATTGCGACATTCCTATAGCCAAGCGCGCGGAGTATAGGCGGGCGGAGGCCTTTGGAGAGGTTCCAACACTCAAGAGCAAAGGAACACACGCCCAAGGCGATCGAGGCGGTGCGCGCATTAGTTCAGGCCAATGCTTGACCACTTCTGTTGCGAGGGTGCACTTCGGTGTGCTGCCATTGTAGAGAGTTTGTGGGTGTTTGCGAAGTTCGTCTTTGTTGGATACAAGGCATGGCCTCCGTTCCTAGGTCCGGGGGCTCTTGTTTCCGGCACAGATGATGTGCCATGAGTTGTTGGGTGTGGTTTTTTGCCGGTTTTCCATATTAACCGCGCGTTGTATGGTTTTCGGGTCCGGTTTCCTTATTAACTGGACCATTTTCCCTCTTCTATAATGCAAAGGCAGAGCTCCTGCTGTTCACGTCAAAAAAAAAACAACACTAATCGATACCTTGCAAAGTTTATCAATATAGATTATCTCAATAAAAATACATCTGAACAACACAGAGGTTCCAGCATACACTACCAACCATCACACGGGACTCATGCCCTGAAGGTAGGGTAAATTGGCAAATGGACAACAGCAGGAGAAATGGCTACCACACCCAGATGCCAACGGCTGACTACAGACCAGACTTTCACAACAAAAACTTCAACCAACGAGTATATACAGTAACACACTTCCACAGCTACTGCTGCTGAACACCAGCTCAGGACAAACAGGGGCGGAGCTGGAGCTAATGCCACCCTGATGCACCCCTTTAACATGGCGTAAAATTTTGAAGCCACAGTGTATTGAGTAGAGGTGTATTCCATATAACTTCTAGAACATATTATCAGACATAATAGAAGGTGATGTATATAAAAAAAATGTACCGGTCAAAATGGTTACCATAATGATGAATCAAAGAACAAAATTACTTGAAAAGTATGTCTTGGGTTTCCAAATTCCAAAATATATATCATCAGACATCAAGGTTTCTTACCCTACAAGATAAAAGGGCAGAATTAAGCTTTCAAGTAAAACATAATAAAATGAACGAAAGTACTTAAGAGCCTTTCTAAAAAAACTAAATATGGGAAATTGATGTTTCTTGGCTGACAATGTCTATTAACCAAGTACTTTCTTCTTACCAGATCTTTCAAATTAGAATTATAATGTTCTCAACTTCATTTGCCTCGATCATATTGAATCTCCCATTCCCAATTCATGTCTTCTATCTTGTATTATCACTTTCTGGAGTATACAACTAATTAAGGATTTACTCTACTAGTTACAACTTCATACTGTACATAATAAAGTGGGTTCATAGTTATTCATAAAAAACAAACACATGATCAATTATAGTCGACTGTTTACCGCGTGTGGTGTGCCTGCCTGGGCCGCCGGCATCGTTGCGGTAATCAGTCGGTGAAAGATCCGTGTGCTTGGGTGTGCCCGAGTGGGGGGTGAGGGCTTGGGTGCTGCCGTGCTAGCCGGCGTCAGGCATATCCCCGTCGTCGCCGTCGATCTGGCCGCCGCCTGGGCGCGATCGAGCGAGGAGTCGGCTGGGCAGGGAACAACCTACGCCGTACGATTCGACGATGCGTACACATCTACAGGAGGAGGTCCATAGCTGAGAAGATCGATCGATTTAGCGATCTTTTTTTTAGAGGAGACTAGAGGAATGCCCGTGCGTTGCAACGGGATATAAATATTCTAGTACGTCGGTTTGTGATTACCTGTCTATAATAATACGATTGTGTAAATAAATAATCACTAAATTCTGCCTATGAATTACCATATATTTTGATCCGAAGTTTGGTAAGTAAATTAAAGCGGAACTGGTTCAGAAGGTAAGTAAATTAAGTTGATTTATTATCATATAAGGAAGGATGGACGAAGGGGTGGTGGAAAGAAAGGTGAAATGAGAACCTTACGTTCTTTTTAAATAGTAGAGATTGGTTGATTGATCGGTCAAACCGATCGCTAAAACGCAAGGAAGTTTTTTTTTTTTTAGGGAGCTAAAACGCAAGGAGTGGCCTAACGTCACATGTGCGCGAAGCCCATTCAAGTGGCCTGCCAGACCCTGATGCACTCGCCTCGTCCTTCCCTGATGCCCATGGGCCTTTTAGATGGCAGGTACTACTGAAAAATAAACTCAAATTCTCGCGCACCATCTAGAAGAAACGGGCGGCCGGTCTTGCATGCATCTATGTGTTAATTTTTTTGTCTTTTAGTGCATGTAGTTGTTAGTATTAAAGCGAATACATTGATTACCACATTCCGAAAAGAACAGATCCACACACATTTATTTTGGAGTTTTGAATTTTAAAAAGCCATATCTTTCAAACCGCTCGTCGGAATTCAGATCCGTTTTCACTGCTGGAACTCTTGCGACGAGATCTTTAAAACTAGATCCCGCATGGGTATATTTCGACGAAATTTTTTCGATGCCAACTTTTGTGCTATATTGTGCAACTTTAGTACTGTATTGTGCAACTTTAGTACTACATCGTGCAACTTTTTTCATAACTAATTTTTGGATCTGTATGATTCAACTTCTTATGAGATTGCAATCTAGCAACCACGACAAGTTTGTTGTGCAACTAGTCTATTGTCCCGACCAACTACCTAGTAGTCGATGTGCAACCCTCGTTCGTTGGCTTGTAATGTAGTCTAGTTGCACACACATATGCTCAGTTGGCTTGTAATGTAGTCTAGTTGCACACACATTAATATTTAGTTGGCAGGACTATTGGCACGCACATATCCTCAGTTGGCTTGTAATGTAGTCTAGTTGCATACATATTGATGTTTAGTTGGTAGGACACTAGTTGCACACACATATGCCCAGTTGGCGCGGCAATGTAGTCTAGTTGCACACACATTGATTTTTAGTTGGCAGGACTATTGGCACACACATATACTCAGTTGGCGCGGAAATGTAGTCTAGTTGCACACACATTGATGTTTAGTTGGCAGAATGACTATTGGCACACGCATATGCTTAGTGAAGGAAATATGCCCTAGAGGCAATAATAAAGTTATTATTTATTTTCTTATATCATGATAAATGTTTATTATTCATGCTAGAATTGTATTAACCGGAAACATAATACATGTGTGAATACATAGACAAACAGATAGTCACTAGTATGCCTCTACTAGACTAGCTCATTAATCGAAGATGGTTATGTTTCCTAACCATAGACATGTGTTGTCATTTGATTAATGGGATCACATCATTAGGAGAATGATGTGATTGACATGACCCATTTCGTTAGCTTAGCACTTGATCGTTTAGTATGTTGCTTATGCTTTCTTCATGACTTATACAAAGTTCCTGCAACTATGAGATTATGCAACTCCGTTTACGGAGGAATACTTTGTGTGCTACCAAACGTCACAACGTAAATGGGTGATTATAAAGGTACTCTACAGGTGTCTCCAAAAGTATATGTTGAGTTGGCATGAATCGAGATTAGGTTTTGTCACTCCGATTGTCGGAGAGGTATCTCTGGGCCTTCTCGGTAATACACATCACATAAGCCTTGCAAGCATTGCAACTAATGAGTTAGTTGTGAGATGATGTATTACGGAACGAGTAAAGAGACTTCTTGGTAACGAGATTGAACTAGGTATTGGATACCAACGATCGAATCTCGGGTAAGTAACATACCGATGACAAAGGGAACAACGTATGTCGTTATGCGGTTTGACCGATAAAGATCTTCGTAGAATATGTAGGAACCAATATGGGCATCCAGGTTCCGCTATTGGTTATTGACCGAGAATGGTTCTAGGTCATGTCTACATAGTTCTCGAACCCGTAGGGTCCGCACGCTTAACGCTTCGATGTGAGTTCATTATGAGTTTATAAGTATTGATGTACGAAGGTTGTTCGAGTCCAGGATGTGATCACGGACATGACGAGGAGTCTCGAAATGATCGAGACATAAAGATTGATATATTGGAAGCCTATGTTTGGACTTGGAAGGTTCCGGATGAAAGCAGAAGTTACTGGAACCCCGGGGTCTATGGGCCTTGATGGGCCATAGGGAGAAGAGGAAAGGGCCGCCAGGCAGGCGCGCCCCTCCCCTCTAGTCCGAATAGGACAAGGAGAGGGGGCCCTTCCTCTTCCCCTTCCCCAATCCTAATCCAACTAGGAGGGGAGTCCTACTCGGTGGGAGTAGGACTCCTCAGCGCCCTTGGGCTGGCCGCACCCACCCTTGCTCCTTTATATCTGGGGCGGGGGCACCCCATGACACACAAGTTGATCTACGGATCGTTCCTTAGCCGTGTGCGGTGCCCCTCCACCATATTCCACTTCGGTCATATCGTCGCGGAGCTTAGCGAAGCCCGCGCCGGAGAAGTCATATCGTCGCGGAGCTTAGGCGAAGCCCTGCGTCGGTGGAGCATCATCATCGCCACCACGCCGTCGTCTTGACGGAACTCATCCCCGACACTTTCTTTGGATCGAGTCCGGGATCGCCATCGAGTGAACGTGTGCGTAACTCGGAGGTGCCGACGCTCGGTGCTTGGATCGGTCGGATCGTGAAGACGTCGACTACATCAACCGCGTTGTTATAACGCTTCGCTTTCGGTCTACGAGGGTACGTGGACAGACACTCTCCCCTCTCGTTGCTATGCCATCACCATGGTCTTGCGTGTGCGTAGGAAATTTTTTGAAATTACTACGTTCCCCAACACCTAGTTGGCGCGGCATGTAGTCTAGTTGCACACATATTCGTATTTAGTTGGCAGGAAGACTAGTTCGTCGAAACATCCTCATATGGGATCTACTTTTGAAGAGCACGTCGCGTGGGTTCCAACGGTGAAAACGGATCTTAATTCCGAAGCGTGATCTAAAAGTTATGACTTTTTAAAAATTTATAAACCCAAAATAAATGCGTTTATATCTGTCCTTTGTAGTACTAGTACGTGATATTTTTTCTAACTAGAATTGTTTTATCAATTGGAAGGGACAAATTACCTTTTATGGATTAGGGACCAAAATTGCTTGTTTTAGACCGGCCGCTCGGGACGACTAGCGAGCAGCCGGCCGCTCGCTAGATCGGTCCAAAAATAAATTCAACCCTGATGCATGTGCATCAGGGTGGGCCTATTGGGCTCCGTCCCCTGGACAAACGAATGTCGACGACCTGGACCGTCTTCTTCAGAGTTACGAGTTTAGGTAACCCTTCGATACACTACCAATCATGGGTCTCCATCAAGCGACGCCTGCATCAAAGAAATCGAGCATTTTTATATTCTAGAACAATTCCTTTTTTTTGCAGGAATTCTAGAAGTATATACAGTAAACCCACACCCAGATCTTCACCCAAGGAGTATATACAGTAAAACACTCCCACAGCTACTGCTGCTGAACACCAGCTCGACGACCCGGACCATCTTCTTCAGAGTCAGAGTTTAGGGTTTTTTTTTTTTTGAGAGATCAGAGTCAGAGTTTAGGTGGCCATTCACTGCACATCATGGGCCTCCATCAAGCGACACCTGCATCGAAGAAGTCGAGCATTGTTATACACTAGGACAATCTCTGAATGACACGACTTCAGCAAGTGAGGGGAGACAGAGGAAGTAGCTTTTTTTTTTAGCGACGACGTTAGAAGCCAGCTGCAGCCTACAGCAGGAAAAGTGGGCCTGCCGGCTGACGGGCCGGGCCAAGCCGAGAATTTTGGCCCGTTCCTTTCTCGATCCGGTCCAAAGGCACGGAACGGGTTCGGTCCTCGGTGGAAGAAGGGATGGGGGGAGAAAAATCCCGGAATCGTCCGATTACCGGAAACCACCCGTAGAATTCGGGGCAGAGGAGGCAGCCTCCCCCTCCATAAACAGGATCCCCATAAACAAGCCCTGAGCCCCAGCAGACGCCGTCCTTGGAGGAAGCCAATCCATTGTGGAATCTGCGCCAGCCAGGTCTTCTACTCTCTCCCACTTTTGCTTTCGCCTTTTACATTGCAGGGTTTCGACTTTCAGGGCTTGGCATGCAGTGCGACTTAGTATTGACTTTCCTGGAGATCTTCTGCCAAAGAAATCGGGTTTAATTAGGTTCTTAAATTGTTCATTAGTTTGATTTGATGACTTACCTACTGAAGCCGCCGTATCAATTCTTCTCTACCTCTGCACTGTGGCAATATGAATAGTAGTACAAATTTTTGTATGATTTATTTAGTAACTGTTTGATGAAGCTATGAGGTCGGAGTATCTTCTTCTTTGTGCCCTTACCATGGTGCGACGACCAATTTCACTTGCAGGCCAAGAAGAGGAAGGAGCTATGGGCAACTCCGGCAGCACAGGTACGTTTGCCCGCCCAATTCAACTTCAGACTGTTTATTCTGCTATAAACAAAAAAGTCTGACGCAATTCACACCAATCCCTTTTAAGTAGGAGTACATGTCAGGTTAAAAATACGAGACTGCGGCTTTATTTAAATTGAGGAAGTGCTTGCCGTCACCATCATGTCGATTAACACCAATCCCTTTTAAGTACATGTCAGGTTAGACTGTAGCTTTATTTAAATTGAGGAGGCGCTTGCCGTCACCATCATGTCGATGAATCGGCAAGATGACTGCATACTCATGTGTTGAATGCAGCACCCTTTTGCAGAAACGCCAGCAGTGCATTATCACTCTTGCCACTGAACTAGCTCTTAGTTCTCGCTATTTATTTTTATATGTGAGGAAAGTGGCCTCTTCAAAACAAAGAAAATAGAAGAAGAGAAAAGTGCATGTTATGTCGTTTGTACCCCAGATTTGTCACATGATAACTACGACAATATATTAGTGGTCACTTCTCACAAATCACTGTATGCAAGATTTTCAATCATATAACATGAACATAGAGAGCTAGCGATTCTGCACCCTTCAATTTTCCCCATGGTGAATGTTGCAACTTGTTTATCTGCTGGAACTGCAACCTGCACATAAATTTGCTCATACCACACTCTTTTTTTCTCTGTTATATAATGTTGATTTATGCATTCTCAAATTTCAGCTCCCGCACCACTAGGAAAGACCCATGTTCCAGACTTAGAATGGAAGGTTCATGACTTCTCAGCGCTGCTTGAGACGAAAGCTACCTCAGTGTTATCTGCTCCTTTTCACTGCTCTGGGTACAATTGGTATGCATCATAACACGAAAGGAAATTTACAAAATTAATGTATTAGATGTATATAAATACCATCTGGTTTTTTCTAGTGGATATAGTAGCTGTCTGTTAGCTAAGTACATAATAATTTAGGATGTTGATTACTCAGAAATCATGTTTCAGTGAGGTTGAAATATCAACCACAATCACGCAAACCCATGAAAACAGCCAGGCAATGAAGTTTGATAGGATGCATGAAGTGAAGAAATCAGGCTTGATTCAGTTATGACTTCTAGACTTACTTTGTTTTTCTTCAATTCCCTTCGCAGGTGCCTGCAAGTAACTCCAAAGCATAAACAAGATGCTCAAGTGACTCCAAAGCACAAACAAGATGATAAAGGAAATCCATATGTTGCTCTTTCTCTTATGATTACCCAGGGATGTTTGGAGCCAGGTCACACGGTGCATGCAGAGTTTGAGTTTTCAATATTCAACCATTCAAAAGGAATGTATTATGGATACAAAGGTAGAATCGTGAATGTGTTTTTTCAAGTACATCCATCCTATTTCCCCCCACACAAAAAGTAGAGCCATCCTATTAGCTAGGAGTCTATATAGTCTTAGTGCATCACAAGTTTGAGCTATAGATTCCATCATTACAAATCAATACCTATAAATGTCGTAACATGGTCAATTACTTTTCCCATTAACAAGTCACTTCATATTTTTTTCGATGTTAAGCTTATCCGTTGACTGCAATGTGTGTCACACTTGAGACTCTTCTGATTCAAACACCGTTATAGTCTTCCAGAGTACATATATATGTTCTTTTTACTTTGATAATCTTTTTTGGATGGATTTCACTACTTTCATCTCTCCTTAAATGCTTAACTGGGGTGAAAGTTGATTATATGTTTTTTCCTTGCGGGAAAAAGTTGATTATATGTTATTTGGAATATTTTCAAGTTTGTATTTCTCTAGTTTACTAACTTTTACCTAAACACAGCTAGCTACAACTACGCTTTCCAGAATGGCTACTCGAACAAGGAATGCTTGATTTCTCTTCAGGAGCTACTGAAATCATCTGCTTTTCTAGTTGATGACAGTTGTGTCTTTGGTGTGGAGATATTAAAAATTGATGTCTCTTCTCCTGAAAAGAAGGCCGTCGTGGTTCAAAAGAAAGCTACCACAGTTCAGAACCTCTTTATCCAGAAGAAGGGATTCATCAAAGGGACATACACTTGGACCATAAACAATTTCCAAGAATTGGATTCTCAGAACTTTGTCCGTTCTCCTACATTTGAAGTTGGCGGGCATAAATGGTATTCACCTGTTACCAGTTGCATCATTAATTATATATATACGATGCATGTGTTATCCGACATTATTGCTTATACGTATGCTTTAGCTTACACTTAGTGGCCAGAAGCATTTTTTAGTGCTTTGTGTCAACTCAACAGACATTACCGATGGCCAAGTCTTTGTGCAAGGCAAGGTCTGTTGTCCCTTCAGGTATTACCGAAAAAGGCTTTGGCCCCGCTTTATATTATAAAGCACATGCCCAAGCCAACAATCCACAAAGGTTCACACACACGCAAGCACACACACACCAAGTTCACACACAAACAGGATCCACAAGGGTTAATGCTGAGGGCACAGCTCAACAAGCCCTAGAACAGAAAAGAAAGACATCATCTAGTCGGGCTCGCGAGGAGGGTGTTGATGATGTCCCGATCCTGAGGGCGGCTAAGCGGCTGCCAAAGCTGCAAGTACCCACACATTTTAAAAATGGCGTCGATGGCGCGACGAGAGGACTTTTGGATGACAAGCTTATTGCGGACGGTCCACAGCGTCAGCGAGGACCCCAACGCATAACCAACAGATATGTCGGTGGCGAGGGGAGGCATGGATCTCCGCGAGAAGGTCAGGAAGTTGAGTTGCACCACTGTCCACCAACCGCCTCGCGGAAACTGGACCAAAGAAAGCGGGCCGCAGGACACGTGAAGAAGATGTGATTAACATCCTCCGCCGTGCGCCGCACAGAGGGCAAAGCCCATCTCCGGGTCCGCGGCGCTTGAGGACTTCGACCGAGAGGAGGCGGCCACGAATCCATTGCCAAAGGAAGATCCTAATCTTCAGAGGCAAGCGAATGTCCCAGATCAAACCGAAGGGCTCGGGAGCGGGCGAAGGCGCGATGGCCGCGTACAGGGACCTAGTAGAGAAGTGACCGGAAGACTCTAGGCGCCACGAGACGGCGTCCGGGGCGTCGGTGACGCTCATCGGGAGAAGGGCGATGTCCTGGAGGAGGATATCCCAGGCTGCCACTTCGAGAGGACCGAAAGGGCGACGAAACGCGAGGCGCCCTAAGTCAATAAGGGTCGTCTCAACAGAGACCCGAGGGTCGACTGCAATGGCGAAGAGATCGGGAAAGCGGGCGGCCAGAGGGGTGTCGCCGAGCCACCGATCAAACCAGAACAGCGTCCCGGACCCAGTACCATACGAAATGGACGTGCCAATGCGAAGCACAGGAAGCAGCTGCACGACGGCCTGCCAAAACTGTGATCCGCTGAACGCCGATGAAAGCCGAGGCTGTCCACGGAGGTATTTGTTGCGGATGATGGTGAGCCACAATCCTCCGACTCCATTGGCAATACGCCATAACCACCGAGTCAGGAGGGCGATGTTCATGCGGCGGGAGGACAAAATCCCAAGACCCCCCTGGTCTTTGGGTTTACAAATGTCTGGCCAACTAACCATGTGGTACTTCTGTTTGTCATCGTTCCCAGCCCAATAGAACCTGGATTGGTACTTGGCAATTTCCGTGTGAAGCGTTTCATGGAGGCTATAAAAGCTCATGAGGAACCAAAGGAGGCTGGCGAGTGAGGAGTTGATGAGGATCACGCGCGCCGCCTTCGATAGCCAACGCCCTTTCCAAGGCTCGACGCGGTGTTGCATACGGGTCACCGTAGGGCGGAGGTCCGCACGGTGAGGCGCGAATCACTAACGGGGATCCCCAGGTAGGTCGTGGGGAAAGACCCCAGCCGACAGTTCAGGCGGTCAGCAATAGCTGAGCCTCCTCGGAGGGTAGCCAAGGACCATCACCTCGCTCTTATCGAAGTTAATCGTTAGGCCCGACATCTGCTGGAAGCACGGGAGGAGGAACTTCAGGTTAGCCACGTCTGAGTGGAACCTTCCACCATAATAATGGTGTCGTCCACAGTATTGCGGGAGGGAGACCCTCCCTCCAACTAGCTGGGGACAATGCCGTGGATATGGCCAGCACCCTTAGCCTTATCCAAGTATGGCGGCGAGCATCGACCACCATGTTGAACAGGAACGGCGAGAATGGGTCTCACGACGGACCCCACAGAGGGTGGGGAAGTATGGCCCAATCTCGCCGTTGATGTTCACCGCAGTCCGCCCACAAGAAACTAATTGCATCACGCGGGTCACCCAGCGGTCATCAAAGCCCTTACGCAGCAGCACTTCCCGAAGGAAAGGCCAGTGGACAGTATCATAGGCTTTATGGAAGTCAAGCTTCAGGAAAACAGCACGAAGATGTTTCACCCGAACTTCGTGGAGGACTTCATGGAAGACCAACACGCCATCAAGAATAAACCGGCCTTGGATGAAGGCCGATTGGTTCGGGTGAGTGATCGAGTTAGCCAGCAAGGTCACCCTATTGGCGTACCCTTTGGCCAGGATCCGGAAAATCACGTTAATCACAGTGATGGGGCGGAACTGGCGAATATCAGAGGCGCCCGGCACCTTTGGGATGAGGGTAATGATCCCATAGTTGAGGCGTCCCAGGTCCATAGAACCCGAATAGAACCCCTCGAATAATGCCATGACCTCCGGTTTGACCGCCTGCCAAAATGTTTTAAAGAAGGCAACAGGCAACCCATCCGGGCCCGGGGCCGAGGCGGGGTTCATGCCTTTAATAGTCGCGAGAACCTCGTCCTCGGCGAAGGGAGCAACCAGGGCCGCGTTGGCCTCGTCGGAAACCAACTGCGCCCCCGTCCAAGTGTCGGGGGCGAGACTAGCTCCACCCCGAGGGGTGGGGGTGAAGAGGGCTTTGTAGAAGCCGTCAACATGAGCCCGAATGACCGCGGGACGGACAAGGGGGACATCATCCTCCTATAAACAGTGGATGGAGTTTCTACGGCGGCGGCCATTCGCAATAGCCTGGAAACAAGCAGTGTTTGCATCGCCGCGGAGCACCCACCGCTGGGTACCGCGCACCCTCCAATAGGCCTCCTCATCGGTGTAGATGGAGGATAGCTGGTCCTCAAGATCATATCTCAGCATCCACTCATCAGGAGAAAGCCCAGAGGAATCGGCCCGAGCGTCCAGGGCTTGAATAGCCAGCAGGAGAGATTTTTTACGCTCGCGGAGGTCACGGCCAAGATTGGCACCCCAACCCTTCATGAATTGGCGGGCAAGCTTGGCGCAGAAGTGCCACGAGTCGACGGCGGACATGGAGCGATGAGGGGAGGCGCGAGCAAGCGTCCAACGAGCAGAAACCGCGTCTCGGAAGCCGGCCTGATTGAGCCGAAAGGACTCGAACCTAAACCGCGGCGGGCAGGTGGGGCGCTCGTCCGCGGAGGAGAGGAGGAGAGGGACGTGGTCCGACCCAATGCGGGTAATCGCCCGCAGCGAGGTCAGGGGGCACCTCAATTCCCACTCTGGGGAAACTAGGACACGATCCAGCACGGATCGTGTCGGGTCGGCCTGGCGGTTAGTCCAGGTAAATCTCGCCCCCGTTCTCTCGATTTTCACGGAGGCCGAGCTCCGCGATCCAGTCGTTGAACAGCTGCATCCGGGGGAGGTTAATCCTATCATTATTCTTCTCATCCGGAGAACGGATGAGGTTAAAATCTCCGCCCACAACCACAGGGAGGAGGGAGGCGGAGATCTTTTGGTGGAGCTCCGCTAGGAAGGCCGGGGACCGGCGGTGATCCGCCGGACCATACACAATGACGACCTCCCACTTGAAGTTCAGGGCCCGCTCAAAGATCTCCATACTAACGAAGAATTCGCCCGATCCATGCCGCCCACTTCGAAGGTGGCATCCTTAACCCTAAAAGGATGCCACCGGAGTGGCTGAGTTCCCACTAGAAGGGAGCGATGTCAGCGAAAGGTGAGAGCTGAGGCAATCAAGCTCATGAAGGGAGAACTCAGTGCGCATGGTTTCCTGGATCGCAATGATGTCAATGTGTTCGTCGCGCACGTACTCAACGAGTTGGCGGCGACGGCCATCATGGCCGAAGCCGCGGATGTTCCAAAAAAGGGCCCGCATCTAAACCCCCATCGGGGGGCTGCTTGACCCCAGAACACGGGAAGCGCTTTGAGCGCGGAGAGCGGCGGTGCAGAACGAGTGCGCCACGAATGGCCCCGTCGACCACCGGAGGGGGCTGACCAGCAATACGTGCAATCTGTCCCTCAGGGGTCCTACGCAGGCGAGCCCGAGTCTCAGCCAACTTGCCATCCAGGATCTCGCGAGCCCTAATGGCCGCGATCTGTTCTAAGGGGGGACCCACTTCCCCCCTGAAGACAATGGCCGAGTCAGTGGCCACCTTGGCTAGGTGTCGAAGAGGAACGGCCTCAAGTGCAGAAAAGGAACAACTGGAAGAACTGGGAAGGGCGGGATCCACACCTGACTCGAGGTTCCGTGCAGCCGCCTGGATCTCAGCCCGCTCGGCGATGGACGGGACCGACGCGTCGGCCGGGCGAGCCGCATCGAGGCGGGCGCTGCGGCGAGACGCAGTCACCAGCGTCGAGGAGGAGCGGGGCCGCCTGGCGTACGCGACCGTCGGAGGAGGAACCGCGGATCCTGGCGTGGTGACGACCACAGCCACCGCCGAAGCCGGGGAGGCCGGGGAGGTGGGGTGGGCGTCGGAGACCACCAGCGGGGGGAGCGGGGGGACAAGCTCCAGGGTGTCGCCCGATGCTTCCTCCGCGGGCGGGGGCACCGGAGAGGGCTCGCCGAGGGGTGGGGTGCCGCCGTCACCACCCATGAGGACCGGAGGGGTCGGCGCCGGGGGGGGGCGGAGGATCCGGGCCCACCGGAGAGGGGCAGCGAGCAGAGTCGGCGTACGGAGAGCGGGGCGAAGACGGGGGGCGACGAGCAGGCCCACACTCGAGATGTCGCTGACCGACTCCGAGGCAGGGGGAGAGGGCACCACGGGGGGTGCGGCCAGCTGGAGGGCCACTGCGAGGTCCGCAGCGGAAACCCGGGTGCGGCCCTGACCAGAGCCGCCGCGGCCCAAGGGGGTTGGCCGGCTCACGTGACGGAGAACGGGAGCGCTCCGAGAGGTCGTCATCCTCCTCCTGGTCGTCGAAGTGGGAGTGGCGGGGTCGGCGGTGATGGGAGCCATCGGCATCCTCGGGCCCGCCCCCCTGAAGGCTGTCGGCGGAGAGGCGGGGACGGCCGATATGGTTCAGCGGCTCGGG
Source organism: Aegilops longissima (assembly GCA_021605205.1). Lineage (NCBI taxonomy): Eukaryota > Viridiplantae > Streptophyta > Magnoliopsida > Poales > Poaceae > Aegilops > Aegilops longissima. Next base: position 620,566,955 of record CM038676.1, read on the forward strand.
GCAGATGGTGAGGTCGTAGCCGTCGTCGTTGAAGAAGACCCGAAGCGTGGTGTGTAGCTTGGAGGCGTTGAGGCACTTCACCTTGACCCGGACCTCCTCCTCCTTGCGCAGAGAGAGCTCGTCGACCACCACCACCTTGCCCAGGATCTTGGACATACTACGAATGACCCGCTCAGACCGGGCCACGTCAGGAAGGCCGGCGATGAGGAGCCAAGCCGTGTCCAGGACCGCCACGGCCTTGGGATCCCACCTCGGCTCGGAGATGTTCACCACAATCCCGTTGAGGGCCAAGGTGATGTTGTCGCTGCGGGTGCAGAAGCCCATGCTCATGGCGTCGGGGAAGATCACCGAGAAGGCGTTAGGCGCGGTGGAGGTCACTGTCAATCCCACTTGCACCGGCAGAGGTGGTTGAGCTCGGCCTCGATCGAGCCGGGTGGCGACGCCCCCACGACCGTCACAAGGGCGGGAGCGGGGAGGGGGCGGCAGCTCCGCACCTCGATGTGGAAGAAGCCCATGTCCTCGATGCCGTGGCAGACATCATGATCTCCTCGGTGACCGGGCGCTCAGACAGAGAACCGCGGGATGCCCGGCCTCCTTGCAGAGGTAACAGGTCGGAGGTTGGGACACGCCACCGAAAGTGGCCGACAAGCCGCAGATTGAAGCACGGGGCCTCGGCGGCGGCACCCGAGGACGGAGTCACCATGGCGGTGGAGGTGCGGCGGGGGGGCGAGGTGGCCTTCTTCTTCTTCTTAGCGCCCGGCGCCCACGGTTCCGTTGCCGCCGTTGGAGGGCGGAAGGCAGCTGGGCGCGGAGGCTGGTAGCGGCGGTTGTCGAGGCGATGGACTCGAGGCGGGGCGCCGACGCGGGGAGGACCGACGGTAGTCCCGACCATCACGGGCAGGCGAGCGCGGGTCGGAGACCGCCGCATGGCGGGGAGCGCCGCCCGCGAGGCGGCACGGTCCCGAGAACCCCGAGGAGGATCCCGACGAGCCGGGCGAGAGGGAGCGGTCCTCCGCGGCGGGAACAGCGAGCATGGCGGGAAGGGAGCGCCGGAGTCCGGAGTCGCGCGCCGGCGAGCGACGGGCCGGGCGGGAGGAGAGCTGATTGCGGAGGTCCGCCTCCGCCGGAGGCCGTCGGGGGAGGAGCGCGGGGTCACGGCGGTCATCCGCCCGGCGCTTCGGGCGGGGGTCGGCATCTCCCCACTCCCGGGTCATGGCGCGCGCGCGGGGAGGCGAGGGGGGGCACCGCCGAGGGGGCGATGGGGGCGATCGGAGGAGCGGCGGGGTGGGGACGACGGCGGGGACGAGCGGCTCGGGAAACCCCTGGGGGCGGATCGAGCGCCGGGCCGGGCACGAGGTTTCCCAGCGCCGCCATGAGGCCGCCGCCGGGCCGGGATGGGTGGCGGCTGCGAGGGGCAGCACGCCGGCTGGTCGGAGACGGGGAGCAGCCGCCAAGGCGGAGATGAAGGGGCGGAAGGGGCCTTTCGGACAGGATGCCCAGAGTGCGAAGGCGCCGCCCGGCGACGGACCGGCCGGAGCGGAGGCGGGCGTCGGCGCGCAGGGACCGCGAGGAGGCGAAGGCCCCATGGTCAGCTGCCGGCGACACCCCAGCCGCCAAGACGACGCCGCCGGGAGGCCCGGACCCCAAGGCGGCACCTTTGCAAGATGGCGGCGGGCGCCGGAGGCCACCGAGGCGCCCTTCGGTCCCTGGGGGCGGACTCCTACCCCAGGAGTCGGCCACGGCCGGGACGAGCAGAGGTGACCGGACCGGGGGCAAGGAGGAAGTGGTCGCGGCGGCGACGGGCGACCAGCGGCAACGTCGGCCTCCTCGGCGAGGTCGGCCCAGACACCCGCGAGGGCGGCGAGGCGGCCTCCTCGGCGAGGTCGGCCTAGGACACCATGAGGGGCGGCGAGGCGACGGCGGAGGGCGGGCGAGGAGGGCAGGGCCGGGCAGCGGGCGAGGCGGGGAGAGGCGGCGACGGCGGCGGCACCGCCAAGGCGACGGGGGCGTCGCCAGAGCCAGCGCACGCGGGAGCCATCCAAAAGATCTGCCAGTCCCCTTCAGGTATTCCAACAGGACATCTTAGTATGATCTCTAAGCATGGAACCAAAGAACTCTACTTCTAGTATATTTACAGTGACATTTTTACAATATTTTACTGTAGTCATGTTTTGCTTAGATTTTTTGTATAATTTTAAGACTCTAATTTTGATGCCGCCAAGTCATGTTCAGAGTTAATGGGTGTACCTGCCTACACCCAAGCTCAGACACGACTTTCTGATTCCATAACTAACCACATTCTTCAAATACATTTTCCCGGGTACCCAATTGTATTTGAAGTATCACTTCCCATTCTTGCCAACAGGTACATTGGCATGTATCCGCGTGGTGAGAGGCGCAGAACTGATTGCCTCGCCTTGGGATTGTACCGGGAGTCTGCGGATGAGCTGTCCAGGAAGGTGGTTCAAATTACTCTGTCCATCCTGGACCAAAAGAATGGGAAATACCTCACTAGAACTACAAGTTAAGATCTCCCTAGCAACTATAGTGTGGTGTGTGAAATACTGTTTGTAACCCCCTGATAATAACCGTTGATCTTACTTTTGAGGTGATGGCAGATCTCTTGGTGTGTACACATCCAGAAGGGTGGGGATGGATAGCCTTCTTGCCACTCAAGGAACTCCAGGATATGTCCAGAGGGTATCTTATAGAATCCAAGTGCGTCCTCAAGGCAGATTTCACTATCTTCGGGTCATCGAATGATGGCTAGATCTTTGCCTCGTGGCCTGATGTAGAGTCATCCCACTACTAGTTTATATATACGAGATGGTGTTGCTGATTTGTTTGATGTTCTTATGGTATTAAAGATGAACTAGTTCACAATAAGTTGAGAAAGGATTTCTAGGTATATTGCCTCTAATATATTTCTATTTGCAAGTACTTCAATGTGTGTACGGATGATGTTCCGTCGATCATGTTGTCATGGCCTCAAGCATTTTCAAATGCCAGCCAACAAGAGGTTAGGTGTTATTTTGTTTATGGACGCACATAGGGAGGGGATGTTCCACAGGAATCTTCGTCATCGCGTACATATGTATGCTCGCAAGGGCTCAAAGATGGGTTAGCGCAGCCACGTGACGGCGAGGTTGCGTTGGTGGACTTGCTACAAAAGCATTAATGTTCGTCTTCTATGTTTTCCTGTCTTTCAGAGCAATCCATTCAAATATGACTAATTTGCTTCCTTTCACTTTTGACCACTGTCATATTTATTTATACTTTAGTATTGATTCCTCTACTTGATTATGTGCATAATTTATCATAAATTGGTGACTGGCAACCTCCTCATGTTCCGCTAGATTCAGTCATGTTGTTCCGTGGTGCACCCACCCCCCTTGCGATCCTTTTTGGTACACAATAGCTACATGTCAATTGCCTAACTTTCGAATTTGAGGTCAGTTGATTTTTGGTTGAACGGAGAAACAGCCGAATGGGAGGAAGAACCTCGGTGGGCAGGCTACCCCATCATCTATCTTAGTGTGGGGGTGGGGGAGGCAGCACAGCGGTGGTGAAGGATGTCCCGGGCCCAGAGGGATGGCCGGGGCGGCGGCAACACGGCGGTGGGTGAAGGTTCGGGGGAGGGCGGGGGCGGCGAGGCTGCTCGGTAGCGCCACCGGCCGCGGGCGATGGTGGCCGATGGTTCGTGGGGTGGTTGGAAGAAGATGCATCCGGAGTTGGAAGACGATTTTGCAACCGTTAGATCGAAGATCGAGGGTGAAGAACAATCGACTGACCCAAATTGGGAATTCAGTCGACTGGCACCCAGTCAGACCCTTTTTGGTATGCAATGGCTCAACACAGCAGAGTGGATGATCCATTGGATTTTCAATCGACAACTACAGGTAGCCTGCTATAGTGGTGGATTTTCTCTAGCCTCGGCAGCAGCAGTCCAACAACATATTCACCAACTGAGTTCCGATTAGCAGTCCTACCATGTACCTAACTTCTAAATCACTTCAACGGTTTCACATGACTTTCCGATTCGAACTGCCACTAATAATTGATCAAAGATGATAGAGTAACAACCGGACTGATCCGAATTAAATAACTGTCAGGAAAATTTAACTATATATACAAGAGATTGCAAGGATCTTGCAAGCCCACTCCCCCAACACCTGAATACTCTGCGCACATCAGCAGTGTACCTTGGTGATTTTACAAGTGGACATCCTCTTTGCAATCAGGTTTGCCGGTCACAGCCCTGTTCGTGGCCATTAACCGGCCTGATTTAAAGCCGCGCCCTACAGCTACCGCGTCATCGGTTTGAGACCCTTCATGGAGTTTTGCTGCACAATTACTGCGTGTGCTCATAAAAAGCTTAGTAATAGTCATTGCTAGGAACATTAGAATTTGATAAATTGCAATGATAACTGGCATGAGAAGAAGATAATTATATGTTACATTATGACTGAACTACATCCATCAACTTAAACTAGCCTTGTGCAGGGCATGAGGAACCGAAACATGATTGATAAAGAACTGCCTGTCAGTGCACGTTGCTTAGCTTCAAGCCCCATAATAAGAACACTAATCAATAGTACCTTGCAAAGGTTATCAACATATATTATCTCAATAACAGAGGTTCAAGCATACACTACCAATCATCACACAGGACACAGGCCCTAAAAGTAAGGTAAATTGGCAAATGGACAGCAGCAGGAGAAATTGGCTAAACCCACACCCAGATGCCAACGGCTGACTACAGACCAGACTTTCACAACAGAACTTCACCCAACGAGTATATACAGTAACACACTTCCACAGCTACTGCTGCTGAACACCAGCTCAGGACAACCGAATGTCGACGACCTGGACCGTCTTCTTCAGAGTTACGAGTTTAGGTAACCATTCGATACACTACCAATCATGGGTCTCCATCAAGCGACGCCTGCATCAAAGAAATAAAACATTGTTATATTCTAGAACAATTCCTTTTTTGCGGGAATTCTAGAACAATTCCTAAATGGCATGAGTTATGCAAGTGGAGAGAGCCAGGCGGAGTACTTACAGCAATTAGTCTTCAGCTTCTACTCTCTACCCAGAGGTGTCGTCAACACGGTCCAATCTCCGGTATGGAACACCTCAGATAGCCAGTCATGTTGCCACCAATCAACTAAATCTGGTTAAGGAAGAAACAAGAAAGCTTCAGTAAGTAGCAAGAGGGAAAACCATAAACCAGACCAATCGAGAATGAACACAGGCATGCAGGTTTCAACCATGTTGTCAAAGATCCAACCACTACACTAACTCTCAGTCCTGCAGACTTATGGCAATACATGTGTCACTGCGTTAATTACCATATTACCATATTTTCACTACATTTCTTAGTAAGATTATGATATTTGTGTCACTGAACACGAAATATACCAGATTGTTCAAGATGATCTGCAATAGTAGTACTGAAGAAGCAATGTTTGTTGGTTGAAGTGAACCACTGTGAACAAAACTCTACTGCGGGCTAGTAGAACTCAGATACCCCAACTGCTGAGCCAGTTCATCGATATCTTCAGGTCTCCTTCCCTCCAACTCTGACAGCCCAGACCCGTCTCCGTCTCCAAAATCATCAGAAAATAGCTCTGCCCAGAAATCGCTGTTGATATCCAACTGCCCATTAGCTTCATCCTTCTTCTGCGCTAAATTCTCCATCCCATGCATTCCAGGTTCACTGAGGACACCAGAATCAAACAGGAACTGTGAATCAAGTTGCTCGCTCTGACTTGCTGTCGCCCCGGGACCATAAAATGGAGCATTGTCTATAGGCCGCCTTCTTTTCTTCGAGATGGCATCCTCAAGCTCCTTCCTCTTATCTTGCTTCTGGACTAATTGTTGGAAGAAGTGCGGGTTACGCATTGCTCTTGCCAAGAACCCCATCATCTGGGCCTGTCTCTGTTCAGCAGCTCGTAGCCTGCCTTCCATGGCTTGCACGTTATCCTTAGTAGCTTGTTGCTCCTGCCTTAGCTTCACTACCTCTGTGATCAAGAGGTTCTTGTCGCGCTTGAGCCTGTCAATCTCTTCCTCAAATCCAAACTCACCAACCTCCAGGCAAGATGTGAGGGTCTGCTGCTGTGATGAGGGTGCATTGGATGGCGGCTTCCTTCTCTTGATCATCTTGAGAAGATGCCTCTGACCCCTAAGGAAACCTTCATTTGCAAACTCCCATCTGTCAGGATCAACCTTTCTGAATCCCTGCAGATTGCAAGAGGTAAGTAACGACCACGGTTAGGCCATGGACAGAACTCACAACAGTCACAAGGCAACATGATTGACCAGCAATAGCTATGCTGTAACTTCTAGATTATAGCTTGATCATCAGTACACTATATCATCAGTAGAGTCTTCTAGAACAAAACAATCTGGTTCCTGTACTTCATCCAGTATCTTGTTCCATCTAGTAGCTACAATAAGAAGTTCAAGGAATCATGTCAGGATGGTACAACTTTTTTTCTGGAGAGTTCATCTCCATGCCTCACCGTCAGATGAAGCTCATTGCAGGACACATTGCTTCAAGAATAAGCACATTCAGAAGATTTCCACACACACACACACACATAATCAGTACAATGTTAAAAGTTTTAGAACTGCAAAGCCCTTTTACACTAGTGGTTGGCTTGTTTTACACTTATTAATTAAATAATGTCAAGTACAATACAACACACACAGAAGCATGATGTTATCAAAATCCTAGTTTATTTTATTTAGACTTTCTTAAATCCTAGTTTATCTATCAGTTATGACTAGTTGAGTTATCAGAGCATTACCCTGGACAGCAACAGATCCAGTTCTCATATCGCAATCTGAAGAGCACAGTGCTTGTCTGAAATGCTGCTGATTTACCAAGACTAGCTACACACGAATATGACGCCGTCTTCTTCTTAACACAGAGATGCATATACTTATTTGCAGCCATGACAAGACAGAAAAGTAGCAAGATCGATTAATCCTCTACATCCCCTTATTACCAAAACAAATCAGCACCAGGACTAAGAAATTAGCAAGATTAATCAGCACCAAGACACAGGAGGGAGACTCTGACTCACATAGGTGTTGAGCTGGCGGACGAAGCTGGAGAAGTTGGAGTGCTTGAAGAGGCGCGGGAGCAGGGCCTCGGCGAAGACGTGCGGGTCCCAGACGACGAAGGTGTTGCCGGCGCGGCCCCAGGACACGACCTGGTCCGTGGCCGGGTCCTCCACCAGGTCGTACGTCTTGGTGAGGAACGGCGGCGGCCCGGCCTCGTGCAGCCCCTCCATCGGCCGCGGCAGCCCCCCGTCCTGCCGCTGCGCCGCCGGAGGCTGCTCCTCGTGCAGCAGCAGCTCCTCCTCCTTCACAACGGCCCCCGCCACCGCCGCCTCCATGACCCCCACCTGTCGAAGCAAGAACACGAATCAAGCCCAAGAAACTCGACGGCGGCGCCGGGGAGCTCGAATCGGACACCAACCAACTGAAGCTCGGATGGAATCGCGGGGTATTTCGGGCGGAATCGAAGGCGGCGGGCGGGATAGATCTTTGTTGTGCGGTAATAAGGTAAATGGTGGGTGAAGAAATGAGGGAGACGGTGGGTGAATTCCGTCGGGCGGCCGCGGGGGGTGGGGTGGAGTGGAGTGGCGGCCGCAGTGCTAAATACCCGTCCGTACAGTGCGCGCGCGTCGGGAGGCGTCGGGAAGGCTGTGGAAGGTTCTGGACGGATGGATGGGATGGGTGATTTTTTCGCCCAAGTGGACGGGCTGCGTCCCGGCCAGCAGGCCCAACCGCCGCTCGACAGCGCACCGGGGCGTGGCCCAACTGCTGCGTTGTTTTTTTTGCCTTGGAAAGATTCCTCGTGGCGCGGGCCTAGATTTTTCTTTTTTTTGTTGCTGCACACTTGTGCATGGATGCCTTAAAAAAAGAAAAAAACTTGTGCATGGTGGTGTCGTCTGCCAGTCAGCAACGCACATGCTTGCACAGTTGTTGCACTTGTATCCCGAGTCAAACCGCGCATACTTTTCTTTAGAAAACCTTGAATCTATTCATGCTCAATTATGATAGTACAATGAACATCATAACTAATAAAAATTACATTCAAATCTAACAACGGCTTCAAACACTGAAGCGAGCCAAAGGGGCGCCGCCGTTATTGTCTTTCCCTCGCCGGAGTCGGACAAAACTTGTTGTATTAGACAGTCGGGAATTCGTTGTGCTAAAGTCTCATGGGACCAGCGCAGCAGAACAGAAACCGCCGCCGATGAAGAGTAGCATAGATCGGAAGGATCCAACATGAAAACACATGAACGTAGACGAACTACGACCGAATCTGAGCAAATCCACCAAGGACAGATCCGCCGGAGACACCCCTCCTCACGCCTACCGATGATACTAAACACACCATGGACGGGGGCTGGGCGGCGAGAACCTTATTTCATCTTCAGAGAGGCGCCGTCATCTCGTCCTTCTGAGCAGGACACAAACCCTAATAAAATGTGAAGGACCAACTGAAAACAGAGCCCTCCTGCCAGCAAAGGCCGAGATCCACCGTGCATACATATATTATCTTGTACAACCTCCGTCCGGGTCTATTGACCCTTAGTTTATTATAATCATCTATATGTTTTTGCAAAAAAATCATCTATATGATTAATATAAAATATAAAGTATATGGTAAATATATTGTTGGATTTGTATTTGAAAAACCTTTTCGATGATGTAATTTTTGTGACATATACTTCACATTTTGTCTATTAAATTTATAGATCGAACTTTAAGACAAAATAAGAGGGCCCTAATAAACACGGGTGGAGGAAAGAAGTATAGTACTCAGTCTATTTTTATTTACTCCACATATTAGCTTTAATCTAACTCAAACTTTATAAAGTTTGACTAAGTTTATCAAAAACAATCTAAACTTTTAATAAAAAATATATGTGGTACAAAAATACATTGAATGATGATTCTAATGGTATAGTGGATGTCAATTTTTTTTATATAAACTTGGTTAAAGTTTAGAAAGATGACCCGAAACAAAGCTAATACGCAAATTAAATAAAAATGGAGGGAGTATTAGAAGCTTCTACACTGGGTTTTTTTTCTTTGTGTTTCCTCTGTTGGTTTTCAACAGTTTTCTGGTTTTTTGCGTTCCCTTACTTGTTTTCTTCTGGTTTTCAGGTTATTTATTTACTTTTTAAGTAAATTTAATACATGATCAATATTTTTGGTATACATTTGAAATATTTTTTATACACGCTGAACATTTTTCAAATACAAGATGAACATGTTTTTAAATATATTTTTCAGATATGTCTTAAACATTTTTTTGAATACACATTGAACATTTTTTTAATGATACAAAACATTCCTTATACGTTGTATTAACATTTCATATGCAGCTACATGAGTTCCATACAAGATGTGAAGCATTTGAATATTGAAAATATTATTAAAGGTAGTAGATCTCCCATGGTTGGTTTCTGAAGTTCGAATGTCAATGTGCAGCGTCCCCTCAAAACTCTTTGGATGCCGCCCCCACCGGACTAGTTATCCCTCTTCTTGGACAACTCTTTCTCTCGGAATGATGGTTTGGCGAGGCTTCAAATGATTCTCATGAACAATGCAGTAGAGGTTATCTTTGCTTCGTGTCATCTTCTGTTCTTTTCCAACAACGCACTAGAAGTGGAGACTCATGCTTCTTCTTCTTTTGTGTGTGTGTGTGGGCGGCGGGAGATTCAGTGGACGCTTTATCCTCTTTAACTGATGCTACCATCTCTAAATCGATCAGATTCAGTGGACGCTTTATCCTCTTCAACTGATGCTACCATCTCTAAATCACCATATGGTTACCTCATCCACGAAATCAAATTACTCGTGGTGGAGCAGGAGTTTGTTTCGGTTAATATGGTTTCACATTGTCTCGCCAATTATGTTTGTATGGCTTGCAGTACCGCTTGTTGGTTGCAGCACAATCCTTCACTGGTGCGCGTCGGTCCTAAACAAATGATTTTTAACCCCTTTCCGCGACGGCATTTGGAACCGTCGCCAAGTGAGTGTGTGCGATAGGGTGTCCTTCCCACACGACCCAGAAATCGTCGGGGATAGGCCCTCCTGGGACCCAGGCTGGGGCCGTGTGCGATCGGGCGAGGCATCGAAACCCAATCATTTCCATAGGTATGTACATCCCACACGGTAATCCGAGAAAATCATTTCCGTAGGTATGTACATCCCACACGGTAATCCGAGAAAATCATTTCCGTAGGTATGTACATCCCACACGGTGAATCCCAGAAAAACATTTCCGTTCGTATGTATATCACACACAGTCAATCCAAGGAATATATTTCCGTTCTTATGTACATTTTCACACAGTCAATCCAGGGAAAACGTTTCCGTTCGGACGTAAATCCCACACAGTTTATGTGTATGCTCGTGTGTGAAAGGTGTAACTATCACACACGGTCTTCCTTGGTTAACTGTTTGCTTTTATCAACTATATCACACATGATTTGATTAAGAAAACCGTGTGGCATTGGGCTATTCATCGCAAGCGCTTTTACTGCTAGAACCGTTTGCAAAGGTCCGTGACACATTTAGCAGGTTTATTAGTTCACAATTAATAACTCTAGTATTACGCAAATTCACATTTCATATCGAATAGCTGTTTGCCAATTTCATATCAGGAACATATATATATTATAACATCACAATACGGTAGCTACATGAAAACAGCACAGTACAACATATAGCTAGTTCAACTTCATAAGAACAATATATTCATTTCTCTAATCGAGATCATCCAGACTCGTCTTATACACCTTTGCTTTCAGTTCAGTAAGAAGCCGTTTTGCACGGGCCAACTGGGAAAGTGCCTCCTCCTTCGCCAACACCATCTTAGCAAAGTTTGATTTAAAAAATCTAAGCTCATTCTCTACCTTCAACTTTTTATCCCGCATCTTGAAATATGCTTCAGCGTTGACAAGACTTTCTCTAAGCCTACGTGTGTTCACTTCCTCATACATGCTCCAGAGCTTCGTCAGGCACATCTTCAAAGACTATGGCCACTCTTGATCAAACCACTCCAAGTAAGAACACTTCTGTTCATCCTATAATATTTAAAACTAGATCAGTAACAATTGTAGGGGAAATGAGTTTATATCAACATAGAAAATCACCAATACTTATTTTGAAAAACTGAAGAAACATGTTAATTATGACATATCTTCTCAAAAAGATCAATGTGCAAATAAAATAATTGGTACTGAGTCAACAACCAAATTCTGGAACATCAGAAGCTATAATTAAGTACAACGATGCTACAAGTTCTTACTCATGTACAATAAATAATAAATTGAACATTTTATGAGGAAGGTAAATATAACTGCAACAGCATAGCGACAGTGTTTGGATGACAACAAATTGATACTAACAGGTGTGTACATGCACAAATTTAGTAACATAGAACTAATAGCACTAAGGCCGTCCACTATGTATGCCAAAACTGGTGTAAAGACAACTGTTGCTACATCTCGCACCGGTGCCCTGAACTGGCGAGCCGATGCAGCGGAAAAAAATCAGGGACCCGGACTCCGGAGCACGTAGTTGCTCCGATGCCCAGTTCCTTCGTGCCATAAAGATTTAGTATTTTACTGCTTGGCTGCTCGGATGTGTGGACCAAAGTTGGCTACAGAAACTGCTGAAGCGGTGCCAAATAATTTTCTAATGGCACCGCTGATGAGATGGCAACAATTTAAGATACTAGGTACAAACTGTGACACTGTCTTAGGATGCGTTTGGTTGAAGGTGTGGTATGAATGGGTTGGGACCGTGACAGTGTCTGAATCACATCTAACAAATGATTTGTAACAACGGAAGAGGGTCTAACCTTCTCTGCACATGCCAGAAACTTCCTCCCAGTGTCCACAGAATCAAACGCAAGTAGCTTCACGCATGGAGATTGATGGTGACAACGAGCAGATAGATCTTCAGCCACCCCGCTCCATTCGTTGCCACTGATGGTCTTAGGGAGCTACAAGAGGAAGAAATCTTAGGGAGCTACAAGAGGAAGAAACGACTCAAATCAACCTCCGGGTAAAAATCCTTCATTCCAAGTCATAGCCCGAGAGAGAGAAGAGGGGCATACCCGAGTGGTGAAGGAGTAGTCGCCGGAGGAGGAACCACTGGAGATGTCTTTGAAGAAGACCATGGCGACCCCGGCGGTAGGATGCGAGACTGCGAGAGCGAGGAAGCGGATATAGCTTAGCAAGGAAGGAAGGAAGGAGGAAACAGGGGAAATGTGACTTGTGGTCGGGGAGAAAAGGGGGTGGGGAAGGGGGAAGGGGGTCGGAGGTAGATATTTTGGCGGTAGGCCAAAATTTTGGAAATGTGGAGGGAAACTTTGCGCGCGATACCGCCGGACCATTCTCTTTGAACGATTGTGTGCATCGCAAACGATTCTTCTGCTTTACGCGCATGGGATGAGTTTGATAATTCAAATTTTGGTCTCAAGGCATGGGCACATTCACTTAGAACGCGCGTGGTGCCGCCGGACCATTCACTTTGAACGATTATGTGCGTCGCAAACGATTCTTCTGCTTTACGCGCATGGGATGAGTTTGATAATTCAAATTTTGGTGGAAATTTCCCCGGGTACGTCATTGCATAATTTAACATCGCTTGCTAATTTGGGCACACAAAAGAGCGTACAGCAGACAGACCACACTTACTGAATCGAGCAATTTTAGTAATTACACAGAGCCAGTTGACCTAAACATTGCTCTAACAAAAGATCAACATTAAAAACAGAGCCTAAGTACGCATAATTGAAAATCCGCCGCCGCGCCGGCCTATGCATCGCCGGTGTGATATGAGACGTCGATGACTTGTCCTGGCGACATGCCACTGTTGGTGGACTCTGCGCCCCCCTGCTGAAGTCGACCGTGTCCTCGTCGTCGTCCTCGTCCTCGTCCTCGGCGCCGCCCTCAAGGTTGTATTACTCGTAGTAGTGGCTACTCCAGAGCTTGTGTTGGTACTCCACCGCCGATTTCTCGACGGACAGACTCTTCTCTACCTCGACCTCGACCACGCGCAACTCCTCCTCCCGACGCTCCTCAATCTCCGCCGCCTCCTGCATCTCCAGCTCCCGCTCGGCGACCTCATGAGGAAGCAGGTGCTCCATGGCCACTGTCGCCTTTTCAGACGTGGGTTGCATGCTGGAGTCCGAGGTGGCCTGGAATATCTTGGCGTGTGCATCCTCGATCTTGGCGTGGATGGGCTCGACCCGGTCCAGGGCGACATCAGCGGCACGGACGGTAGCTCGAGTGCTCTCGGCGTTTGTAGCCGCCATCGCAGCAGCAGCTGCAGCCGTCTCGGCTGCTGCAGCTGCCCTGTCGGCTGCCGCAGACGCCCTCTCGGTGGAAGCGGCCGCGCTCAATGCTGATGCGGTGGCACTCTCGGCGTAGGAGGCCACGCTCTCGGCGCAGGCGGCGGCGCTCGTGGGGGGACGCGGCCATCGTACGGGCCTTCACGAAGCGTTTCCATGGCGTCATCTTTGCAAGAAGGGGGTGTGGGAATGGGGATCGGGATTCGGGGATTCGGGGTTTGCCGGCACTAGAGCAGACGAGCCGGTGAAGCTTAAGGAGGGAGACTTAAATAGACCCATATATTTTCATCGCAAACGGTTCCTAGAAAACAACTGTGTGTGTTGTTGTAGATATTTTTTATTAGCTGTGAAAGACGAATTTGGAATAAAGTGCCAACGGATGGTGTTTTAAATGATAGAGAAATTTTGTAGTACTGATACAACTGTCATGTCAAATTTTGGAAAATTTCATGGGTCATTTGACCTTCTAAGATATTTAAGTGATTTTCTAGCCATTTAATGATCGTAATTGAAATTTGAACTACATGTACATGCAACAGCTAATCATAACGGTTTGAAAACTCATATTTCGTGTACTTGTGTATGATTTAATTCCATGTGCAGTAAATTGGAAGGAATTTTCAAACATATTGGTCTAACGGCTATGACGCAATTAAGCATGGAGTGACATGGCATTTTAATTCCAAAAAATTAAAAAAAAATTAGAAACACATGAAACCTTGGTTGATGTAATCTCATGCCACCAAGATGATGTGGTAAAAAAATTGACATGTTTGACCAACGTTTGGACACACACCCCTCACAAACCGGAGCAACTCACTAGAAGGCTCGTGGTTTCGAGAGGGAACAATGCATGTTTGATGACGAACGGGAGATAGCTTCCTCTTATGGCCTTCTAATTTTTTCATACATTTAACGTGCACTACTACAACTGTAATGTGAAATTTTGGAAAACTCTAGTGGTCATTTGACCTTTTAAAGACATTTAACTGATTTTCTAGCCATTTAATGACCGTAATTCAAATTTGAACTACATCTACATGCAACGCCTAACCAAAACGGTTTGAAAAATCACATTTGTGTACTTGTGTGCGAGTTAATTCCATGTGCAGTAAACTAGAAAATATTTCAAATATATTTGTATCACGACATGGACACATATGCATGGAGTGGCATGGCATTTTAATTCCAAAAAAATTTCAGAAACACATGAAACCTTGTCATGCCACCAAGATGATGTGATAAAGAAATTGGCATTTTGACGAAATTTTGGACACACACCCCTCACAAACCGGAGTAACTCGCTAGAAGGTTCGTGGTTCCGAGAGGGAACAATGCATGTTTGATGACGAACGGGAGATAGGTTCCTCTTACGGCCTTCAAATGTTTTCTACGTCTAACGTGCACTACTAAAACTGTAATGTGAAATTTTGGCAATTCTAGGGGTTATTTGACCTTTTAAAGAATTTTAAGTGATTTTTTAACCATTTAATGACCGTAATTCAAATTTGAACTACATCTACATGCAACGCCTAACCAAAACGGTTTGAAAAATCATATATGTGTACTTGTGTGCGAGTTAATTCCATGTGCAGTAAATTCAAAGGAATTTTTAAACATATTGGTCTCACGACATGGACACATGCATACGTATGCATGGAGTGACATGGCATTTTAATTCAAAAAATTAGAAAAATGATCAGAAACACATGAAACCTTGGTTGATGTAATTCATGCCACCAAGATGATGTGGTAAAGAAATTGGCATGTTTGACGAACGTTTGGACACACGCCCTCACAAACCAGAGCAACTCGCTAGAAGGTTCGTGGTTCCGAGAGGGAATAATGCATGTTTGTTGACGAACAGGAGATAACTTCCTCTTACGGCCTTCAAATTTTTTCATACCTTTAACATGCACTAATACAACTGTCATGTGAAAATTTGGTAAATTTCAGGGGTCATTTGACTTTTTAAAGACATTTAAGTGATTTTCTAACCATTTAATGACCGTAATTCAAATTTGAACTATATCTAAATGCAACGCCTAATCATAACGGTTTGAAAAATAATATTTTTGTGTACTTGTATGCGAGTTAATTCCATGTGCAGTAAATTAGAAGGATTTTTCAAATATATTGGTGTCAAGGCATGGGCACATGCATGGAGTGCATGCCATGGCATTTTAATTCCAAAAAACTAAAAAATGATCAGAAACACATGAAACCTTGCTTGATTTAATGTCATGCCACCAAGATGACGTGGTAAAGAAATTGACATGTTTGACGAAAGTTTGGACACACCCCTCACAAACCAGAGCAACTCGCTAGAAGGTTCGTGGTTCCGAGAGGGAACGACAATGCATGTTTGGTGATGAACGGGAGATAGCTTCCTCTTACTGCCTTCAAATTTTTTCCTACGTTTAACGTGCAACTGTCATGTGAAAATTTGGTAAATTTCAGGGGCCATTTGACCTTTTAAAGACATTTAAGTGATTTTCTAACCATTTAATGACCGTAATTCAAATTTGAACTACATCTACATGCAACGCCTAACCAAAACGGTTTGAAAAATCATATTTTTGTGTACTTGTGTGCGAGTTAATTCCATGTGCAGTAAATTCGAAGGAATTTTCAAACATATTGGTGTCAAGGCATGAACGCATGCATGGAGTGCATGTCATGGCATTTTAATTCCAAAAAATTAAAAAATGAACAGAAAAAACATGAAATCTTGCTTGATTTATTGTCATGCCACCAAGATGATGTGGTAAAAAAATTAGCCTGTTTGACGAAAGTTTGGACACACACACCCCTCATAAACCGGCAACTCACAAGAAGGTTCGTGGTTCTGAGAGGGAACAATGCATGTTTGCTGACGGATGGGAGATAGCTTCCTCTTACGGCCTTTAAATTTTTTCCTACGTTTAACATGCACTAATACAACTGTCATGTGAAAATTTGAAAATTTTCAGGGGTCATTTGACCTTTTAAAGACATTTAAGTGATTTTTTAACCATTTAATGACGGTAATTCCAATTTGAACTACACCTACATGCAACGCCTAACCAAAACGGTTTGAAAAATCATATTTTTGTGTACTTATGTGCGAGATAAAAAATCATCAGACGATATAAATATCTGGTGTTCAAAAAAATGTAAAGATTTGGCAAGACAACCGCCCCCCACACGATTGGCACCCTATCTCGCGGCTCGAGGTTTGGTGGGCGATTGGCGGTGATCATTAATCAGACACGGTTCTGTATTGGAAACCGTCAGTTATTATGTTCACACACGGATTTGCTGCGGGAATTGTGTGTAATTTAAACTACAGTACTCGTAAATTCCGGCGACCGGCATGTGTACTGTCCCCGTCGATCTAGATTCCGGCCGCCAATAAATACTACCTTGCTCACGTCGTCCTGCCTGCATTCTCATCTACATCCTCCCCTCGCTCGCCCTCTCTCTCTCTCTCTCTCTCTCTCAAATCTCTGCCATGGCGCCGCCGGTCTGCCCACGCGCCGACGAGGAGTCACCGCCCCCCGAGGACGCTCACTCGATTAGAAGCGACAAGGAACCCTATGCGCCGCCTGACGAGGTTGCATCGGACCCCCCCTCCCCCGGTTTTGGGGCCAGTACAATCTTTGTCTGTGGAAGTCGCTGCCGCCGGCTGAGAAAGCCAAGCAAGTGGTGTTCAAGAAGAAGATGGCGGAGGAGGAAGCCAGGTACCAGGCGGCCTGTGAAGCCCGTGATGCCGCCTGGAAAAAGGAGGCGGCGGAGCTTTGGGGGCGGGTGCGTCGTCGTGCCGAGGAGGTGTACGAAGACGGGTACTTCGCGAGGAAGGTCATAGGCGTACGAAGACGAGATAGATCATTATACACATTTTGTATATACACATTTTCTATCTACACATTTTTCAATGTTTGTATATACACATTTTGAAGAATGATCTAATTAAAATATATATTATGAATTCCATTTTCTATCTATTTTTGTATACTAATTTGAATCTAGCTGTTATCATCCACATATACAGAATGGAAAGTGTATATACACACATTGAAACAGAACATATAAGAATGGAAAACAGGGTACACACATTGAAACAGAGCAATAAACAGAGCAATACTATGATTGCTGTGAATACATAGCTATCCATGTCGAAACGAATTTCCAAAATAAAACGTGTTCATGAGACCATGACCAGCAGCCCTTGCCTAGGGTAGCTCTTGGCTCTGCCTGAACTCGTGCAGGCGTTCGTCCAAGCGGTCGACACGCTCGCGGTACATCTGGAGCGCGATCTCGAGCTCCAAGTTGGCTATTTCATCAGAGATCACCAGCTCGAGGATGCGATGGCCATGTTCCTCTACTCTGCCCAGGTGGACACCTGGGCCAAGGAGGCGGTCGAGCCTATGGACCAGCGCGTTGGCATCCAGCGGGCCGCGGACAAGGCGAACAGCGGCACCCACGCAAACAGCGCGGCGGGCGTCCGGTGCTAGTACGGCGCGGCCAGCCTTAGGTGCAAGTACGGCGCTGAGGGCCTCTGCCCACTCCTGGCGAGGAATGGAGGTACTGATGGTACGTGTACCCAGCTGCGGCGCCGTGTCGACATCAGGAAAAAGCCCATGGATCCGCTGTTGCTGTGCGGCGTGCCGCGCCTCTCACCCTGCAGCGCTCCAATGGTCTCGCCTTGCGGCGAGCCACAACCTATCGGGGCGGAGGCGCCTAGCTTGCACTGCGGTGCGCCATCGATCATGTTGTGCAGTGAGCTGCAGCCCGTCGGCGCTGACATGCCTATCTTGATCTGCGGTGCTCAAGCGCCATGCACCAAAGGTCTGCTCAACCCTGGCAATGACGCGCATCACGGCGCCGTCCATCGCGTTGCCGGGGAGCGCCTCGACCTTGACGAGTTGTGGCGCCTGCTCGTTTTCTTCGTCGACAAGGTTGATGGCAGAGGCAACGCTTTGGTGGGTTGGCATGCTTGGAAAAGGTGGATGTGCTACAGGCTACGCTTGTCGCCTCCGTGCGTCGCGCGCCCCCTATGCGCATTATAGCAGGGTGGAGGGAAACAGGTGAGGAAATGGCGGGAAACGGTGGCGTGTTCATAAAACGCCATCAATTAATGGAAACTTAGCATCGAGCTAGCACAAGTCGTAGATGATGATCAGATGAACACGGACCACACTAGGGAACCCGTCGGTGATAAATTCATCAATCCCAAACGGTTGAATACTAGCAAGTGTTTGCCCACAACACGCACAGCCTATTCCATCACAAATAGGTCGGATGGATCAATTGTATGCCACATATCACACATTATCAAAAGGTAATGCGGTAGACCTTCTTTAATTAACATGTGTTAAAAAACAAAAAAACAAGGACCTCGAGGTTAAATTATCTGAGGGAATGGGGCATTTTGATCATTTGACCGAAATGACCCATCCCATCAGCTAATTTAACATCAACACAACTTCCCATCCAGTCACCCATCTGATACGTCCATTTTGAATCATGCCTTTATATCAATATTTATTGCATTATGGGCTGTTATTACACATTATGCCACAATACTTATGCCTTTTCTCTCTTATTTTACAAGGTTTACATGAAGAAGGAGAATGCCGGCAGCTGGAATTCTGGGCTGGAAAAGGAGCAAATATTAGAGACCTATTCTGCACAACTCCAAAAGTCCTGAAACTCCACGGAAGTTATTTTTGGAATTAATAAAAAATATTGAGCGAAGAAAGTACTAGAGGGGGCCATCCACCGTCCACGAGGGTGGGGGGCACGCCCTACCCCCCGGGTGTAAGTGCATCTAGTGCCCCTTAGTGATTTTGGTGTATTGAAGACTTATAGGTTAAGGGACTAATGTGTTTATGAGTGTACACAGGTCTATAAGTCTATGAGGAGTTTGATATTTACAGAGAAAGTCGACCCCTAAAAATGAATATCTTCGACTGAAGACTTTCATATTCTGAAGACTTTCTGAAGACTTTGAAAGTGAAGAAATTGGTGTGACCTTGAAGACTTGGTATTCATTTGAGGAATATGAAGCGTGAAGACTTTTGTTCTCGTAGTTTCGTTTTCTCTTTCTGGAGTCATAGGAAACACCGTACTGTTAAAGGGGGTCGAGGAAATACTAAGGAAAAATTTCCATGTGATGCTCAACTCAAAATCCTACACCTACCAATCCCTTCGAGTGTAGCCTTTGGAGATCTCATACAGTTCAGTCAATTTCTTCAGTGACAGAGACGAAGTTCTTCTGGTCGCTGAGGAATTTGTCCTGACTGAGGAGTTAGGAATCTGCTAGTGCGGATTGCCTACACAATGAGGATCATGATAGCCCTGAGGAATTTGAGGGTCAAATTTCCGACCGTTGTTGTGCTGCGCGCCAGCTGTCCCAAAATATCTTATCCACCTAACGGTCATATCATTGAAGGGCATTTATGTCTTATCATGTCAGGCTGCTCCCTAGGCTATAAATAGCCGCCCCCTACAACCACTAGCTGGTTGGCTGCTCCGGGAGAAACTGACACTTGTCATTTGAGAGCATCCCATCCTCTGAGGACTTTGAGTGAAAATCATCAAGTGAGGAAAACCCAAACCCAAACACCTACAAACCCAAAGTGATTGAGCATCAATGAAGAGATTGATACTGCGTGGATCCGATGCTTGTTACCTTTGAAGACTGTGCTTCTTCCAGATAGTTAGGCGTCATGGTCTAGAGCATCCAAGAGGAATTGTGGATCACCGAGTGACCGAGTCTGTGAAGGTTTGGAAGTCGCCTGAAGACTTACCACGAGTGATTGGACGAGGTCTGTGTGACCTTAGTTCAAGGAGAATACGGTGAGGACTTGGTGTCCTGAGCTACGTGCTCAGCGACTGGGTGTCCGGGACTGTGTGTCCTCGAGTTTAAATACTCAGCCGCTCTAACCAGACGTACAACTGAGACATCAGTTGGAACTGGTCTACCAAATCATTGTCTTCACCAAGCATACTGGTTCTATTTCCTCATCTCATTCATTTCCTCATTACTGCGTTGAGTGCTTGTTCATATCTGTGTTTGAAGACTTTGACTAAAGACTTTCTCAATTTCCTTAGTTCAATTTCTTCAGTCTGTTTGTCTTCATCTTGTGTTATCCTCGTGATTACGCTTTTTTCAGACTGTGGTTGTCTTCATTTCATCATGATGACCATGCCTCGATTCTGTTATGCTTACTCGAGTACTTATTCCATTGCAAGTAGTTCTTCGCTAAGGAATTTCCTCACCGCAAATTCCTCGGTGAAGAATTCATAAAATCGCCTATTCACCCCCTCTAGTCGATATAACGCACTTTCAATTGGTATCAGAGCAAGGTACTCCCTTGTTCTGTTTGATTTTGGTTTAACCACCTGGAGTTTTAGTTATGTCGACCGCAGGTATGATCAAGGTCTCTGCTGGCTGTCCTACCTTCGATGGGACAGACTACCCTTACTGGAAGAATAAGATGCGAATGCATCTTGAGGCAATTGATAACGATCTCTGGTATGTTGTGGAAAATGGTGTTCCCACTGTCTCACCCTCACTGAACGCTACCGATGTGAAGAGATTCAAGCAACTCGATTCTCAAGAGAAGAATATCATATGTGGCCATCTGAGGAAAGGACAGTATGGAAGAGTGAGTGCTTTGGAAACTGCTAAGCATATCTGGGACCGAATCTATGATGTCTATGAAGGTCATTGAACCCGTCATGATCCTTGGTTTGAGGACTTCAAGGAATCTCTCAAAACGATGACTTTCGAACCAGATCCATCATCTTCTGCACCATGCCTCATGGCAAACGGTGTCAAGGTAACCGAATGTTCCTCATCCGAGTTTAGTGACGATGAATCTGATGATGATGAATCTGATGATGATGTTGAACCTAGTTATACCAAACTTGTTTGCATTGCCACTAAACAACAAACGGCCTTGGAAAAGGTTCAAAACATGCTAGACAAAAGTGACGATATGTTGGGTGAAGAAATGGATCGCACTAAAGCCCCGATCGAAAATCTTGAGACTTCATCTAGGTTCGACGACCTTCAAGGTCATCATAACACTCTCTTATCTCGATCATGAGAAGCTTTCTTATGAATTTCTTCAAAGAAAGCAAGATCTTGAGAAGCTAAGAGTGAGTTATGAAGATCTTCGAAGGAGCGCGATTCATTACTTGCTCAACAAATCAACGCTTCTCGTGAAGAATTTGTTCCTCCATGCTTAAAGTGCATTGAACGTGAATCGCTAATTCTTCACCTAAATGTTCAAATGCTTCAATTGTTACAAATTCTTCACCGCCTCTGCTATCACTAATTCCTCATCCGAGGACATTGCTAGTATCACCGACAATGCAGGGTTGAAGGAATTGTACATGACAGACATGTACAAAAGCCTCAAAGGGCATCGACTCTTTGATGATGTCAAAAAGCAGATCCTCAACAGAACCCTAGAAAAGAGGGTATTGCCTTTGAGAGGAAACTCAATGCTGATGGAACATATTGAAGCCCGAGCAGTACCCCAAAACCTCATGGGTTGCTGCAAAGGGACCTCCAGATTGATCCATCTAACTTATCTGGCTTTACATGTGAATCTCCTCATTCTTCCGATGAGTCATTTGACTCCAACTATAAACTGTTCAAAAATCAGAATGGTGAAGTATTTGCTAGATATGTTGGCACTAATCTGCAGAACGGTTCTCCTATGAAGAAAATCTGGGTTCCCAATAAGTGCCTTGAAAGTCTTGGTGAATGTCCTCATGACACCACCGTGAAGAATAGGAACCCCAGATCAAACTCTTCATATGGACCAAATTCTTCATATGGATCAAGTCCTCATACGGACCAAATTCCTCACATGGATCAAATTCTCAAAAGGATCAAAGTCCTCATATGATTATCATCGTGCTAACAACTCTGTTTCGCAGGTAGAGCTAAGGGCTATGAATATGTGCATTATTCTTCAAACCATTATGTTCATAAGTCCTCAAGAATTTCTCCGCTTATTCATATGCTTACCCTAACCCTCTTATGTGAAACGAAATGGATTGGCTTCTATGCCACCATTCTCATATGGAGCTCAGAGAGTGATGAACTCTTTGCCACTCCTTCAGATGTGGGTGGTGAAGAAAAGAACTAATCTCTTTTGCGAGGTCAGGTCTCGGACGTGCTTTAACGTCTCAAGAATTTGTTGGGCCTCGATAAAATTACTGAAAGGACGCAGGCTAATCATGAAGAAATGAACTTTCATTTCACATGTACTCCTCCTACTATATCTGTTTTAATGCTTGATGAGTACAAGACGCCTCGTCACTTCTGGATTGAGGCAATTTACACTGCGTGCCACATCATCAACAGAGTATATCTTCATAAATTCTTCAAGAAGAGTGCCTATGAACTCCTCACTGACAAGAAACCTAATGTGAGTTTTCAAGGTCTTCGGTGCTAAATGTTGGATTAGAGATCCTCATCACAATGCTAAATTTGCACCGAAAGCACATGAAGGTTTTATGCTTGGTTACGGAAAGGACTCGCACACCTACAGAGTCTTCAAAAATGCTCTTCACAAGGTTGTTGAAACTGTAGATGTGCGGTTCGATGAAACTAATGGCTCGCAAAGAGAGCACCTACCTTCTGTGATAGATGAACCAGCACCTAAGGAATCTATGAAGTTCAAGGCGACTGAGGCTATCATTCCTACTGAAGAATCTGCTGAAGAATTCATTCCAGAACGTGAAGAACGTCGAGCTGATGCACTCAAGATAATGTCAAGAAAATGGTGTCAAGAAAATGCTGATCAAATTCCTCGACGTCAACCAGCTCATCCTCGCGTTGCAAAAGAAGTGCAAGTTGACAAGATCATTGATGACATTGAAGCACCAGGTCCTCTCACACGCTCAAAAGTTTCACATTTACCTAACTTTTGTGGGCACTATGCTTTTGTCTCTATCACAGTGCCCACTAAGGTAGATGAAGCATTTCTGGAGCCTGAGTGGATTCAGGCCATGCAAGAAGAATTACATCGTTCGAGCTCAACAATGTCAGGAACTGGTCAAACGTCCAGATCCTCGCAAGCATAATATCATTGGCACAAAGTGGATCTACCGCAACAAGCAAGATGAAAATGGCCTTGTGGTGAGGAATAAGGCACGACTTGTAGCTCAAGGCTACACACAGGTTGAAGGAATTGATTTCGATGAAACTTTTGCACCTGTTGCTAGACTTGAGGCTATTCGCATATTACTTGCTTATGCTAACCATCATGATATCATTTAATATCAAATGGATGTGAAAAGTGCATTCCTCAATGGTAAGCTTGAGGAAGAAGTATATGTTGCTCAACCCCCAGGTTTTGAAGATCCAAAGAACCCTGACAAAGTCTTCAGACTCAACAAGGCCCTCTATGGCCTCAAGCAGGCCCCTCGGGCGTGGTATGATACCTTGAAGGAATTCTTCGTGAAGAATGGCTTCACACCCGGTTCACTCGACCCTACTCTCTTTACTAAATCTTATGATGGTGAACTGTTTGTGTGCCAAATATACGTTGATGATATTATCTTTGGTTGTACTGACCAACGTTATAGTGATGAATTTGCCTATATGATGAGTGAAGAATATCAAATGTCTATGATGGGAGAGTTGAAATTCTTCTTAGATCTTCAAATTCGTCAACAGCGCAATGGCATGTTCATATCTCAGGAGAAATACCTCAAAGATGTTCTGAGGAAATTCGGCATGCAAGATTGCAAAGGCGTCAAAATTCCTATGCCCACAAATGGCCATCTATGCACTGATGAAAATGGTATTGACTTCGATCACAAGGTATACCGCTCCATGATTGGTTCTTTATTGTACTTATGTGCATCTAGGCCATATATAATGCTTAGTGTTTGCATGTGTGCCTGATTTCAAGCTACACCGAAGGAATCACATCATAAGGCTGTGAAGCATATTCTTCGATATCTAGCTCACACACCAACACTAGGATTATGGTACCCCAAGGGCTCTACTTTTGATCTCATTGGATATTACGACTCGACTATGCTTTGGTGATCGTGTGGACCGCAAGTCAACATCTGGTACTAGTCATTTCTGACGATCTTTAGTCCGCTGGTCCTCGAAGAAACAGAACTGCATATCACTGTCTACTGCGGAAGCTGAGTACATTGCTGCTAGCTCTTGCTGTGCTCAATTGTTGTGGATGAAGCAAACTCTCAAGGACTACGGAATCAACGTGAAGAATGTGCCTCTCTACTGTGACAATGAGAGTGCCATCAAGATTGCTCACAACCCAGTTCAGCACTCGAAGACGAAGCACATTCAGATTCGTCATCATTTTCTTCGCGATCATGTGTTGAAGGGCGACATCTTTATTGATCATGCGAAGACTGAAGAACAGCTAGCCGATATCTTCACAAAGCCCTTGGATGAGAAGAGATTTAGCAAGTTGCGGTGTGAGCTAAATATCTTATAATCTTCGAATGTTCTTTGAAAAGGACACACATCCTGACACTTATGCAAAATTGATGACTTAGATGTGCAACACACGAAGAAACGTTTTTCTTGAATCAATGAATAATAACACTCTAAGTGTGAAGAAATTAATGAAGAATTTGATTCTCAGAACCCTACGACAATTGTACGCGGTGTTTGAAATCATCATTCTTATACGGTGGGTCACGCCACCACCAAAGTTGAAAATCTTCAATTTGAGTTTTTCCTCAGTTTTGAAATTCTTCAGTTTTTCAAATTCTTCAACTTTGCAAAATCTTATCTGTTTCCATCGTTTTTCTTCATTGGCTATATATATATATATATATATATATATATATATATATATATATATATATATATATATATATATATATATATATATATATATATATGGGTTTATGTCCTCTACAACATTCACTTATGGCTATTTCTTCAAGTTGCATTTTCTGCTAAGTGAATGTGATCGGACCCTTCCCCCTCTATGCTATACTCAACCCAATCTATTCACAAATTCTTCATGTGCATTCTATTTGAAACTCGCTCAAAATCTTCACTTTGTGTCCTTGTCATTGAAGAAATTGTGAACGGAACTTTTAACTTATCTTATCCAAATTTTCGGCTTTGCCGCTCAAACCGTTCCACATCCCACGATAGACTTATCTATTCACCCACGTCTAACACGATCTCCACTTTTCAGTACGTGGGTGACACATGTCAAGCGAATGAGAAGGGTCAGGGGCACGTTTGTGCTAAATCTTCGGGCGAACAATTTTTCACTGCGACTATAAATACCCCCTCTCCCCTTCCTCACTTCCTTTACTCCGCTCGACCGCTC
Source organism: Aegilops longissima (assembly GCA_021605205.1). Classification (NCBI taxonomy): domain Eukaryota; kingdom Viridiplantae; phylum Streptophyta; class Magnoliopsida; order Poales; family Poaceae; genus Aegilops; species Aegilops longissima. Next base: position 620,592,692 of record CM038676.1, read on the forward strand.
TCTCTCTCTCTCTTGCTCGAGCTTATCAAACCTGTAAGTGCATCTAGTGCCCCTTAGTGATTTTGGTGTATTGAAGACTTATAGGTTAAGGGACTAATGTGTTTATGAGTGTACACAGGTCTATAAGTCTATGAGGAGTTTGATATTTACAGAGAAAGTCGACCCCTAAAAATGAAGTTCTTCGACTGAAGACTTTGATATTCTGAAGACTTTGAAAGTGAAGAAATTGGTGTGACCTTGAAGACTTGGTATTCATTTGAGGAACATGAAGCGTGAAGAATTTTGTTCTCGTAGTTTCGTTTTCTCTTTCTTGAGTCATAGGAAACACTGCACTGTTAAAGGGGGTCGAGGAAATACTAAGGAAAAATTTCCATGTGATGCTCAACTCAAAATCCTACACCTACCAATCCCTTCGAGTGAAGCCTTTGGAAATCTCATACAGTTCAGTCAATTTCTTCAGTGACAGAGACGGAGTTCTTCTGGTCGCTGAGGAACTTGTCCTAACTGAGGAGTTAGGAATTCGCCAGTGCGGATTGCCTACACAGTGAGGATCATGATAGCCCTGAGGAATTTGAGGGTCAAATTTCCGACCGTTGCTGTGCTGCGCGCCAGTTGTCCCAAAATATCTTATCCACCTAACGGTCATATCATTAAAGGGCATTTATGTCTTATCATGTCGGGCTGTTCCCTAGGCTATAAATAGCCGCCCCTACAACCACTAGCTGGTTGGCTGCTCCGAGAGAAACTAACACTTGTCATTTGAGAGCATCCCATCCTTTGAGGACTTTGAGTGAAAATCATCAAGTTAGGAAAACCCAAACCCAAACACCTACAAACCCAAAGTGATTGAGCATCACTGAAGAGATTGATCCTGCGTGGATCTGACACTTGTTACCTTTGAATACTGTGCTTCTTCCAGACGGTTAGGCGTCATGGTCTAGAGCATCCAAGAGGAATTGTGGATCGCCGAGTGACCAAGTCTGTGAAGGTTTGGAAGTCGCCTGAAGACTTACCACGAGTGATTGGACGAGGTCTGTGTGACCTTAGTTCAAGGAGAATACGGTGAGGACTTGGTGTCCTGAGCTGCGTGCTCAGCGACTAGGTGTCTGGGACTGTGTGTCCTCGAGTTTAAATACTCAGCCGCTCCAACCAGACGTACAACTGAGACAGCCGTTGGAACTCTTCTACCAAATCATTGTCTTCACCAAGCTTGCTGGTTCTATTTCCTCATCTCTTTCATTTCCTCATTATTGTGTTGAGTGCTTGTTCATATCTGTGTTTGAAGACTTTGACTGAAGACTTTCTCAATTTCCTCAGTTCAATTTCTTCAGTCTGTTTGTCTTCATCTTGTGTTATCCTGTGATTACGCTTTCTTTACTCTGTGATTGTCTTCATTTCATCATGATGACCATGCACGATTCTGTTATGCTTACTTGAGTACTTATTCCGCTGCAAGTAGTTCTTCGCTAAGGAATTTCCTCACCAGCAAATTCCTCAGTGAAGAATTCATAAAAATCACCTATTCACCCCCTCTAGTCGATATAACGCACTTTCACCTGGGCACGCCCCCCTACCTTGTGGGCCACCTGGCAGGCCTCCGATGTCCATCTCTGGCTATATGGTGTCTTTTACCCTCGAAAAAATCAAGAGGAAGCTTTCGGGAGGAAACACTGCCGCCATGAGGAGAAACCTTGGCGGAACCAATCTAGGGCTCCGGCGGAGCTGTTCTGCTGGGGAAACATCCCTCCGAGAGGGGGAAATCGTCACTATCTTCATCACCATTGGTCCTCTCATCGGGAGGGGGTCAATCTCCATCAACATCTTCACCAGCACCATCTCCTCTCAAACCCTAGTTCATCTCTTGTATCCGATCTTTGTCTCAAAGCCTCAGATTGGTACCTGTGGGTTGCTAGTAGTGTTGATTACTCCTTGTAGTTGATGCTAGTTGGTTTATTCGGTGGAAGATCATATGTCGGATCCTATATGCATATTAATACCCCTCTGATTATGAACATGAATATGATTTGTGAGTAGTTACGTTTGTTCCTGAGGACATGGGAGAAGTCTTGCTATAAGTAGTCATGTGAATTTGGTATTCGTTCGATATTTTGATGAGATGTATGTTGTCTGTCCTCTAGTGGTGTTATGTGAACGTCGACTACATGACACTTCACCACTGTTTGGGCCTAGAGGAAGGCATTGGGAAGTAATAAGTAGATGATGGGTTGCTAGAGTGACAGAAGAGGTTTACCCTAATTCTTCTTTCGTAGTTGTGGATGCTTGCGAGAGTAGTTAATCATAAGTGGGATGCTTGTCCAAGGAAGGGTAGCACCCAAGCACCGGTCCACCCACATATCAGATTATCAAAGTAACGAACGCGAATCATATGAGCGCACTACAAAAAAATACACTTCCGTGATGATACGTGTTTGTCACAGTAGGTCGCGTTTTTTGTCATGCATGTACATCCATGAAAAATTTATAACAGAATCAAGATAGTCATACCTGTGCTGTCGTAGAAATGTTCCATGACATTACCAAAATTATCATCACGGAAGTGTCCACTTCCATGACGATAAATCGCGCCACGAAGTGCTTTTCGTCAAGGGTGACCGACGTGGCATCCACCGTAACGGAACGCCGTTAAGCTATCGGGTCGGGTTTTGGATCCGATAACCGTTATCAGCCCCAACCAATGGGGATTTTCCATGTGTAAAATCATCATTGGCTGGAGGAAACACGTGTCGGCTCATCATTGGGACAGATGTCATCCACTCACTGGACAGAAGGCACCTATGATACGTCGACACGTGGCACGACCCAATAGTGGCCCATTCCTGTGAAAAGGCCGGCCCGTTTGACTTGGTCAAAAGCTGGCGGGCCGGCCCATGGAAAGCCTGTTAACGGCCTATTAGCGTATAGCCCATTTACAGCCCGCTAACCCAAGGCCCGTTACGCCTATGTGAATTAGGCCCAGTAGCGTCATCTGGGCCATCCAATATGATTCCAGCCCGTTTTCACTTCTGGCCCATGTATGGCCCATGACGTCTTTCGGCCCACATGAGGCCCTTTGTAACTCTTGGCCCATTAGCGGCTGTCTTCAAATCGCCCATAATGAATAAATGTATTACTTTACACCCATTAACGGCCCGTGGTGAAACTGGCCCGTAATGAACAGTGTAACACTTTATACCCATTAACGGGCCGTTATTTCGTTGGGTCGTTTCCAGCCCAAGTTAACTTTCGGCCTTCTGAAGGCCCATTTATTCTTGGGCTCATTTGCAGCATTCGTTACTTACGCCCACATCGCTATTTTTCGCTTGCGGGCCAAATTCAGCCCGTCGTTACAGTCGGCCCATTTGTGGTCCGTTAGTCTGTTGGGCCATTTTCATAGCATCACCAAATACGGCCTATTAACGGCCTCTTATGGTCAGCCCATAAAACGTACGATTTCCATTATAGGCCCATCTACGGCCCATTAAAGGCCAGTACAAGACCCATAAATGATTCGGCGGCCCATGGATCCTACGTGACGTAGAAGGCACATGGATCTGCGAGACGAGAAGGCCCATGGACACTGCGAGGCGTAGAAGGCCCATGGATCCTGCTAGACGTAGAAGGCCCATGGATCTGCGAGGCGAAGAAGGCCCATGGATCCTACGAGACGTAGAAGGCCCATGGATCCTACGAGACGTAGAAGGCCCATGGTCGGGCGAGTTGGCCCCCGTTTGAACAATATAGCATATTCAAAGAATTATCCTACTCAATACTATCACCTCTAAAAAGCATACACTATACAACAAAGAGATCAAGGCATAGAAAGGTAGAATAATCCTACACTATACAATAAATAAATTACAGCCGATTATACCCTTTGGGCATTATGGTGCAGCACGGTGATAATAAAGCATACACAAACAGCAAATTACATACACTGGGCAAATACGGCTCATACATCATGGATGCGCATCAACTTAACTCCATTTGAACTATAATCTCTTTAGAAAATAGGATTGGCCGGATTCAGATAGCACAAATTTCAGTCTGCAAAATCTCCAATTCCTTCATGGTTACCTCGGTGTCTTGTTTCATTTTTTGACTCCTGCATCTAATACCTGCATGTCCAGTCTCAACTTGTTGATTATACATTGACAATCATGTACACGTTGTCTTGCCACCTCTAGTTGATGCTCGAGAACATCAGCACATTCCAATTCCAATCCAAAATCATTCGGTAACGGCCATGCCGCACTACTCGCAGATTTTTGTGTTGATGTCACTTCATCCTGAAATGTTTCTGTAAGTAAACATGAATAGGGCAAAAATATAGTTACAACAGTGAAGCGAACAAGACACTATTTTGTACTACATGGCAAAACAGGACTAACAATAATGTTACACGTCACTTTCACAAAAAAAATGTTACACGTCATGAAGCATAAGCAGGTGATATTTTAAAAATTATAAAAAGATAGTCTGTGCAGCCCGCATACAGAAATCCTCTTAGCTCACCGGAGGAGCATGATGTTAGCCCAATCGAAAACACAGCACAAGTTACAAATTTAGACAAGACGTTGCCTATAAGTAAGCAAGCAGTTGGCCATTCTGTACCTCAATTAAAGTCTTAGGGAGCATAATGAACAGCAGAGGGTTTCATACAAACATACTACAGCAGGCAAAACTATGCAATCATTAGCGTAGTATAAACTAGATTGTGAGCCTCATGCAATAATAGTTGGTTAATAGACTTCAAAGCTTCAGGCACACTTTGGCAGAGTAATTAAAAGGTAAGGCCTTTAATTATGTCAACTAATAGTGATACAAGTACCGAACATCAGGCATAATTATTTGGGCATCTCATTAAGTGAGGACAAATAAAGCAATTGAAAAGAGAAAATTAACTATGCCTGAAACAAACAAGGAATTGAACTGCTGAGTTGCATACAAGGACTTACCTTAGCAGGTTGAAGAGGCTCAAGCAGCTCCTACTTCTCTTGCAAGGCTCCTTCCTAACATCTTGTACTTGGAAATCCTCAATCTTATCTTCATTGCACCCCTCCGCAAGGTGACACAAACTAGTTACTCGCCTCCTTGGAAGATAAATATGCATACTTTCCAGTCTATGAACACAAAAGGATGAGATTATAACAAAACAACACCACATAATGAAACATGCCGCATCTCTTGCACTTGCACACAATGAAATGAGCATTTACTATGTCTGCACTATGTAAAAACTAGGCATACCTTCGAACTGGATCTCCGTGTACTCTTGGAGAGCCTATCTTGTAGTGTACAACCAAACCTTTATGTCACCTATGAGTTAGACAAGGCCCCACTACAGCAGCCCTTAGTGTTTAAATCGTTGACAAGCTCATTAGAGTGTTAGGTCAAGAACAACAAGTAATCAAAGCAAACAGTCCTAGTATGGCTGGCTAATGCAAACAAGCAATTGAACAAATGTGTGAGCAAATCTTACATATCAAGAAAAGAAGCAAAGAAGGAGGCTTAAAGACCATCACTTGGTGACCAAATTTAAGGGCATTTATACATCATGTGCAACGATGAACTAACATAAACATTGCATATTCCAGATTCTACAATGGAATGCACATGTATTAGGTTATGCCATGTATGATGATGCCTAAATGTACTGAGAAAGCAAGGAGGAGTGATTCATCATTGCACGCACAATTGAATTGTAGGTTAAGGGCCGATTCGATTCCGCCTTTTCGGGCATATTGTAAAATAATCCATAAAAGATGTAAAGAAGTCATTTTTGAGTTATGGGCTTGGGCTTAACTAATTTCGCTTTGGAGGGGGGTGTTTTGGGTAGAACCTCACTAAAATTGAAGGAAGGGAATAGTGAAATGACTCGTTGTCCGCCTATATTACACTCAAAATGTAATCACGACGCCCGTGTCACACCCGACCCTCAAGTAAAACAAACACGCAAGCATTCATTGCCCTGCCCGCTTGCATCTCCTCTCCCTTTCTCTCTACTCGACCCCCCGCTGCAGCACTAGGGTTCCTCCAGTGAGCCGTCGCCCTTTGGTCCCATCTGGTCTGGTCTCGACGATGCTATGTCCAGCTAGGCTACATGGCGGCGGGTGGGGCAAATCTCCTGGCTGCTCCTCCTCCGTGGCGCCTCATTCTCATGTTCTCCAAAGAGCTGCTCCACTGTGGTTCGCCAACGCACTACTCCGCGGCGTTGCACAACCACGGTGATGCCACATTGCGCGAAGGCACCTTGTTCCCCCTTCCCTCCTCCCAGGCCATGGCCTTGAGGTGCTGTTGAAGGATGAGCTCATCCAACAAGGTGAGGATCTCCTCTGATTTTTTTGCCAAATTTTCATTCTGATCCACTATACGATGAATTGCTATGAGCTGCTTCTATTGCTGCTATATGATGCATTATTATGAGCTGCTCCTGCTGCTGCTATATGATGAATTGCTATGATCTGCTGCTGCTGTATGATGAGTTGCTATGAGCTGCTGCTGCTATATGATGAATTGCTATGAGCTACTGCTGCTGCTATATGATGAGTTGCTACAAGCTGCTCCTGCTGCTGCTATATGATGAATTGCTATGAGCTGCTCCTGCTGCTGCTATATGATGAATTGCTATGAGCTGCTCCTGCTGCTGCTATATGATGAATTGCTATGAGGGTATATGATGAATTGCAGACTGCTGCTGCTGTATGATGAGTTGCTATGAGCTGCTGCTGCTGCTATATGATGCTTTCAGGTGGTGCTGCTATATGATAATAACCAGCCACTTGGACCATCGAATTTCAATAAATAATTGTTCTTCATTTAAATGTGGGTCGTGCGTTCTTCGTTTAAATTAGGCAATGGGATCTCTATGGAACATTGACCAAAGTAGATTGTGCCAAGTAGATGGTATCTTTATATTTGCATTTTGAGCAAATAGTGATGGTCTGTTTTCCTATCATATTAATTACTGCACTGGGTTCAATTTGCAATGTTTGCAAGTCAAATTAATTTCCATATGGGCAACAAAATGAAAAATATATATAATGCAATCTAGACTTTCCACTGATCATACCAAAGATAAGCTGTAAACGCAATGAAAAGAACTGGTTGGCGTATTACATGGAACTTATATTCACAGGTGCTTATTTTCTTAGGATAACTCGTAATAACTGTCTCTAAGAAACTTGGCTAATAGAACGGCATACAAATAACATGTCACGATGATTGCAATGGAGGAGTGACGTACCATAGCACACTTGTATAGGCTCACTACTGCCTCTCCTTTTTTGCGATGTTCCATGAAATTGCCACATACATCTTGTACTTTTCATTGTGTAACCCTATCGCAAGTTGACACGGCTAATTTCAGACATCTCTACATGATACTACATTGCATATCCCTTATGCATATTTAAACCACCAATTAACGATTGTGTGCGTACCATAAACTAGCCATGACTCAGTATGTTGTCTTGGCGGGCACTCTAAGGGAGCCTAATGTAGTGCAATGGAATTCCTACATGCCACCTACGATTTTGTGTAATGTACTGCCCTGTTCATAAATATATGTCTTTGTAGAGATTCCAGATGGACCACATACAGATGTATATAGATGCATTTTCGAGTGTAGATTCACTCATTTTGCTCCGTATGTAGCCTATAGTGGAATCTCTAGAAAGACTTATATTTAGGAACGGAGGTACGAGCGTAGTATCATGTATGACATCTACATATCTAATTTAGCAGCCAATAGTAGAAATCATTATCGCACAAAGGGATTCTGGTCGAAAATCCTAGCAAAGCATTTGGCAGTGAGTAACAATACAAGAGAGAGACACACTTAAAGATCATAACAATGCCTCACCGGGATCTTGGTTGGCCAAGTTGTTAGATCCGAAGAAACATCGTCCTTGTAGTTTTGCCGGCTGCATAACAGTAACAATGACCGTTAGTATATTTGAAGTACATCGGGCAGGTGATCTTGGACGGGTTTAAAGGTGACAAGTACCTAGGCCGTGGCGGGTGCTTGGCATCTCTCCGCACGGTGGGAATCAGGTTAGAAACGCCGAGGGTGATGACGCTGCGCTGGCTGTCGGGGTCCGATAAGGAGATCTAGAACCGTCGAGTAGGGTGTTTGTGGAGCGGCTCCGTTAGGGTGGACTACGGTGTGGGCGAAGCAGATCTGTGGCCGTGGACGAGGGCGTAGGTGAAGCTGCTCCGGTAGTTGGGTTAAGGATGGTGTCGACGACGCAGATCTGCGGCCGTGGATGGGGCATCAGAAGCTGCTCCGGTGGTTGGGTTAAGGATGGTGTCGATGATGTGGATCTGCGGCCGTGGACGGGGCGTCAGAAGCTGCTCCGGTGGTTGGGTTAAGGGTGGTGTCGACGATGCGGATCTACGGCCGTGGACGGGGCGTCACAAGCTGCTCCGGTAGGTTGGATGAGGGTGCGAGGAAGCGGATCTGAGGCCGTGGACTTGTGAGTTGGCAAAGCGGCCCCGGTAGGGTTGAGAATGGTATAGGCGAAGCTACTCCGGTAGGGTTGACGCTGGTGTCGGCGAAGCGGCTCCGGTAGGGTTGAGGAAGGTGTCGACGAAGCGGCTCCGGTAGGGTTGAGGAAGGTGTCGGCGAAGAGGATCAGAGGCCGTCGACGGGGACGTCGGTGGGGCGGCTTCGGGGGGTGTGGACGAAGCGTCTCCAGTGGGGAGTATGAATGAGCCGCTGCAGATGCGCGGCGGTTGACGAGAGTACCGGCGAAGAAGATCCAGCACCGTGGACAAGGCCGACACTGAATGGGTTGTGGTACAGTGGTGGATGAGCAGTCTACTTGTTTCTAGGGGAGGTGGGAGGGGTAGATGCAGCCGCAGAAGCAGATCCGGCGAGGTGGACGCCGCTGGCAGTGAATGGGCTATGGTACGCCGGTGGATGAGCAGTCTAGGATTTTGAGAGGGGAGGGGAGAAAGGGCGATGAAGTACGGACGACGTGATGTAAGATGCTCCGTGCTCTGGAGTTAGTCGCTTTTTGGCGGGGGGAGAGGAAATGGGGTGCCGTGTAGTGGGGGAACCGAAGTTACCTAAAGCAGCCCGACCTATCATGTAGATGAGGGCGGTATTGTAACTGTTGGTCTCCGTGCACCAAGGACAAAAGGGGGATTTCGCATACTAAAGACTAAGGTGGCGGAAATTTTAGAAGGAGGCGGGAGATTTTGCCGCCCGCGGGATCATTTGTATCCATTTTCAACTAATTTTGGACCGTGCTAGCAGGAAGGTCATGCTAGACTGTGTACACGGGGCACGCGTCAGCAGTTAATAACTGGTGTGAAGTCCACCCCAGAAAAAAAGACAATAACTCGGGATGATGCGCCGATAACTTGGACGTTCACACAGGCGCGGCCAATCGTACGGGTGTAGTGGCGCGTTCACAAAAAAGGGATCAAACGCTCAGCCTATGTATTTCTCGTGTAAATAGATAATTTAGTGCCATTAGTTATTTACTTTAAACATGATGCATTGACGTGTTAGTGTAGAGGCGCACAAAAAGAAATGGATATTGTAGTTAGCTACTTAAAAGTGTTACCTCATATGATTACATAGCCTCCATTTCATAAATTGCGTACCCGTTGAATTCATATGTGAATATTACATATATTACTTCAAAATAGAAACTTAAATCATCCAAGACTAATGAATTTGAATGCAAGAGTAATAAGGTGCATGTGCATGATAGCTACATTGGTTGTTTGAAGAAACATCACTGTAACTTTGGCATGCACAACTGAAAAAATTTATTTAAATAGAAAAAATGTGATATGTGAGTGTCCAATCTTTATAGCGTTGAATCGATATTGTACATTTGGCCACGATACGAAGTAGATATTGACTTATGTTCAAGCGATGCACGTCCACGATCGCTAGATAGTAATACGTGAATGAATTGTGCAATCTCTCTCACACGCATACATATCTCATTTCCTGTGGGCATCCGAATCACACACGCAAGACTTCGTGTATTTCTCTCCTCCGTCGTGGTTAAATTAGCCTTTCTACCCCATCCTACAAGCCTCTCACACAGAAACACACACGCTCTCTATGTCTAACACGCCCACCCCTTTAATTCCGCCCACCCAAAGCCACTAATGTCTCAAAGTATAATAATGTCTCTCACACATATGCTATCTACCTATCCCTCAATATAGCTAGATATGTGTCACACAAACTCCTTCTCCCTACTAGCAAGATGCCCATGTGCGTTGCACGGAACATCAAGATGCATTTGTATGAGAAGTTTATCTTGTGGGAGAAAAGGATGAACGAGGGAATGCCTTATTTGCAAATGCGGAGAGGGGTGTGGGTATCTTTTTGCAAAATTGCCATATTTTCCTTCCTGTCTGTCGAATATAAATCGGATGGCCTATATTGCAGGATGGCAGGAACACTATCATCACCAACTCTGTTTTTTTATAAGAGTAGAGATATGTGAGTGTCACTGCCCCCCCCACACACACACCCACACTTCCCAACACCGAAGGAGTAGGGTGACACATCGATCTTGATACTAATCTATCGACTGGCTTCTCTCTCAAACATACACACACACACACTACCCGACAACGAAGGATTAGGGTGACACCTCGATCTTGATACTAATCTATCGACTGGATTCTCTCTCAAACATACACACACACACACACTACCCGGCACCTAAGGAGTAGGGTGGCACATCGATCTTGATAATAATCTATCGACTCCTCTTTCAAACACACACACATACACGCACACACACACACTCGCTAGTTGTGCCTCTGTGCCTACCACGCACACTCTCGATACGTCTTTCTCTCCCTCCCCCCCAACAATGACAGCAGAAGGGTGACAACTCGATCTGATCATAATCTGTCAATTGTTTTCTCTCTCAAACATTGTGTCTCCGTGCCTCGCTCGGTAGCCCCCTCGATATGTAGACTTCTCGCGCGCACAGATGTAGTGACGATGACGCTGAACCCAGTGTGCCTTGTTTTTACCAGCCTCATGTGATAGTTTTCACCCTGTTTTTTGTTAATTAACAAGGCAACCTTTTCTTTGTTACTACTAGTGAATCTGAAATCATTCGGGGCAGACATAAAATATATCACTTCAACCCAATTATTGCAGAAACTATTTTAAAAGAAATTAGCTAGCTACCCATGCGTTGCACAGAACATCAAGATGCATTTGTATGAGTAGTTTATCTTGTGAGAGAAAAGGCTCAACGAGGGAAGGACTTATTTGCGAACGTGGAGAGACGTGTGGGTATATTTTTGCAAAATTGCCAGAGTTTCTTTCCTATCCGTTAGATATAAATCCGACGGCCTATATTGCAGGATGGCACGCACACCATCATCACCAACTCTGTTTTCTACTCCCTCCGTTCGAATACTTGTCATCAAAATGGATAAAAATAGATGTATCTAAAACTAAAATACGTCTAGATACATTTCCTTTTATCCATTTTGATGACAAGTATTTCCGGGCGGAGGGAGTATTTGTCTTTTTAGAGATTTCAACAAGTGACTATGACCGGACCTTACCAACATACTCAAAAAAGTAGTCCATAATTTTGATGTTACCCTCTTTTCTTGGCGGTGCAATGCCATCTGGATACCTCATAAATAAATCAAGGACAAATCGGACCCCTTCCTGAAAAGACATACGTAGAAAAATGAGTGAATCTACACTAAAATATGTCTACATACACATCCGTATGTGGTAGTCCATTTGAAATCTGGAAAAGACAAATATTTAGGAACGAATGGAGTATATATAAGAGTAGACATGGAGATATATCTCCAGCATGGTCTACAACAAAAATGTGCTGGGCTGGTTAGCCCCGGATGCTCGCAACGCGATGACATGAGTTCGAATTATGTCTTTTAACTTTAGATTTGTATATTATATATTACTCTACTTATTTAATATATACTTCTTTCGCTCATTGACTGACAATGGAACCCATAGAGTACTTAGAATATTAAGGATGGACTTGTTTCTTTTTAACTTTACATTTAAGTTGTAGCCACCCTGCAAGTCACGTGTACACTGTACATGCAATTAACTTTTATAGAGGGACAATCATACAGGCAATTAACTCAAATGGATTGATGTCACTCTATTATTTCCTGCATAAAGAGCATCTCCAACGGCAGCCGGCAAATTTCCTCCGCTTCCTTCCGCGGAGGACGACATCAAACGCCAGCAGGCATTTTACAACTCTAACCAACCAGATGAAATTTGCAAACACGGACTAATTTCATATAAGCATGAAGGATTTCAGATAAAAAGCCGGATCTTCATATAAACATGATGGATTTCATTACATTTACATGAACTAAGAGGTGCCAATCCGGCTCTCTTGTATAATTAATACCCTCCGTCCGGAAATACTTGTCCTAGAAATGGATATATCTAGACTTATTTTAGTTCTAAATGGCGCCTGTGGATCCCTTTGTCTTCCTCATGTCCGCCGATACTTGCGGGGGTCGACGAAGGTCCTCGGAAGAGACGGCAGCAAAGAAACCACCTGAATCCTGGTCGCCGCCGGCGGTGGCCTTCATGGGTCCCAAGTGGCGGCGGCCTCCGTGTTCTACTTCTCTCGATGATGGCGGCGACACGGAGAAGTGGCCACCGACTCGCCGCTCTCCACGCACCAAGCTTCGCCTCGCCGCATGGCGCTGCCGCAGCACGGGAGGCGCACCCACGACACGGAGGCGTGGCCACCGCAGACATGGTGGCGCGATACGACGCGACAGCGACGGGCGCCCGTACCGGCGTGTTTCGCCGCCCGTGCGGCGTGGATCAACTCGCCACTCCTCATCAAGCTGAACTGGAGCGGCGAGTTGCTGAACCACGCTACCGCTTGGGGCGGCAACTGGCTCCATCGGGCCAAGCGAGGTTGGTGAAGCACCGAGCGGCCTCGCCCGTATATGGAGGGCTCGGCGGGCCACCCAGCCGGGTAATATGCCGGAGAACGGCTCATCGGAAGCCATCGGAAGGGTGGAGAAAATTGTGAAGGAGGAGATGGGGGAGCGGCGGAGGGGTGCGATTCTTGCCCGCTGTCTGTCTGGCCTCGTGTAAATAGAGGGCGGATGGTAGGAGCTTGGCCAACGTCTGGCCTCGTTTAAACTGAGGGCGGACGGGAGGAGCTCGGCCGGTGTTGCGTTTAATTCCGGCCCGCTCATGAACGGACGTGTGGCCAGAGTAGGATTCTCGGTTTGCATGCGGCTTTAACGGAGGGGTTTAATGGAGGCGTCGGGCGTGCAGCGGGCGGCGCAGTATTATTCGATTTGACAGCATTAATGAGCCGTCAAATCACAAAGGCCCTCACCTCTCATGAAATTGACCGAGCTAGACTGCCCCGCCCTCTAGCCTTTTAAAAATGTATATTCTCCACTTTTGTACAGTAGTAGTATCGATGGATTGTGCCATGGAGCAAAACTTGAAATTAAAAAAAGGTGGTACATATAGAGAGCGCTCGTGAACTATGTGTCATGCATGGCAATAAATAAAGTACTACATGATACTTATATGATACATGGCACAGGAGTACTAAGTATTATTAATACAGTTTTGCTAGAACTCATCTAGATGAGATATAATTTGGTCTCATTCATCTTTTATAGCCATTGGATGTGATGCTATAAGATGCGTGTGTGCTGACGTGGGTTGTATTTGTTCTTGTGCAACGAACTGACCACCGCATGCCATGTTTGATAGTCTCAAGTCATTAAAAGCATACAGGCCCCACATCTCTTCTTGGTTGATTCCTCTATTTATGTCAAAAAATAAGAAACAACGTGAGAGTTAATGCACCACGCCTATGTGTTTACTAGTATTTGGTTTTCATAAGATGACTTAATACTCACCTAGACGGAGGGAGTATTCGATTTGACAGCGGGCGGTGCAGTTCCCGATACGCCTTTAATGCAGACGAGGGAGGGAGTAGCGGTTCCCGATATGTTGAACGGCCAATGCATCCTCCTTCAATTAATGCATGAGGGAAGTAATGGGAGGAGGTCCGGGAAAAGAGGCTGCACGATGTGAATGCAACGCAGTTTGCCCTCATTGCCCTCATATAAAGGCGCCCCTCCTCCATTCCAATGCATCTACCACATAGTACGCACCTAAGCACTTGCCTAAGCACCTACACTAAGCACAAAAGAGCTCGCTCTAGACCCATGGCGGCGATGTGCGTGAGCGGCCAGCGGCTGCGCCAGATGGTCCACGACACCGGCCTGCGGCATGGCGCCGAGGATCGTCTCCAGACGGTGTTGGAGACCGGCTGGTGGATGGCCGCCGTCGACACCAACTACGACTCTTAGTTGGACCAGATGATCGTTGCCACTAGCAACAAGTTCACCGCGGATTCGTATATTTAGAAAATCATATCTTTTAAAACGAACTGGCGAAAATGTTTTCTATATGAAAGTTGCTCGTAAAAAATCCAACGAATCCGAATACGTGGTCCGCTCATCCTCACATGCTCCTAGCATGCTGAACATGGAACTTTCCTCCGTCATCTCGTCTCGACATTAAAGTCCGAACCGGAAAACTTCCCGATGTTTCCTAACCAAGACTTCTCATACCACGTTAGGGCACGCTTAGCATCGCTTTGACATGCCATGCATCGATATGCATCTGCTTACTTTGTATTCATTGTTTCTTCTCTTCTCCGGGTAGACTACGAGACCGACGCTGCTGCCGCCTCGACCACGGTGTTGACGAATTTCTCTTGCCGTGAGCAACCAGGAAAGCCCCTTGATCACCGTGATATCGCTTACTCTTTATCTACATACGCTTGCATTAGAGTAGCATAGCATGTTACTGCTTTTGATACCCTATACCGCCGCATAGCCCGCCCTTGTAACTTCTGGTTGTTACCTTACCCGCAATCCTATATGCTTAGTATAGGATGCTAGTACTTTCATCCGTGGCCCTACTTTCTTGTCCGCTCCCGCCGTATATATTATCGGGCCGTGATCACCGGGAGTTGATCACGGTATATACTATATACTTATACATGATACATGTGAGACTAAAGTCGGGTCGGCTGATGGAGCACCATGAGTGGATCTTTTTGAGGCGGAGCGGCAGGCAGGTTGAGACCGCTTAGAGAGAGGTGGGCCTGGCTCTGCTCGGCGCTCGCGGTTACTTAACACGCTTAACGAGGTCTTGGTATTTGATCGGGTTGGCTACGAGCTTATACGCACTAACCATCTACGCTGGAGTAGTTATGGGTATCCCGCGCCGTGGTATCACCGGCACTTCAGACGTCAACGACGAGCGCGCGCGTCGGATTGGATCGAACGCCTGTTAGGCTAGGTCCGCTCGCCGCCTCGCGAACGGCAGGTGTGCTCAGGCGATGGGCCTGCACTTCGCTTAGGTTTAGACCGCGCGGTTGGCCTCTCACAGTGCCTAGGTGGGGCTACGACGTGTTGATCTTACGCGTCGGCATGACCCCGGAAAGTGTGTCCGCCAAATGGGACAAGCGCGGCCGGTAAGATGGTGCACCCCGCAGGGAAGTTAATCTATTCGGATAGCCGTGATCTTCGGTAACAGGACGACTTGGAGTTGTACCTTGAGCTTATGACAACTAGAACCGGATACTTGATAAAACACACCTTCCAAGTGCCGATATAACGGTGGTCGCCTCGCTGTGGTTATGAGCAGAGGATTGCCGGGTAGGATTATTGCTATATGATGTTACTTGAGGACTTCCGTTGTCCTCTTCTCGTCTGCGGTAAGACCGGTGTCCGTAAGTTTAGTCTTCGCTAAGACTAGCTATCCCCTCTTATTCGGGTAACTGCAGCTCAGTCCATCGATATGGCCTTTTACACATATATCCATGCATATGTAGTGTAGCTCCTTGCTTGTAGTACTTTGGATGAGTACTCACGGTTGCCTTGTTCCCTTTTCCCTATCCCTACTCGATTGCTGCAACTGCACGATGGAGCCCAGTGAGCCGACGCCACCGCCTATGACGACTACTACCTCGAGGTGCCTACTACTACGCAGCAGCCCAATCGACGACGCACTCAGAGTGACCTAGGAGGATCCTGCAGTGAGGCCTGCTCCTCTTCGATCTCAGATCCCAGCTTTGTGCTAGCCATCTTATGGCAACTTGTTTAACTTATGTCTCAGCATCAGATATTGTTGCTTCCACTGACTCGTCTATGATCGAGCACTTGTATTCGAGCCCTCGAGGCCCTCGGCTTGTATTATGATGCTTGTATGACTTATTTTATTTGTAGAGTTGTGTTGTGATATCTTCCCGTGAGTCCCTCGATCTTGATCGCATACATTTATGCGGCATGATTAGTGTACGGTTGAATCGGGGCGCCACAACATCCACGCAGCATAAGCAAATCGTAGATAGGTATCTACAAGGCCGTGAGGACGCTTATGATGTTGGCTTTTCCTCAACCGGCCGGAAGCCTTGGATGCCTTTGTTGAGAAGCACCGACTCGCCACAAAGCCGCCGCCTTAGTCACCGGTCGGTGGCCCGACGACTAAGTTGAGGAGGAGGAGGTCGACGCTCGTGGATCCATCTTTCTCGCTTGCCTTCAGAATCACCATCGCGATCGCATCATCGTGGCCTTAATTTTATTGTGCTGTTGCATTCTCATTCCAGTTAATACCGACATGTGCAATCCCTTTGCTTAATTATATGCATCACTGTAACTAGTACTCCATCCGTCAATTTATAAGTTGTGCTTACCTTTTCCATCAACTTCGTGCAACGCGCGGGCATATTGCTAGAAACACTAGAATATGTCTACATAATCCATATGTGATAGTCCATTTGAAATCTCAAAAAAGACAAATATTTAGGTACGGAGGGAGTAATATATTAGGAGTATATCAAAACAATAGTGATTTCTTTCAAGTTTGTGAACAAATACTACTATTCTACTACTTTTGATCCGCACAACGCACGGGCACATTGCTAGTAAAAGGAAAAGGCTCACACGTTCAAGGCCGCACCCCACATGCCCGTAATCGGGAGTACAACACGCCCGTCGGCACGACACATAGCTTAGGGAAGGCGTGTTGCCTAGCAAGGGCGGAGCTTGAAGTAAAAACGCTACGTGCTACCAGCCTGTGCTATAGAAATTACCCTTGCGCTGACGCCCATGCCTCAAAACTGGATGTACAACTATGAAAATCCTACTAGATTGGGCGGCCAGGCACGGTTGGCCCTCACGTAGCTCCGCCTCGTGCTCAGCATTTTCACTTTCATGTGGGACCGCCTGCTGAGCAAACCGACACCCCGCCACGGCCGGGTTGGAAAATGTAAACAAGGGGAAGATCTAGCTGTAGCACGGAACCCAAGAAATTTTGTGTCGGACGGGCTCGTTGATAGAGTAGGAGCATCCGCATTAGTACTACTCCTACTAGTACTTACCAAGTTTGTACTCCTAATACTATATTACTAGTACTACCACTATACAACTAGTAGATACGCACGGCACAACATCGAGGAACAAAAAAGGGAAGATCTTGTTTTGGGTGATTTATCTTTTTTCAATCAACGAGTATGAATAATATGATGTGGGGGCACCCATGAAGCTTATGTGGCTTGGTTGCATGGCTACCAAGGTTAGAGAAAAATAGATAGATAATGTGTTTAGAGTGCACTCCACTAAATAGATATACTTTGGATCCATTGCAACGGACCGACACATCTATATCTATACCCCTATATAGTGTGCAAAATTTGAAAGTTGGTCGTTGGATGAAGCCAATCCGACGGTACAAAGATGGCAAATCCGAGCACCATCGCCATTGGATATCATCCACCGATTCTGCCACATGTATAATCTAGAAGACTCCATGGTTGAACTTAATTCATGACTAACTTTGCCACAACTAAGCTCATGCAAAGTTATTAATAAGTTCTTCAAAATGAGAGCACAAGTTGGCAAGCCTAAGGAATCTTGCCACATTTTTGTGTGTATGTCATGTGGGCCAGTGTGGCTTGCCTAAGGTGTGGCTTGAACCAAACACTCACCGAAAGTTAATCAAACTTGCCTAACCTTACATTCCACCAGCTTTTGCCACATGTTAGAATCCAAAACTCCACATGTAGAAGCATAATGCACAAACCACCAGATCTCATGCGTGCAATGCACGGTACCTTACTAGTACTAGTTGGTAGTAGTAATTAACAAATTCCAGTTTTGGCATGAGCTCAGATCGGGAGCACCACAAGGCCTGCCGCAGGAGTTACATTTCCCTCTCGGGGCCCACGGGACCAAACTTCAGTGGCTTAGTGCCTAGCCTATGAGTCAATGACATGCGGGCCTTAAATGTAGCTGGCCCACAATATGTCATTCTCATGGTGGTGGCGTGGTTCGCGACTCACTCGTTCGAGATGAACCGGCCGGTGGTGGCGGCCATGGCGAGGGTACCACACCAAGGCCGGGCGTTATGAGGCGAGATGGCCACACCAAGGGTACTACCAGTAGTACATAAGTACTCCACCGAGGATTGATGCCCGGACGAAATGTGTCACAGCCGCTAGATGAAAATTGATGGTGCGGAGTACGGATCGAGCACAAGAAGAGAGCAGGCAAACCGCGTCCAATCGGGTGTGTCTGTGGTAGAAAGTTAATGGTCACCGCAGTTCAGCTGGCCCGCATGTCATGCACACAAAGGCAGAGGAGCGGTGGGCCGAGAGGGATGAGGGGCACGAACAATCCTACCATTCCGTCACTGACATGTGGACCCATAAGTGTGGGTCCCACCTGTCAGTGAAGGAAAGGTAGGGCAAGGCAGTGATAGCCACGTCAGAGGATCCATGTCCACATCGGGGGACGTCGTGCCGTGGGTTGGAGCGACGTCGTGGGAATTGCGTGTGGGTGTGGCAGTGGTAGAAACAAGAAACGTGATGGTCACCGTGGTTCAACTTCCATGGAAAAGCTGTCATGTCTGCTGACACATGTATATCAAAACTAGAGTGTTTATATTTCAAGCACGTGAACAAGTATTATTCTACTAGTTTGGATCCATTGCAACGCACGGGCCAGCACATTGGTAGTAGTAGTGTCCATCTCTATCTCTAGAGGCCTTCCCTCATTCATCCTTTTATCTCACAAGATAAACTACTCATACAAATGCATCTTGATGTTCCATGGAATGCACGAGGATGTTTCCTTGGTGGTCTCTCCAGCGCTGCGTGGCCGTAGTTGCAAGTTGACGCCCCTTGAGATGCCGACGTTGAGGGGCACTCGGATTTCCTCCGATGAGCAGGTAAGATGAGTTTGATCACGTAGTAAATGCATTCTAAATACTACTTCCGTGTCCATTTCATAATTCTCCTGCCCACTGTTTCACGTGCTAGGCTCGGTGCGAGTGGAGATTGGCTTGCATATGTACGGGAGGGTACCAACATCAATGTGCACAACATTTACAACGGTGACACCGTTCCCGTAGAACCTTTCTCCAACATTGGGATCAGCCATGCAACGGGCCACCGCATGAATTGGTACGATGGAACCACGGTGAGGTTGAATAAAAGATAGCACGAACCTTGCACATGGCGGTCAAAGGCGGACCATGCTGTTTGCGGCCGATTTGTTGCCGTACGAGTAGGAAGACATTGTGCTCCTTTCTTAATTGCATCTTCGCGGTGACAAACCAGGGGACTTATTTTGCATGGGACACATCCTACGATATACTCCCTCTCTCCTAGTTTATTTGTTTTGAATCTTTTCGTTTTATAAGTTCCAAATTCAAATTTAGAGCTCCCCATCACATGTTGAACAATGTCCATTAAATCGTTGCGTGCATGTATAGTAAAGAAACAAATCTCGAGTTTGGCACGAGTTCAGTGCTATGGAGCACCACAAGCCCCCGGCGCTGGAGTTACATTTCCTCTCGTGGCTGTCGGGCTGAGCTTCAGCTTACTACACCTACCTTTGAGTCAATAACATGTGGACCCGATAGGTGACTGGTCCACATGTAATGCTCCCAAGGCAGAGGGGCAGTGGGGCCAAGAGGGTGAGCCGCAGGTCGGGGACGGTGGTTTCATGGGTTTGAGCGGCATCGTGTGAATCATGGGTGGCTGTGGTAGAAACTTGATGCTCGCCGCATTTTAGGTGGCCCACATGTCATGCACACAAAGGCAGAGGGGCGGTAAGCGGGCGAGAGGGCGCGCGCACGCCGGGGGCGTGGTGCCGGGTTGAGAGGCGCCGGGAATCGCGAGATGAAACGTGATGGTCGCCAGAGTTGAACTTCCATGGACAAGTTGTCATGTCTACGGACACATGCACTTCATACCGATCACTGGAAGGAGTAGCAGAGAAAGCTATATATGCGGATAAATAGTTTCTTATAGTCAAGCGGACCCACGCTACTACTCTGTTCCAAAGACATGCACACCATCAAAATAGTCCATCTATATCAATATACACCTAGAGGGAGTAAATTTTTTTACAAGAGAGGAAATAGTTCATCCATCCATAATGCCCTCCTGCTGGTGCAGCGTTTTCTTCTTCTTCTTCTTCTTCTTCTTCTTCTTCTTCTTCTTCTTCTTCTTCTTCTTCTTCTTCTTCTTCTTCTTCTTCTTGTTCTCATTCTCTGTGGGAGACGGCTTCGCAACATGCTCTTTGGACCATGCAGCTATCTCAAAACTCACACCGCATCGAGGGCAGCATATTTTATCCGCCAGACGTCAAGGGATAATTCTCCCATCCGCATTTAACCTTAATGCCACAGCCTCATCGCCTTCTTCAAGATTTGTACCGAGCACAAAATTTGCTACGTCGAATAGGGATGGTATCTATTTAGCACAATCTTCTACAGGAATTTTGATTCTGGTTTGTAGGTCAGCGATGCTTTTCAAATCAAGGTTGTACGGCTCCAGCTTCTGTTTTCCCCTTCGATGGCTGCCCCACAGAAGTATACGTCCTCCCGAGACAAGAAATCGTGAAGCTCGCCTGGTATGGAGGGCGAGTGTATGATGTGGTACACCAAAACATCATCTTCGAGGTACAGCTAAAGGATGGCGGCACACTGGATCTTCCCAGGCACGCCCGTGTACTTCAACGCCGAGACCGTGACCTCGTCTCTACCTTTTTGAGGGAGTTGGATACATTGTTGATCCACTACGGAACAACCCTTGGGTGGACGGTGACGGTGGCAACTATGCGCATCGAGCCTTCGACGAGGACATGTTGGACGCTAAAAACATGCATCTCGATCTCTTTCGCCATTTGGAACCGCTGGAACGGAGGGCTATGGTTTGGAGAATTAGGATTAGATGGCTAGTCTACTTGAAGTAGTAGATGATTATTTAAAGAGGCTAAAACAATGTGAACGCAGTGGGGTTTGGATGCAAATGAAGATGAAGGGGAGGTGAAGAAGCCGAGGCGAATCGTTCCCGATGGAGAAGTAAATGGGAGAAGTGGCGTGCAGGCAGTTGATTAGACGACTAGGTAGACTAAACGAAAAGGCTATGCGGGTAGACTGAGGAGTCGTACCTATTTGTCTACGTGCCCATCCTTCCTGATAGGTGAGACCTATGCAAACAGATAAAAAATGTGTCGTAGCTTCTTTGTTTTGAGCGCGTGAGTGGGAGACACAACATTCTCTGGTTAAGGAATACTCCCTCCGTTTAGGTGAGTATAAGTCACCTTATGAAAATCAGGTTTTCCCAAAACCTTTAGGCGTACACGAACGATTGGAGCAATCTCCCCAGTGAGTCGCGATGAGCCGCGATTGGAGCAATCTCCCCAGAGGTCGAGGTGAGGCGCCAATGAGCCGCGATTGGAGCAATCTCCCCAGTGACATCCTCGACCTCTGTTGTTCGTGTATGGATATGTTGACCGCCCTGCGGCTGGCTGCATGCTCGAGGGATATGCACACGCCATCGCCAAGCGAGGCCTAAGCTTTTCAAGACACCCTGCTTGTTGCTATCTCGGTCTTGCGAGATTGGCTCACCATGATACCGAGGCGCGTATGATGCCCCTCGACTTCAATTCGATCTCCATTAGCTGAAACTTCTTTGCAGGTATGTAGTGTGTCGCCAGATATCATTTCCTCGACATCGGTCCGATCACCATCGCCCAAAACTTCTTGGTAGGTATGTACTGGTCGGCATGAACTCCCATCGGATGGCTGCCTTCGAGAAGACGGTAAAAAGTTGGTGCTCGTGAACTTCCGCACCTCCCGTGAGATTATCCTTCCTCCGCTGGATTATATTGAGTATTACCATCGCGTCCAAGTCATCTAGATTACTACGCCGCTTGGACGGACCTTGTTTTGCGAAGATTGTAATCCGCAAGTACCACACGACATGGGAATTACGCAGACTTCAAGCTAATTGCCTTGTTCGACCGCTGACTCGCTTATCTTTACGCCGGTGCCTTTTTTAGTCGGAGACAACTCGCTTGCAAAGTGGATCATCGCCAAAGCTGATACACACTTCGTGATGCTATTGAACACAATGGCATCATCTACGCGACGACAAAGTAGATGGCACCACGTATTGCTGGGACGGCGCGTGTAAGTTGTTTCCTTCTCATGTTAATGATGACGCCATGACACTGTTTGAACTTTTTGTGGTGATTGGCATATCCCTGTTTGAGCAGAATTTGAGTAGAACTATGGCAATATATTAGAGACGGCGAATCAGCTATATTTGGAATGAGTTAATTCATGCGATTGTGACCATGTCATTACAGCCAATTTGTACCTGAATAATCAAACGGTTAAGAATATATGGATATTATCCTTATTTTACAAGAATCTATATACTACTACTAAATATGAGTGTGTATCAATGGCCATGTTAGTTTCTCATTTTCATGATGTAGAAACATGCACCACATCGTTGGTTTCATCTAACCATACATTAGGGAAGTAAATGTGCATATGGAGAACTCTATATTTGGAAGTAGTGAAACTCGCAATGCTTACCATGTGTACATACCTATATTCGCTTCTTCAAAGAATCAATGGCTAGAATAATATCCTCACACAAATTTTGCCCACGTAACATGAGTATATAACAATGCATGGTCTGTTAGTTACCTTGAAGAATTTGTTTGTGAGGACAGTAACATGATTACATAACATGCATGGCATGGTAGTTTCCTGTGAAGAATCGATTATAGATAACATGAGTATAACCATGCATGGCACTTCTATATTTTCGAACCCAAAGATACATTTCCTCAGATTTTCCTCCCGCCCAACAGAACATATCAATGCTGTTTCTTGCATTATCCTAAACATACTCGAACAATGTTGATCTTACATTAACAATGCCTGTCCTTTTTGATATGATGTAGTGTCCCTACAGTTACTACCCTTTGTAATTACACCACCTTTACCAAAAATAGGGAAGCACAACTGGTTCCTCGCTCATTCAGACGGGCGGCAAAAGATCGATGATCATTCGACACATGAGCCGGAAAATTTATATTGCAAAAACCCCATCAGATACAAGCACCATGTAATACGTGAGTATCCGGACAAGGGTTATTACGCCTATGAGCAGGATACCAGCTTGTTGGGGCCTTTAGGATCTTTTTAGTTGAGGCGGTAAACAGCCTTGGTTCACACTCTCGCTTCGGACTCAATTATCCGATTAACTGTGAGATCACCGCTGGCAAGGACCTTGATGGCGTAGAGGCTCTGCTTGCTATGGAAAATCGTGTACACGGCGAGCCCTAGGAGTTCGGGAGCATACTCCCGATTGTCAATGATACAGCCTGCAGCCAAAAGAAGGTGAGAATGACAAAGGCATCCGGATTAACTTTGATCCTTGGATGTCTCAATTACGACAGGCAGTGATGTGGTTCAAGCCTTCAGGTTGATAGGTAATTGGGCTGTTGCATCGAAAGGGTGGAGTACTGGTGTCTCCGGATCACTGGTCGCTGAAGTGGGGCCGCAAATTATGATGGTGTTGGATCATCTCTTCGAATGACTTTGTTGTGTTTGTTGCTGGTTCTGGATGGGTAGTTCTTTCTTTTGTTATGCATATTCCTTGTCATTTGGTCATCCTTGTCTATGTCACTCTTTCTATGTAATAGTTGCTTCTGTTTAGAATGTCATTCTCGTCTGGATCACGAGAGTCTGAGCGCTGCAGATGGGTACGTTTTGGTGGTGTAGCAAGACTTCTTATGAACTATCATGTCTTGCTGTTTATGTCAGTAGTAGTCACTAGTCAGTGTTTGAATGTTGTATATATCGTTGTTTCGAACTGTTTATTGTCTCAAACTACTGGTGGGCTAAATGAGGGCATCACCATTCTCCAGTGTTCAGAGTATATCTCCTTTTTTCAAGTTATATAATTTGAGCTCACTGTCTTTTCGATGATGTACACTTGTTTGGGCCAGTGAGGTGTCATTGAATATGGGCCGAGTAGTAACGCAATGCCAAACAGGTCAATTATGACTGACGGTGTCCTGGACTAGGGGGTACCCACCACGTCGTCTCCCGAACAGTTGGATTGGGCCGAGGATCCCCATGGCCGTATACTCATGGGCCAGTCCCGACAGTGCCGATACAAGGAAGATTCCACAAGACTTGGTGATCAAGACAAGGACTCCTCCCCACCAACGATTCGTTAGACTCTTGTTATCCTAGGCCTCTCGCGCATTATATAAACCAGGGCCAGCTAGTCGATATATATACAATACACAACAATCATACCATAGGCTAGCTTCTAGGGTTTAGCCTCTTTGATCTCGTGGTAGATCCACTCTTGTAACACACATCATCAATATTAATCAAGCAGACGAGGGTTTTACCTCCATCAAGAGGGCCCCAACTCGGTAAAACATCGTGTCCCTTGTCTCCTGTTACCATCCGCCTAGACGCATAGTTCGGGACCCCTACCCGAGATCCGCCGGTTTTGACACCGACATTGGTGCTTTCATTGAGAGTTCCGCTGTGTTCAAAGAAAAGGTCGATGGCTCGCTCGCAGATCAACCGCGACTTCGGCATCTTCGTCACCAGCTCGACTGGTCACCTTGGTTCGACCAAGGAATGCGCCCTACCTCCGATCGTCATGTTCGGATGAGGGTCTTCATCAACATCAACTCCGATCTCTATCAAGATCATGGAGGAATCATCCAGGAGCCCGGGCTCAACGTCAACATTGCCCTCGGGCGATCAGATTGCTTTTTTCCGACAGCGGACTTGTGTCCGCCGCCACCGCCTCCTCAAGCGTCGTTTTAACGATTGCTTCGATGGAATTGTGCGGAATTGAGTCAACTACAATCCTGGAAAATTTCGTCGAGTTCCGATGGAGGAATCTCTGGCAATCTCCGATATACCGGGGCCGCATTGAATCTGGACGAGAATCTGGACGAGTTTAGGGCGTGGTGTCCAGCTTCTAGCTCGGACTTCCTCTGGATTATCCAACCGTTGATCGGCTGCGGAATTCCTATATCTACCACCCCTCAAAATGTCAGCTCGATCCGACCGTCCAAACTCCGGGAACCTTCCGATTAGTGCATCACTTTTCGGATCTGTTTTCTGCGCGAAAACGAATCCGACCCGAGTTCGTCTTTTTTATGAACGGGATTTGACATCCTTTTGAAGGAAGTTTTGTATGGGGTATTGTGTTTTGTTTCAACACATCCCACTAACTTTAAGATCTTTTGAACATGATCTTCAACATCATGCTGGTGTCAAACCAGTCCGCCAATATTGCTCCACGGCCGCCGACCCGCTAGACACGTTGTCACTTTGTTGAGCCGAGCTCAACTTCTTCGGATCATCATCTCGGCAAGTCGAACAAGAGTCCGCATCGCGGCGATAAATCATCACCAACATCGCCGCCCCACGGATTACACGGAGCGGGCATACCGCATCGCCGCACGGTCGCTTCATCAAGCCGCATCGACCACGCCACGACCGCATCGGTAGGGCCGCACTATTGCTTCTTCAAGTGGTGTCCATCACGCCGACCTACTTCGACATCTCGGCTGGACCGGGGCTTCGCCATCTCTTCATCAACCTACTCCGGACACTTCAGCGCCACTAGCCGACCAGGCAATGGGTGCCGGATCGAGTCCCAATTTCGAATCACCTTCCTTCGGATTGCTACAACAAATAAACCAGGTGCTATTAATCCTAGTATTTCTTTTTGCTTGTTTGGGTTAATTTTTCCCAAGGAATTATTACTCTGGTTTGTCCATCATATGTACACAGGTCTATCAAATGGTGGCCGCGTTATCGACGGTCGCATGATGGTTCGGCCGGGCTCAGACATAGTCCGCTAACGCCTCATGCGAACTCGGACCGACCGTGAATCCGTGCTTTGCCACGCCTTTATTGCATTACGCCGATTTAATTCTGATCGACATTGACTTCGCGCCAGCCATATTTCTTTTATTACTCACTTTGCATAAATTATTTATTATGCAACATTTTTTAATTTTATTATTACTAT
Organism: Aegilops longissima; assembly: GCA_021605205.1. Lineage (NCBI taxonomy): Eukaryota > Viridiplantae > Streptophyta > Magnoliopsida > Poales > Poaceae > Aegilops > Aegilops longissima. The sequence continues at coordinate 620,619,127 of CM038676.1, forward strand.
TATCTCCGGTTTGCACTATTTTTTGTGAACAGGAAAATGATCCAGCCGGACTATATCCTTTGGCGCCACTCGGCTCGACGGGGCTTGTCAACACTTCATTACCCCATGCAGGGACTTCGCATCACTCGCTGGCCCTGCATTGACCGTGCTATGTCACCACTTTGGAGTGTCGAGCTCTTTTGCTCCGCCACCTCGAGATCGGCTTGGGGATGGAACCTGTCCCGATCAAGCTCGGACCTGCGTCGCCAATACCGAACACATTAACCAGCTAAGTTGCCTTCATGCTCAAAGTTTTAAATTTTAACTTGTGTTCGCCGACCAAGCATTATACTTTTTGGAAAAAGTTGCTTGTAAATTTTTCCTTGTCCAAACTTTGTTCAAGACACTTGATGCGCTACCGCACCATTATATTCGGGGCTTCTTTAATGAAGCTTATTAATACGGGCTTTATGCCCAACACATGTGTCACACTTCTGCATGTACCTTTTATTCACCATTATATGCATCGATATGACTTAAGTTTTGGCCAAGCTGGGTTGTTCGCTCCTGTGCTTACCCTCACGCTCCCGATTGTTCGCTAGGTGGTAAAGGGAGCACCTATGCGATTGTTATGCTGGTCACCGGATGTGTACCTCAGCCCGGTGAAGCCGAAAGCTAGCGTCTTAAGGGAATACTCGGTCGGTGAACTAAAAGATGATTTCTTACCTATTCATTTACCTGCCCCAGATGTTTTTCTCGCTTTTCGCAGTCCGGACATGCACTTTAGGGCATGCCTCCTAGGAAAGGAACCCTAACGGAACTATTGTCCCTGGAAGATGTTTCTTACTAACCATGTAATATAAAATAACTAGTTGGGCACTTGTCTGATAAAGCACTAATGACCCCTACGCCTGGTCTCCACGCATGCCTCGGTTTTTATAACCGCGAGGGTATTCGGACACACTCCGGACTATTGGGTCCAGAGGTTGAAGCGAAAACGACCGCTACGACAAACGATCTACAATCTGGCTAGAAGGCATTTTACATGTCACCTTACATTATATAGTCAACTTTACCCAAGTCACTTGGGGGCTCTTATGTTTATTTGAGCCGCTTTTATACTAAGTGTTTTTTCTTCGTCGCTGCAAAGTGTTTATTATTTATCACTCCTTTTTGACACAAGTAAAAGCGGTCACTAGCCGGGAGCCTAATTTCTCTCAAAACCGCTTAGAGTTTAGTTTTCTAAACTAGCCTAATGAGAAGTACTCCGCCTGGATGGGAGACTGAAGTCGTGAGGGTCGACCGTCGGTGTACTAGAGTAGGGTACCCCTAGCACCTCAACTGCACGGGCGCTAGCAGCACCTCGCAGGCAGTGGCTGGCCCGATGATCGCTAAGAGTCTCAATGCTCCTTTGGAGCCATTCAAGAACAAAGTAATCAAGGCCCCGCCAAGAGGAGCTTGTCGGAAGGCCACTCAGGCACGAAGGAACAAGGCCCCGCAAGAGGAGCTTGTCGGGAAGGCTTGGTGAGCGATAAGCTCCCCAGCGCGACAAGAACCTTTTGCCGCAAGGTGCTCGCCATGCAAGTGACCCCTCTTCATCTCCGCCTCCAGCTTGCTCCGCCAACGTGTCACCACGAGGCTCTCCCAAGCACGCAGGTCGACGGGCTGTGCAGCCAGCGGGAGCAGCGATAAGCGGCCGACAAGCTACCATCGTGGCAAACGGAGGCGCACTTGACGGTCCTCGTTACACTATTCAGCGACCGAGATGCATTTATGACTCTTGTCCCTTGTCACGAGTTAGGTATAGATCATGTGACACCGTATAAAGCGTGTACCAACCTCTGTTTTTACTATCTTACCCTTGTCTACTTGTCACATGTGGTGACCCCTTGTGCCTATAAAAGGAGGCCCAAGTGCAACGTAGAAAGAGTTCGGTTCAGCCCAGCTTAGTTGATCCGACTCACACATACACTCGAGCTAGGTTTTGTAGCCCCATTGCTCCCTAGCAAGAACATAATATAATCCACAAGCAGCAGAGAGGAGTATTATCTCTCCGAGAGCTCCAAGCTGGGTAATCTGCTCGTGTGCATCGCTTCGATCCGCTTTGTGCAATCTTCACCCCTCCGAACCACAAGGGACCCAGGTCCCATAGGTGTTCGTGGGCCACGATCAGCTTCCCCGACATCTTGGCGCGCTGTAGGGCGTCGAGGCTGTGTGAACCCGATCCGCGCTCACACGAGCAGTTTCTTCATCAACATCTTCGTCAACATGGCGCCAAGAAGAAGTCTTCGCAGCAGCAGAGCCGCTCATGTCGAACCCGCCACCACCGAGCTGTCGTGGTGGGGAACGCCGGGCGAGGAACGGCGCTGCCGAGAGAGCCCACAACGCCGCCAGGTCCAAGGACAAGGCAGCGCAGCGCCGGGCGTCTGAGTCCGCACCGCGCCCTTCTCAGAGGCGCGGGACCGACAGCGCCATGATGGTCGTGGCACCATACGCCGCTGGATCAAGGCCAAGCTGGGGATCCAGAGGCCTCGAGACCCGCATGCACACCAAAGACGCCGGAACTAGTGGAGTACGGTCGCATGGATGCTGCTCCTCCTAACTTGGTTAGGAGTCCGAGCACATCCTGCTCGCCACGCACGCCCTTGCCACCCAATACCCCGCAGAAGCCTTGGCAGAGCTCAGCTACTTTTAGACTACCCTCCAACGGCCGACAAGGTCGATTTAATGGAGGGCCACAATCCGTAGCCTCATCGGCTTTGCTAACGGCGACGCCCCGCGGCAACTAAGCACCTCGCAGCCGCTGCAAGGCGACAAGGCACGAGCCGATGGCGACGAGACTTGCGGGGTGCAGCCACCGTGACACTCTCCTTCCCAAGGTTAAGATCGCCGACTCGCCGGATCCACTCGACAGCGACTCCACGGCGCCGCCGGATCCGCGAGCTCGCCGCGACCAGCCCCAAGTTCTTCGAGAACGGCAAGAAGAAGACGCCAAACCCAGACGAGCGCCAAGAGAAGCGTCGTCAATCCGACCAGCGCGCCGCCCATCGTCGATATGCATGCGCCTGGGGAACCAGCGACTTGCCAGACGCGTAGGTTGCCCCTGCTCACTCGTGAGCTGCGGCAAGTCCGTGGCCCGACAAGAAAAATTTCAAGCCAGATGTGCCGAGAAGTATGATGGCAGGACACACCCATCGGAGTTCTCAAGATCTACACCATCGCGTGCAGGCTGCGGGGACGAGACGACAAGATCCTCGCCAACTATTTCCTCTCGGTGCTCAAGCCAAACGCCGTGTCTTGGCTCATGCACTTGCCGGACGGCTCTATTTCTTCTTGGGCAGATTTGTGCCACCAGTTTGTCGGCGCTTTCACAGGTGGCCACAAGCCTCATGGCTGGAGAGTGACCTTCACCTGCTTGCCTGTAAGGAGGGAGAGTCCTCGCAAGTTCATCCAGAGATTCAACAGTGCACTACAACATCCTGCACGCCCACCCCGCCGCGGTGATCGCAGTGCATTTCATCGACAGCGAAACCGCAGGATGAGGGAGGAGATGGCGATGTGCAAAGTGAAAGACGCCAACGAGCTCTACGCCCGCCGACAAGTGTGCACGCTACTGAAGAAGGAAGAAGACTCCTGTGGAGAGAATGTGGGAGCAGAGTCTCGATAGTGAGGAAATCGCCTCAAAGAAGGAAGAGCCGCGGCGAAACAATGAAAGAAGAAAAACCAAGAAGTACTAGTTGTCGAGCAGTCCGCACGGAGGTGGCGCCTGCAAGGCTAAGGCTAGCGGCTCCGCAAGGAAGTTGTCGCGACACCGACCGCCAAGTCGTGGGGCGCCGACAAGCCCGACAGATCCAACAAGCAGATCAGTAAGATCCACCGCACCAAGGGCCACGATCTCCAGAGCTGCAAGAAAGTCGAGCAGCTTGTTGAGCTACAGAGAGCTGAATACGAGCGGCAAGACAAGGAGAAGGCCCAGGAAGGTGCAGGTGCAACTAGTAAGAAGAGACCCGGTCGGGAGGACGCCGGCAAGGCCAAGCAGCGGCAAGGAGACAGACTCTCCCGCCGCGACAAGGAAGAAGACGAAGATGAAGATGACGAAGACATGGAAGACGGCGAAGCCGACGAGCAAGAGTTTCAGAAGGCAACAGAGGTCCTTATGCTGACGGTGGTGCTTCTCGCATACCGCACCGCCAACTCAAGCAATGGATGCGTGAGGTCAATGCAGCAGAACCATCCATAGAGTCACGCAAACCTCTCAAGTGGTCCAAGACGCCCATCATCTTTGACATTGAGGATCACCCGATCGCATCATCGCGGTCGGGTGCTTGCCGATGTTGGTGTCACCAACCATCCGCAACCTCAAAGTCACAAAGATGTTGGTTGACGGCGGGCCGCCTAAACCTGATCTCCTCTCGCAGCGGCTCCGTAAGCTTCAAATCCTCGACAAAGGAGCTCAAGAGACTGGTACTTTCCAAGGAATCAACCTAGGAAGGAGCAAGCCCAAAGGGAAGATCACGCTGCCGGTAACATTTTGCAGCGAGCTCAACTTCGAATCGAGAGGGTCACGCTTGACGCTGCCGATTTCCCATTGCCCTACAATGGCATACTTGGTCGCCCAAAGACTCGCCAAGTTCATGGCCGCCTCATTATGCTTACAACTTACTCAAGATGCCCGCCCGATAAGCGCCATTTCTGTCCATGGCGACAAGAAGGATGCGCTTATCTCGGGCCGACAAGATTTACCGGGATGCAGCAGCCGCAACAGATAGCAAACCACTTGCCGCTGAAGCTCCCGGGGAAGAAGAAGACCACCAAGTCCGCAAGAGCTCGATGCCCACTCCGCAAGCGCACCTCTTCGAGTGCTGCGCTACCGTCGAGGACGCACCATCGAGCTCCACCGCAAGTGCAAGAAGACGATGGCAGCTCCGCCAAGACCAAGAAGGTGCCCGCCAAGGAGGACGGCACCGGTGGTACCTTCACCATCGCTGCCACGCTTGACCCTAAATAGGAAGGCGAGCTCGTTGTTTTCTCAAGGGCGAATGTCGGCGTGTTTGCATGGCAACCATCTGACATCCCCGGTGTTCCCAGGAAAGTAATTGAGCACCACCTAGCTGTCTGTCCTCACGCGCGGCCCGTCAAGCAAAAAGTTAGGAAACAGGCAGTGGAGCGCCAAGAATTCATAGCATAAGAAATCAAGAAGTTGGAAGCAGCGGGCCTTGTCAGAGGAGTACTCCATCCCACGTGGTTGGCCAATCCGGTAGTTGTACGCAAGGCCAATGGGAAATGGAGACTTTGTATTGACTTTACAGATGTTAATAAAGCTTGTCCCAAAGACCCATTTCCCTTGCCACGTATAGACCAGATTGTTGACTCCACGGCTGGATGTGATCTGCTTTCATTTCTTGATGCATATTCAGGATATCATCGATCTTCATGGCGTAAGAGGATGAAAGAAAACCGCATTCATTACACCATGTGGCACGATCGTTTCATACGGATGCCTTTCGGTTTAAAGAATGCTGGTTCAACCTTTGCAAGAGTAGTCCATGATGCCTTTGAGCCACAAATACACGTAAATGTAGAAGCCTACATGGATGACATAGTGGTCAAGAGCAAGGACAAAACAACTCTAGTTCAAGATTTGATGAGACATTTGCAAATCTGCGCAAGATCAACCTCAAGCTCAACCCCGAGAAGTGCGTGTTTGGAGTCCCTTCCGCAAGCTTCTCGGTTCTTTGTATCTCAATGGGAATCGAAGCCAATCCCGACAAGATCAAGGCCATTGAGCAGATTGAAGCACCAAAGGCCAAGGATGTAAGAAGGCTTGCCGTTGCATGGCTACTCTCAGAGGTTTATCTCTAAGTCTGCTGAGCGCTACCGCCATTTTTCAAGATTTTGAAAAAGGCAGGTCCAATGAAATGGACTCAAGCGGAGGCTGCGCTGCAAGACTTGAAGAGATACTCGTCCTCCACTCCAATACTTGTCGCACCTAGGCCACAAGAGAAGTTTCTGCTGTATATAGCGGCAACCAATCAAGTGGTTAGTGCTGCGTTAGTAGCGGAGAGGGAGGCGGATGATGAGCCGGCAACCGAGGCAGTGCATCCAGCGACAAGCTGTGGGGCTTCTCCGTCAAGCTCGGGTCCCGACAAAAAGGATGGTGCAGCGCCTACCACTTTGTCGGTTCCCTTCGCAGGGGCTAGGTCAAGGTACTGGTGTGTGAAGTTGCTTTTCGCCTCCTCATGGCCTCGAGAAAGCTGCGCCATTACTTCCAAGCACATGAAATAACAGTTGTCACTCGCTTTCCATGAAGAGGATATTGCAAAATCCGTAGCAACAGGCAGAATTGTCGAGTGGGCATCTGGAACTGTCAAGCTTTGGTCTCAAGTTTGAAAGCACTTCAACTATCCAAAGCAGAGCATTGGCAGAATTCATAGCAGAGTGGACGCCAACGCAAGATGAAGAAATTCCGAGACAAGCATCCCGCCAAGGAGGCAAATAAAGAGTGGCTGATGTACTTTGATGGTGCCTTCGCGCAAGGCGCCGTGCCGGCGGTCGCTTATCGCACCCACCGGAGAGCACCTCAAGTACATAGTCCAGATGCACTTTCCCAAGGAACAAGCAACAAATAATACCGCAGAGTATGAAGGTTTGCTTGCCGGTCTCGTGGATTGCGGTAGACCTTGGGATCAAGAAGCTCATTGTCGGGGACTCGCAACTTGTCGTCCGCCAAGTAAATAAAGATTATCGAGTCCGCTGATGGAAGCTTACGCCGATGAAGTGAGAAAGCTAGAAGAGCACTTTGAAGGCTCGCAAATGGAACACGTCCAAGAGCTCGTAATGATATAGCTGATGGCCTCTAAATGTGCCGCACTTAAGTTACCTCGTGGAACCAGGAATTTTGTGCTCAAGTCGACTCAACCAACCGTAACACCATCAACAGGATGTAACAAGAAGAGAAATTGGTTTCGGCGACTACTTTCCGCAGAGCTCCTCGAGCCGCCGCCAAGAAGGTCCCAAAATCAATGCAATATCACCGAGGAGCAGTCCGCTCCGACTAAACCGTGTGGTTTGCTTCGCTGAAGCAGACGCCCCGACAAGCTTTGCTTCGCAAGCTTGCCGGGATCATCAAGCTCCGCGAGAACCGCAGGTTCTTGCCGTGGAAGCTAATGTTCCCGCAGTGGTAGATGAGCCTTTAGTCCTTGTTGTCGAGCCACAAGCTCCAAAGATGGGCGCAAAGAATCGTCCATTTCCTTCGATGTGAGAACTTCCCAAGAGCAAGAAGAAGCGGAAAAGTAGCCCGGCAAATCAAGTATGTACCAGTTTGTTGACAACATCCTGCATGTAAGAAGACTCAATGGAGTGAAATTGAAGTGCATTTGCTGGGAAGATGGATGAAGTTGCTGGCAGAGATACATGGAGGCATATGTGGTCACCACATTGGCGAAGAGCACTTGCCGCAAAGCTTTCCGGAAGGATTCTTCCGCCGAAGCCCTCGAGGATGCAATCGCACAAGTAACCAAGTGTGAAGCGTGCAGGCCCATTCCAAACAGATACACCAACCAGCTCAAGCTCTCCAGACGATCCCTTTATCCCGCCCTTTCGTCCGGGGCTCGACATCCTCGCCCCTTCCCCGAAAGCTGTCGGGGCTTTAAGTACTTGTACGTCAGAATCGACAAGTTCACAAAGTGGCCGGAAGTGGAACCAGTGAGGAAGGTGACAGCAAGACAAGCAGCAAGTTCTTTCAGTCAATTGTTTGCCGCTTTGGGATTCCTAACAGGATTATCACCGACAACGCACACAATTCACGAGTCGCACCTTTATGCAAGACGCCCAAGATCTTGGCGCCAAGATCTGCTTTGCTTCGCTGCTCATCCGAGAAGTAACGGTCAAGCGAGAGAGCAAACGCTGAAGTGCTGCGGGACTCAAGACCGAACTTTCGACAGGCTGCACAAGTGCGGAAGAAACTGGATCGAGGAGCTGCGCTGGTTCTTTGGTCGATCAGACGACGCCAAATCGAGCCACCGCCGACACCTTTCGCTCTACTCTATGGAGCAGCAGGCAGTTCTCCCCACGGAACTCAGATACGGGTCACCTCGAGTGCTCGCTATGATGAGTTTGAACAAGAGCAGCTGCGACAAGATGACGCTGCTCCTCGAGGAGGATCGCCTTCAGCTGCCGATGAGCTGCTCGTTATCAAGAAGCTTTGCATCGCTACCATAGCCGCAGTTAATGCCGGCTTCGAGGAAGGCGACCTTGTTCTTCGCGCGCTCAGTCCGCCAAGAATTCCAAATGTTGACGCCTAAAGTGGGAAGGCCCTTATCGGGTGAAACGAAGTCACTAGGCCCGGCTGTCCGCCTTTGAGACCGAAGATGGTGTTCCGTGAGCAATTCCTCGAATATAGAGCATCTTCGAAATTTTTCTCATATATACGCTGTGCGGAACCTGCTCAAGAACCACCCTTTTGTACAAGTCTTGCCGCTGTTGCATGTAATCCTTTGTACAAAGCCGGGCGCAAACCCCGTGCATCAGTAAAGCCTATGTGTTGCACACGACTTGTCAGTACATGCTTTCATAATTTTATATGCATGTGTTATCTAACATTTTGTGCAGCATCCACACCCGGTAAGCAATAACGAGCCACTAGGCTCCATAACTTTATTTTCTCTTCTTTCTTCTCAAACAAGAAGAAGGTTCGTCCGCCCACAAGTTAACCGGGGGGAAGGAGAAGATAATGATGTAGGCCGCCAAGCGTCGCTCGAGGGACTGTCGCCTTGCCGGGAAATGAACAATAGAGAAGCTAAGTTGCTAAGTTCAAACGACCAGTTTTAAGTTTTTAAGTTATCTTCCTCGAACGATAGTACTTTGTATGGAAAACCTGTGCGCGGAGGAACCGACTCGCGACTAGCTTGCACCCTTACTTTGTTGCGAGTCCACTCAAGAACTTAAGTGTGCTGCAACTAGTTGCGACAAGGTTGCTTGTCGGAGGCGGCATCACCAGCAGGTCGCTGAAGTTCCTTTCGATCAAGGCCAAGGCAAAGGTGTTCGCACCCACAAGTTCCCTAAAAGCGAGGGCATAAACATACAAGGGAAGAAATCGAGTAAAGGAAATAACATTGCATTCGATTGCCTAAGATAGTGTATATTACATGATAACTTGTCGCGATCTAATAGATTTTTCGCCTAAACATGATCTACAATGACAAGAGAAAGATAAGCTTGGCGGCCTAGTCCACGCGGGTCGCCATCGAGCCTTCTTGACTACCAACCTGTCCACAATGGGTGCGACAAGGGTTTTGAGCGCCTCAACGCCAGCAGATGGAGGCAGGGACTTGAGAACTTTGGTGAAATCGACGCCTGGTTGCGGAAGGCCACCTTCATCAAGACCTTCGAGAGCCCCAAGAACTTGGCGCGACTCCTCCGCCACTGCTTTGGGATCTCCTCCGGAGTCTGAGACCCGCCAAGATGCCCTTGAAGAACAGGCTGAGCTTGACGCTGGGTTGGAGGTTCTCGCCGGTGAGTATCCAAGATCCACCATCCCCAGCTCCATCACCATTATGGATGCGCGGGCGGTGTCCATAAGACCTTCTGCCAAAGGCATTATGCTGTCTCGAGATTATTCTCGGCAGTCACAGCAATCGGCGCAGTTCCTCGTTGGCCTTGATCTTCTCCAAGCAGGCCTGCTTCCCGCCTCCTTGGCGCCTTCCAACGCCTCCGCTAAGGTGGTCGGGCCAGCCCAGATCCGCCTTTGGAGTCCTTGGCGGCGCCGATCTCCTTGATCTTCTCAGCGAGGCGCCCCTGCAACTCACCGAGGGTGTAGGCGTCCTCTCACGCCGCTTCAACCCGTGACCTCCTCGGCGCTCTTCCGAGGGTGGACTCCAGCTGAGCCACCTCGCCTCCAGCTTCCTTCTTGGCGGCCTCGGCAGCCGCAGCAGCATCCTTTGCCTCCTCAAGTGGCCCGCTAATCATTTGCTTCGCCAGACGGCGAGATCTTCCTCATAGCTGTCGAGGTTGATCTTCGCTGCGCCACCACCTTCTCGCTGGAGAGCTTCTCCCGCAACCTCTCGCTGCTCCTCGACCTCGCCTTCTCCAAGATGAAGGCCGTGGCGCCTCAAGAAGCTGCTCCCGCGCCTCGCTATATCCCGAGAGTTTTTGTTACGCGCCGGAGCTCTTCCGCTTTCCAAGTCAGCTCCGCCCTCGGACAAGCGCCTCGACTCCATTTGGCTTGTCGCGTAGAGCGACAAGAAC